>JACBWW010000008.1:31616890-31701891 GCA_020086605.1 Lanius collurio | reverse complement strand
CTTCCCCCTTTTTTCTCCCTCCTCCTTCCTCCCTGTTCCCTCTTCCTCCTTCCCCCTTCTCCCTTTCCGTCTTCCCCTCTTCCCCCTTTTTTCTCCCTCCTCCTTCCTCCCTGTTTCCTCCTCCCTTCTCCCCTGTTCCCTCTTCCTCCTTCCCCCTTTCCTCTTCCCCTTTCCTCCTTCTCCCTTCCCTCTTCCCTCCCCTCTCCCCCCATCTCCTTCCTCCCTCTTTTTTCTTTTTCCTTCCATCCCTCTTCCCTCCTTCCTCTTTCCTGCTCCCCCTTCCCCCTTTGTCCTCCCTCTTCCCTCTTCCTCATTTCCTTACTCCCTTACTTCTTATCCTGAAGCAGCAGAATTTAACACACAGTTAACTCAGTAATTATATATTTGAATGCCTCTTAGACTCTTAGGTAAATACCATCTGGTCCTGATGATTTGTTACTTTTTATTGATATGTCCAAAATCTCCTCTGCTGACACTTCATTTTGAGACTGACATTCAAACGCAGAGAAACAACCAAATTTCCCATCTTCGCAGGAACGTGGATATGAAGAATTCATTTTTCTTTTCTGCTGTGACATTATCTTCCTTGTATGATTCTTTTACATCTTGGTCATTTGTAAATCCCATAAACTCTCTGGCAAGTTTCTTGTTTTTGATGGATATGAAAAACTTTTTATTATTACTTCTTTTATTTAAGAAACTTCAGCAGCTTGTTTCTCACACTAATCTTTTCATCCCATTTTTATTAAGTTTTAACATTCGACTTGTCCGCAGTGAAGCCTTTTTGCTATTTTCATTGAGTGCACATGCCTTCCACTTTTGAAAGATATTGATTTATTTCTAAACTAAACTGGAGGGGGTTACTTCACTTTGAAGGATGGCACAAATGAAAAAATATGGGGAAAACAAGGAAAAAAAGAAGAGCTGTTTACTTAAAGGAATGAATTTCACAGGATAAAAAAAAAAAAAAGGAAATAGGAAATAAAGGAGATTAATCATGTAGTTTAATTTACACTATATCTAATGTCAGGTTATGAAACAAATGTGGTTCTTTTTCGTTCCACCTCAGTATTTGTAGCAGATGCTCCTTAGAGAAAGGACACTGTGCATGTTGTTCTCTCAGCCACAGCACTATTTCCTGTAACATTCTGGATAGCAACTCGAACAGCCCACCTTTACCTGGCAACACAAAGGTGTGTCTGGGCTACTTTACAGTGTTTCTCCTTTATAGCCTGGTTGTGTTATTCATAATATTTTTCAGTAGCTGACAGGTCCCGTAAGGAAGGGTACAGCCAGACCATCCAGTTAGCCAAACTAAATTTCACAAGAACCTGTACTCCACAATTCAAAGCTGTCAGCTTTTAAGCCCATTTGGAAAGGCCACTGATTTTTCAAACCTTATACAGCCATTCTCTGTCAATTGAGAGGAAACAGGTCTGGAAGTGGAAATGAATAAATGATTAGAGGGTATCACTGGAGACTGAATCGAAACCTGTTAATTTTGTATGTTGAATTCAATTCAGAGATACAGCTTTCTAATACTGACAGCTATTGTCTGTTTGTTTAGAATTTTGGTGGTGGTTGATTTGGGGCCTTTTGTTTTTTTTGGTGTTAAACTCTTGTTTTCCACAGCAATATTTAAAACAGTGTCATAAAGCTTGTCAGTACATGCTAGCTTTATTTTAGAACTTATTTATGCTGCAAATCAAACTGGAAGTAAATGCATAAACAACAGTTGCATATAAAAGTAGATCAAGCCTTTTTTTGACATTTCCAAAGGCAGGCACAAAAATGGCATAACTAAATAAGTTAAACACCAACTTTCTGAAGCATCAAGCATCTGAGTATCCTTATTGTATTGACCCAAACTGGGAATGCCAAGTGGTTCCTCAGAAAATCCATTCTCCTTCTGTTAATAATTAATAGGAGTTTGGGGTTCCAACTGTGGAATTTGTATTTTCGAAACATTAGGAAGAGATGCTAAGACAGACGTTTGGTATTCCAAAATGCATAACCATTTTTACAGCAATTCTATTAAAAAATAATAATAAATAAATAAATAAAGATATTCCTCAATCTACCTCTGTTAATGAATGTGATTGATTTGATGTCCCTACTTTACCAGCCCTTTAACTCCCCACAAGATATTTGCTTCATTTTCCTAATGGGAATGTTCCACTGCAAGGGGGTTACATTGGTCCTGTACAGCTCACTGAAATCCATTCATTCCTGCTTTTCCATACCATTTTTTGGACCTGGAATGTTATGTTCTCACTGCACAATTGGATGTGTGACTGTGAGTGTGAGTGGGAAATGAGAGAACTACTTGAGCAGTGGAGGATGCACTGTCCTTGAAAGCACCTGCCATTGATTGCAATTATATCTTTTCCACAGGGGAAAAAGGTTGGGTTTGGGACTTTTGGGGCAGTTAACATAACCTAACAATGCAACCTATTTCAATTGTAAACTGCTGGTGGTAAAAAACAGACGATTATCCACAGTTATAGAAGCGCTATCATAATGTCTGCTTTGAGGATTTTTAGTAATGAAAAGATAAATACTAAGATGATAAAATTCTATTTTCTGGGGAAATAAAAGATATCTCACTTTTAATATTTTTTTAATGAATCAGAATGGGAAAAGAACAATAGAAAAAAGAAATTCATGCAATGTAATATTCAAAACATATTTCTTTAGAATGAAACATTTATTTAATCACTTTTTGCCTGAGTTTTTTTTTTTGCACTAAATCTGAATTATACAATTTCATGTTGATTGCCTTTATGTACTGAAATCTGACCTTTCCAGGTAACTGACACTGATTCTGTTCAATACCATGTAAATCCTCTAACAGATTATGTTTCCATACTGCACGGAATGATATGCAGTGGCTGAAAAATTGTGTCCCTTGAAGCCTCAATTCATTATGAAAAACATATCTCATGCACTCATAAGAGAGTCTAGGATAAGCACAGTTTTACTTCCCAGGGTGCTGTGAAGCACAGAAAGAAAGAATCCTTTAGCAAAAAAGTAATCCAAATCAGATGGACAAAAAGCAAAATGTAACCTTCAACTGCCTGTACTCCATATTCCAGTGATCTCTGTTGTTTTTCAAAACTTCTGCTGAAGCCTTCAAATTCCCTAACAAATTTCTCATGGTAGCTCTTCAAAGAGATGAGGCAAATTCCTATATGTTTTCATAGAAACCATGTTTTGTGTTCAACCACCCTCTGAACCTGCAATTCTGAAAAACGTTCTGGTAGCTGATTAATTCTTCATCTTTACTGACACAATTGTATTTAAATAAGTCTAAGTGGTAACACAGTATGAACAATCTGGACATATCAACAAATGATATTACTACCAATAAGAAGATGAAAGCAGTTTCAAGTTAAGGAGATGGATTAGAAAAAAAGATTTTCCTGTAGATCTCTCCAGCTTGTTTCCAAGCCTAAGTGAATTACCCACACAGGTATGGGGCAGAACTGCTGTACATTCCAGGGCTTCTTATTCCCAGGTTAGTCCCTGAATAAAACTGCAACTTTTCCTCCCATTACGAGCATTGACTGTTGCACCTGCAATTGCCTTCACTGTTATGAGCCTTTTTTTTCCCCCCTTTCCTTATAAAAGAAATTACAACTTGTCTCTGTAGAAGATAAAACCTGAGTAACTGCTGCACCAAAGAAATGCAGCAGATTTTGCAATAATGTGAAGAAGGGAAGATATGTGACTTGTGGGCAATTAAATAAATTTGACACATAGGCCCATAGGAGAGCCATTTATTTTTTTACTTCTTTTAGTTATTTTTCTCTAAAAAAGGGCTTTAGCCCCCCAGATTCTCTCTGAAGAAACTTTGAGACCAGCCATGACAGGACTCACGTTGTTAAGCCTGCTGGGTAGCGCCAGTACAAAACGTGATGACAGAGTCACCCACAGAGAGAGCTGTCTTATTTATCTCCATGCTGGAAAACTGATGCACTCCTAGCAGTAGTAGTTTTCCCAGTAATCATTTGTATTATTATTTATAACAAATTACATGTCAAGGGCACAATAGCAGTTTGGTGTATCCCATTAATTTTTTTGTGTGAGGGGTGGAGGGAATAAAAGGCTATTACTGTTACTAGAAATACATTGACAATTTATTTTACCTGTGAACTGAGAAATTCTTTGCATTAAAACTTTTATGAGGCAGATAGAACAGGAAAGAGACACACTCAGACAGACTTAAGAGATTGAAGGAGAAAAAAGGGAAGTGGGAGACTGAGGCTTGGAGAGGAGTCAGATATTGATAAGAGTTGAAATTTTACCTTTAATTATAGGATATTTACTAAGACAAAGTTGTTTTCTAGAAAAAAAAAAAACACTATTAAATGCTCATTTTCCAAGAGATCCATTGATGAATATTTAGTTCGAGTTAGTCTATTGGTGAGACTATAGATGACATGCATTTTTTGAAAGGATGATGTAGCATTCTCTACAAGGAGTTATTGTAGATTGTTGGATTCAAGTTTTATGCAAGAGTTCTTCTGTGAGATTCATGGCAGGAATGTATCCTAAACAAGGATAAGGGGAGGCAGAGGCAGTTCAGAACATGGTTTAAGCATCACAATAAGTTTAATAAGCAACTGAGTGCAAGAGAAGAAAAATGTGAAAACATTTGTGAAAGAAATTGGGGTAGGAAGAATGAAAGCTTGAACTCTGTGGCCTGTCTTCACACAAGATGATTGTAATTGTCCTTTTTGGCCTTAAAAATCCATGAATCTATGAATGAATGAATGAATCTATGATTCTGGGACAAAAGCTGAGAGAGGGTTCAAAGATTGCAGGTCCAAAGTCAAACTCATCAGTGAAGACTTATGAAAAGACATGATTGATGACTAACCTTGTCCTTAGATTGTACGTGAGGCTACTGCTTTTTAAAAGTGACACTTGTCACTTTTCCGTCTCAGCAGGACGAGAAGAAAAACATATATATAATCTTTGTCAACATCAATTTTTCTTTCAGGTTTATTGCAATCATAAACTGTACTGCACAATGAAAAAATGCAGTGTCACCTTGGGTCCATCAAACTTGACACAAAAAGGTTAAATGGATTTCTTAGCTTAGCTGGATCCAGAGAGGAAGAGTACCCACAGAATACAGGCTGCACAGATTAATACTCTCTTTTCTTTTCTTTTTCTTGCAATTGCAGACAAAGTTTACAGGCAAACAATGGACATTGCATTCAGCTCAGCAGCACAAAGGTAATTGTATCAATAAGTTCCAAAGATTTGAAGGTTCTTTCAGTGGGTGATTTGCAGTGCTAAGCATTATGGCTCCGAAGAGATACACAGAGTGAAATTTGGTACATATGAGGTGGCAAGACAGTCAGCTATATTATTTGCACCAAATTGGGTGGAGTTGTCCTCACTGAGCCTTCTTTTAACCTGCTAGACTAAGCATTTCCTTTTTCCTCTTCATTTTCAAACCCAGTCTTATTAAATCTCTTTCTCTTTTTCTCCTTTATCACTCCCTTGGCTCTGCTGCTACACTTGACTGTTCTTTTAAAATTCTGCAACTGCACAGATTTAAGATAACAACAGTGAGACAAGAATGGGCTATTTATGTCTATATTGAAACTGGTGAGAAACTTTAGAAATTTCTGTTAGTTTTTCTTCATAAAGTAAAAAAAAAAAAATAGTGTCTGAATGTTTCTGGCATTAAGACACAGAATGTCTTGCATTCTGCAGTCCCTGCTACTTTGTGGAGGGAAACCAGTCAAACTTATACTGACTTGGAGAAAGTAGATACTGGAAAAGTTTCTGCTGAATGGAAAGTCATAAGTTTATAAATAATACTAACACAAACACTAATAATAATAATAAAAAAAAAATGCTACTTTGTGTCACTGATTAAATAACCAGTGTGTTCAGTAGGTTATTTAGAATATTTTGGAGAGAATGGAGGGAAAACACTAGAGCCTTGTAAATATGTAGCTGGTGAGCTTGGATTCATTTAACCTTGTACTGCATGGAAAGTAAAATGGGGGAAGAAAACCCCTCTGCAATTAGGGCCTTGGTTCCCATGGCATTTGTGAGCTCTGTTCTCAGCTCTGTACTGGGATCTATACGCACTTCCATTCATTTTTTGAAGGGTCAGGCATACTGTGAAAACTGAACACCTGAAGTGTATGTGCCACTCCACTCCTGCAAATGACTGCTTATGAATCTGAAAGGTGGATGGAAAAATGGTTTGCAGGATTTGCATGTTCACTCAGATTTGGGCCACATGTGAAGGAGAAGCAGTCAAAAGAAAAAATTAGCTCTGCTCCTGACTCTCTGTACAATTTATAGGGCATGTGAAAATTAAACACTGGAACCATGACAAACAAACTCCCTGCCTTGACCAGGCCCTGGCAGAAATAACTTTGTGCAATAGTGTCTCTCTTTTACTTTCTTCTACAGTAAAGGCCCTGCTTGTTAACTGATGTCAAAGAAAAAATGAGTAAAAGTTTATATCAGACAAACTCTGAGTAAGGAATTCAGAGAATAAGAGGTGTTAAAAAAGCACAGCCCTAAAATGAAACTTCATGACAAAACTAGCCAGTCGTTGATTCTCATTTCGGACTTTGCACTACAGAATTAAAAAAAAAAAACAGGAAAATCCAAAACCAGATACTGAGATGCCGGTGCTTGTAGTTATTTCTATTCAAAAGAAGTTCTAATACAGAGTTTGCATTATTTTTGGCATTAAAAGATTGATTTTTGTCCTCTTTTTACTTTAAATGTTGTGTATATTACAAAACCAGCAACATTCTTTTATCCTGCCTAGTATGGGAAATCTGACACCCGTGAAAAACCTAGGAGGAGCAGCTTCATCCACATATTCCTCTTCCAGAGGTCTGAAAGACCTTACTTTAGTCTTCCTCTTACTCCTAGGCCTTTAGTTTAGGTCAGAGGAAAATACTGTCTTAAAGAAAACAGTTTGAATAGACTGCTAAATTGGAATAATCCCTATCACAAGGTAAGAATTTGTAGTTTTTCTTATAATTGCTTATTTTTTCTTAACTATTTGGCTTTTGCAAATGGCTCCACTTTTTTGCTCTTAAAAGCAATGCCTTTAATTCATTTTCTGGGAACTTTCTCTAGATCCTGTGAAAGATGGGGAATCTGAAGGACTGACAGCCCAGGATCTGATCTGCAGCAGGCACTGTTCACCAAAGACAGTGCTGCAGAAACTTGTCCCACAGCTCACCAGGTGGGTGGTGTTGGAGGGCACCAGCATCAGGAGAGGGGTGGCAAACACACCCCAGCACATTTATGTGCATTTATGCTAAGTGTGTGTTCATGTGTGTGGATGGATATATCATGAGGTTCTCGTCCAAAGCTGAAGTGTGATTTCACTTTGACTATTTGCAATGTTGATTTTTGCAGTGCTGGTTCTCTGTACTAAGCAACATGAAAAACTTAAGCTACAGAGGTTTATTTAGCAAGACGGCGAGACTGAAAGTGAACAAGGAGCTTCACGATTTTGACATATAATTCTTCAGATATGATCAAAGAACTCGATTTACTGGAAGTTCTACTAAGTGTCAGGCAAAACAATTTAAAGAATTGGAGCTGTCGACAGGATGACACTTTCATTTTGAGGCAACTTTCAAGGTTTTGAAACTTGTTCTTTTTCCACTTAGGAAAAAGTGTTGGAACATATATTTTCCTAATGAACCAGATGGAGTTTGGTTTCATGTCAAAAGGAACTTAGACACACATCACTCTCTTTCAAAGGAAAAAAAGAAAAGAGATTAATTGAAAAATAAAATTTTTCTGAAGAAAACTTTATTGCAGCCAATGCACTTTCACGTAATTCTCCTCTTTTAACAAAATAGCATAGTAGGGTACAATTTAACTTAAACACATATATTCTGACCAGCAACATTTAACAACTCTGCTCTCAAGAATACAAAAAAAATTCTTCATTTGTTTTAGGAACAGAATTACAGGGAATAATTAGCTCACCATCTGAGGAAAGAAGTTATGCAACTGAAGTGAATGCAATGTTTTAATGTCTCAGATTAGTTGGCATCCCTTGGGGAGACTGTGTTCTGCGAATACAGAGCCACAATTCTTGTCACAAGTGTGTGCTGAAGCTTGTAATAGGTTTCTTCTGAACCTTTCACACTTCAGGTTTCCACAGAAGGTTCATTTACCTTTTCAAAGCAGAACAGAGCTGTTTTTAGATTGTCTTGATTCCAATAGACACCAAAGTCCCTCGAGTCTAAGCTGGGACGCCTTCGTCTAAGCAAAATTTTATCTGACTGGTTAGCAGAGGAAAGAAGAAAATGGCACCAACTCTAAAAAGCTTCATGCCCTGTGTGTTGTAGTTCATTAACTGTTCCTTTCAAAAATTTTTGCACTGTTCATCTTTCTCACATCCATTTCCTTATTTAAAATTTTGAATGCTCGAAGTCATTAACTGAGATCCAGACACTTCTTTAGTTCAGCAGTTCTTCTTCTGCTTAACTTCTGTTTAGTAAATAATTGGGTATTGTATTTTTATTTAATTATTTTATTCACAGGAGTAGTCAAGGGTTGCCATAACCACTCCAACTACCCCTTTGTAACTGTCTCTCCCAAAGCACAACCACTTCTGTCCATGGCTTACTTCCCCAGTTTCTAAGGTTACAGCTGCAAACCTGGCCTGTCCTGTGATAGCCCACTCAAGTTTGGGTTTTTCAATGTGTCTACATCTGATCCTCACAGCCTCAAATGCCATTCAGCACTGCCTCAAACAAATGCCAGGTTCCTAGTGTGACATACCTGTTTTACAACTCCATGTATAAGGAGGAACACCCATTAACTTAGTTTACAACGTTTCTTCCATCAGCCAAAATGTATGGAGTTCACTTGTGATCAAATGGATACTTAAGAGGGCTGTTGACACGTTGAAAAAAATTCTAAAATACTGCACTGAAATGCAACTCAACAATTTCAAATACCACATGTGTTAGGGCTGTAAGGCACGTGTGTTTTATGACTGCTCTCAGTCAGACTTGAATTTAGAACTCAGTAACAGTATGGGATTCTTGGGGAGGTGGAGCAGTTCCTAACCCTGTCAGCTGCAGAGAAAACAGCAACAAGGACTTGCAAAGGTGAGGGTGAATCTATGTAAACATTTTAGGAATGGTCCCGCTCAGCCCTGCCTGAAGTTATAACCTCCTTGCCATGGGCAGGAACATCTTCCACTGGACTAGATTGCTCCAAGCCCCACCAAATTTGGTTTTGAACACTCCCAGGGATGGGGCAGCCACAACAACTTCTCTGGGCAGCCTGTGCCAGTTCTTCACCACCCTCCCAGGGAAGAATCCCTTCTGTGGCTCCAAAACAGGCTGGCAGCATGAGTGGCTGCATTTTAAAAGCTGTAGGGGGATGCAAGATCAAATTATACTTAATTTATTGAGCCTCTTTTGCATAACAAATGAGGTTCCAGCAGCATGGGCTGTGCCACAGTCAGATTTTATGGTAAAGCAACAGAGCTGCTGTCTCATCCACAGGGCTCAGTCCCACAGCTGGGTCAGGAGGGGCTGGGGAGCCCTGGGGAGACAAGGTGATTCTGGGCCATGTGAGATGTAGGGAGCCCTGAAACCAGGGGCTGTCACCTGCATGGTGAGCACCTGAGTTAAAGCCTTCTTCCTCCCTGGTGCAGGGGAGGAGGAACCTGCAACACTGAGCTCTAACCACCAGACAACGAGGTACAGCAGCCTGGGCTTCTTGTGTTTGTTCTGCTGAAGCTGTTTCACTTTGTATGAATAATTAAATACTCATTGGGTTGGGGAGAGACAGAGAAGTGATTCTGTACCTCACCAGTTAATTGCCTGAGGCAGCTAGTAAAATCTTGTGGTTTCTATTCTAAAACTGTTACTGAAATAATTTCTCCAGTGTTTCTTTGTTGAGAAACTTGTTATCCTCCCTGAAGTTTAAATATCTTTTGTTGGTGTGGGTTTCAAAATATTTTTGATTACAAAATGTTGGCATTTAGAGAAAATAACATCCATAGAAAGTTTGGATGTTGGCAAAGAAAGGGAAAATTATTCCTATTTTATAATTTTACAAAAAAAAAAAAGCAAATGAAGAAGAAATTGACTACAAAATAAAACAAAAACAAAACCAGGTACAAACAGATCAAATAGATGGTGTAGGGATATCTTTACAACTTTTTTTCTGGAGAAAATTTTGGAAATTAATATCAAAAAATACACAAGAATTTACCCTCCCCCCCCAAAAAAAAACCCCAAAACCCCAAATAAAACCAAACATAAACTCAAAAAAAGCCAAGTCAAAACAAGAGTAAGCAAACAACAGAAACTTCCATTTGAAAACCATTGCACAGGCTAGTACAATTTAGAACCAAAATATAGTCATATATTCACAGAGACTTTTATAGTTTTGTATTTTGCATTATGCCACTGGCTTGAATCCTCTGAAGTCACTTGAGTAAATATATGTCTCATCTCAGCCAAGCTGTAAAGCTCACGCTTAAGTCTCTTCTTCAGCAGTTATATCTGTAAGTGACTTAGAGCATTTTCTTAATCAGATGGAGTTAAAATGATTGAAATACACAAATAGATTTCGACACTTTCTTAACTAAATGTAGAAAAACAGGATGAAATATTCTGTTGCTACCAGGATCTGACCTTTGCTGGGTTTTGATGCAAACTGAATTAGCAATCTTGATGGCATTCTCCACGAGATAATCTTGTTTGGAGTCCTCCTGTTTCACATTATCTCTGTTTTTCTTAGAGCCAGAATTTATTGCAATAGATTAGAGCAATGTAAAATCTGATGTGCATCTTATTGGCAGGAGCAGTGTGCAAGAGTCACTATCCATAAACTTCTGTAGAGTTGCCAGCCCACAATGCTTAGATAGAGGCAATGCGATGGAGAACTTTACTCCAAAAGTGTGCAGTATTTCACTATTACAACTCCATCATGGTCAATTAGCCAGACATGTTCCTGACTTTTATCTTCAAAAATGATGCTTCTTGATTATTTATGTTTCCAGAAGCTATTATTGAGTAATTCAGTGTAGTGAAGGACTTCAATATGCTCTACCATTGTGACTGTAAATCCAGGTGTTAATACTCCCAGGTGGCTCATCATCTCACTGCAGATACCTAATAAAGTTGCCATTAGCTGGCAGTATACACTGAAAAAAAAAGCTATACAGCCAGCTGATCTTCTCATTAAAGAAAGGGCTACTAAGGAATGCCAGGAAATTATCTGAGTTGTCCGAGTCTTTAAAAAGAGAAAGGGAAAAACTAAAGAATGGTTATTTTCACAGATTGTTTCTAGAACTGAGCTGGAAGCCATAACCAACAACAGCTGGAGGACAGAGAACTGATGGCTTGTAGAATAAGAGCAGACCACAGCTACTGTATTCAGCCTGAGTGGAAGTTAGGTATTAGTTTTGCAATCTTACTTCTGAGAGTATCTTTAAAAATCATCTGATTCTGATAAATTCAATGTAATTTGACTTATCTCATCTCCTGAAAAGATATAGACCTGAAACACTCACCATCTTTGGCTGAGAGAGGAAATTTGGGGAAAATGGATAAAATATTACTAAGGAAATTGTTGATGACTTTTTTGCTTGCTAGTTAAAAAAAATATATTAGATTTACTATCGTTATAGTGATAACATCTTAGGATGTAATAATCTTGTTCATATGAGGTGCAGGATAGATCTGGTCCAACTGAGGAAAAAACATTCACAAAAGTTTTTCTCCACTGGAATAAGCTCACATGCAGGGAATTTTTCTGGAGAGAAATCTAAATTTTTAGGATTTTTCATTCTTTTTCAAAGTAGTCAACACATAAATTGTCTCAACCTTGTGTTGTGCTGGCTTTCAAAGATAGTGATGTCCAGGGAAACAAGATGTTTCCAAATTCTTGGGCTGGAAGATCTGTCCTGTTTACCCCTTGGAAGAGGTCTTGATATTCAGGTTTTTTTACCAAAACACTATATTTTCCTAGCAAAAATAAAGTGGTCATGAAACTCAGGTGGCAACCAAACAGATGAAAGTCTGGATCAGTACTGAGTTGCAAGTCAAAAGCTACTGGCAAATGTATGTTTTTTAGAGAATTACTTCTTAATCTGTCCCAGTTTTATCTGAGTTCACAAGGGCTGTGTGAACCATTAGACTTTCAGCATGCACACAACATAATCACATTTCTGGGTTTGTTCACTGTGGTTTTCTTTCACTTCTTTGATTTTTTCTGTACCTTTTTCCATTACCTGCCATGAGCAGGTATGCAAAGTCGAGCCCTCAAAAGTGATGAAATGACAGAATTACAGTTATTATGCCATCCAAGTGAACTGTCAATTGCTACCATATGTATGAAGATAGACTCCTGAACACACTAATTTAACTGAAAACTCTTGTTTTCAGTGTTCATAGTCTCCTCCACTGCATAAAATAGATGGTGCTCTGGAGGCTGACTATGTCCATGTGCATAAACACATCCCCTCAAAAAAGAAAAATTCTGCATCTTTTTGGGTCAAGGCATGTGAAAACTGGCACAGAGACATGTCTTGTTTGTGTGATTTGTGCAAGGATCAATAGCAGTAAAGGGACAATTGCAGAGCTCATGCATCCAAAAATTTTCTCTCCCTATCATTGCCAAAGCAGCACAAAGCAAGCAGGCAGATAATCCTCAGTGATCAAATGCAGTGAACTGAAATATTAGTAACAAAGATTTTAATATGTCTCTACCTGCCTGTAGCTTTTGGTAAAGTAGACAACAAGAACAACAGCAGAAATAACTGGAAGTTTTGGAATATTCTTCTTGAAAACACTGGAATTAAAGACTGAAATAAAAATGTAAAGGAGTCAGCATCCGAGGTAAACTTTTCCCTGTATTAAAAACTCCTGGGTTCCAAACCTGTTTATTCCAGATGCACAGCTGGTAGCCACTGCAACAACTGTAATTCTGTAATATTCTCCCATGTAGGCTGTTGCAGCTTGTCTGTTTTGTGTCCCCTGTTGTGTGTTAGCCTTTTTTTACTGTTTCACTGTTTATCCTAAGGAAAAGTAAACAGAGAAAATGCATTATTTTCTGGATATTTGTGCAAGTTGTAGTAACAGATAGGCACTGTAGACATAGACATTTGGGACTGTAAGGATAGCTAATGTAATATATTAAGACTAACTTTTATGATGCAATAAATTTTTGTTTTGTTAATGGGTCCTCCATAAAGTACTAAGATTAACTTATAAATACTGATTTAAAAACTCATGTTTGAATACTATGTGCATATAAATATAGACATACACATACAGAGTTGGTGTTTTGAGGGAAGGACAGATCTCATATAAGAAGCACAGATTATAAAGGTTGTGTTTATATCTCTGTGCTTAATCATAAAAGCAGAAGGAACAAATTGTGTCTTCCTTGGCAAAACCATTGATGACATACTCAAACCAACATCTATGAAATCTCAGAAACCCCCCAAACATTATGATATAAAAGAATAAACACAAAACCTGAAGAATTGTACATTTTTGCAAAAGTTAATACAGGTCATTTGGGTTTTCAAAATGACAAACTCTTGCTTTGAAGTATTTTGGTATAAGATTGTATTAGAACTCATCAGAAAAAGAGACTCCATCTCAAAGTTTTGATGTTCCAATCTTTGACATTTGCTTTCATTCCAAAGTGGGACAAAGCTGAAATTACTGAAAACTTAGGGGGAAAAATGGTTTGGAGTTCTTTTGGGTTTGGTTTTAGAAACTAATTTTGAGTGGCACCCCCAGAAAGAAATTTCTGTATTTGCATAAGAAGCAAATTCGGCAAATGAAACCATTTCAACATTTCAGTGTGTCCAACTGTGATGTGCCAAATTGCAGTTTATTTTGAAATAACTGTCCATTTTACATGCAATTTGAAGTCAAGTTAACATTTTCAAATGAAATATTTTATTGTGGCTCTCAACATGTGGTGCTTTTTCAATTTGTAATGACATTTGGGAAAAAGAAAATTTATCAAAATCACAACACATTTGACTAAAATATATTTTCTAGTTTCAAATGATTTTGTTTGAAAGGAAATTGTTCCTACTTGTGTGATTCTGGGGTCTGCTTTTTGGGCTGTATTTTCATGTCGGCACACCCATAGAGGGAAAATGTAGTTTTTTATGTAATCCAGGATAAATTTCAGGAAGAAAAGTAGCTCTCCCTGCATTTCTCACAGCTCTTACCTGGGGGTTATGAAAAGGTAGGGAAAGTCCTCTTTGGGCTGACAAATCTATCATCTTTATCATCCTCCCACCTCCCAGCTACAGAACACAAGTTAGAAGTAGAGATCAGTTAGAACAGGGGAATGCTAGGTGAGGTTTGTGGAGGAGAAAAGATCAGAGGATGATGCCATTGTTTTAAGTCAAAAATAGCTGTGTGTAGCAAAGAGGTAAAGAGGCAGTGACTGGCTCAGGAGCTCCCAGTTTGTGGTCCTGAGTGGAATTGGACGGAGTTAAAACTAAACCCATTTCACACAGTCTTCACAGAGTACAAGATGTATCTTACTACCTGTATCTGTGGAAACTTCAGAGTTTCCACAGGCATTTGGAGAATTACTGCTTTGAGGAAAGAAACTTTGCAAGTAGAGGACAACAAAGCCTGAGCTGACAAAAGCTGCAGAAGCTTTGACATGTGATAAGTGCAGAATCCTGGTGGCTAGGACAGAAACAGCAGCAGATCAGGCTGGGGTCTGCCTTGCTTAGGTGTATCTTTACTGGAGGGAACTTTGGGCCCTGAGGGAAATTAAATTTATCATAATCAGCAGAATGATCTTGTAACTACAAAGACAAGCTGTTTCCTGAGATTCATGAGCAGCAACATTCTCAGCAGATGAAGGGATGTGATTATTTCACTCTGGCCAGGACTTGTTTGGAAACACCTGGAACACTGTGTTCATTTTTAATTTGCTCCATGGTATAATTTTTGCTTTGAAAAAGTAGAGTCTAGAGTGGGACCACCAAGAAGGGAGCTTAAAGGATTGCAGAATCTCATTTATACAGGGAGGTGGAAAACAGAGAGAACTGCTGTAAGAACTGTAAAATGCTAGAATAAGTTTAACAGAGAAGTGGTGGAATCGACCTCATTGGAAATTCATTTTGACAGCACCTTTGATCAAAGGCCCTTCCTTTAAGAGAAGATGGAATAGCTCTCTAGAGATACAGCCTGGATTTTCCCATTATTCTCTTATATAATATTAAATGTAGTTGTTTATTATTTTTTCAGTCCTTAGAGGAAAGAGTGGCTTCCATTGCTTTTATGAGTGCTTCAGCAATTCTAAGTTGCCAAGTCTTAATTTTTTGCAGTTTTACTTACAGATTTTTAGCTTTCTATTTTAGTGTATTTACTCTTGAATCCTTACATAACTTTTCCTGTTTTAACACCTCCTGATTCTGATAACTTGTCTTATCTTTTGCGGCCTTTGCTCACTTACTGTCTCATTCTTTCAGTCAAAATTTGTATAAAAGTGAACTAACATCATACTTGTACCTGAAGGGAGGACTTGGATACCTGGGACCTTAGCTGAGATTCACCCACGTGATTTATATTGGTCTTGGTTTGTAGTTTATATGCACAAGCATTCACATATACCTGAAGGTAGTTTTCTAAGATTTAAGGTGCATTTTTTGAAATATATGTGAGTGGAAAATCATATTTCTGTAAGTTAGGTACAACATTTGAAAGACACCTGTTGCTCTGTACGTGAATCAGTGTGAGTCAAAAAGTGTATGTGAACTCTCACGGCATTCTGGAGGGAATATCTTGGAAGTTTTTCTACCAGCTACCCTTGGAATGTCACTTTTATTTCATAAGATCGTTTTAGTCATAGCAGCAGGTTCCAGAACACTGGCGGGCCTTAATCAACATTCAAAATCCACTTGGCTATTCAGAAAACAGTGAAAAACTGTCTTTGACAGAAAGAGCACATCATTACAGATTCTTATTCTACACACAGTGAAATCAGTGGAAAGACTGGAGTGCTTCAAGTCTGTTGGCAAAGCCAGCAAGAGTCCTATAAAAGAGGAAAGAAGGAATGATAGAAGGTATTCACAAAATGATTCTGTTTGGTAGAATAAGTAATTATGTGACTACCTGCTCACACAAAACCACCACAAAATAGAGTAAGTCTCCTGGTTTCTCCTACAGTGTCAAGGATTTTTAGAAGTGTAAATGACAGTAGAATATGCTTTTGTTTATTCATATGAGCTGCTGAAGTCAATAGGACTGCATTAATGTATATTACTTCTCAATATAATTCTGAAAAATGTACATTTTTCTCTAAATTGAAGGCATGATTATCTATACAGTGCATTAGCAAGCTTAGTAACCAGAGGATTCACACTGGAGTGATGTGGTACTGCTAACAGAAATTAATCTTGGTCTTCATATCCTCAACAAATATAAAGGTATAGAAAATTTTCCTGTAATTATTGCTAGGTATCCGGTTTTTGGCATAATTTTTGTCAATTTGATTAATTACAGCCCCATTGTTTATGTTGCTTAAACATTTTTTAATATCACAGTTCCAGATATGAAATTTAATAAATTGTTGTATTATACTGTATCTGCCTTTTAACTTTACTCATTAAAAAAAAAAATAAAAAGCAAAAGAGTCAAGAAATAACAAATATTAATTTCTTTTATATAATATGTGTATCCATATACAAGACTTTTTTAAAAGTCCCCTTATCCCTTAACTTGTTCTCACAGTATGATCCATTACCCCTTATGGACAGTGAGCTATATGCACCAGTGTATTTATTAATGTATTGTAATAGATCACCAGTCTATATTTCTTTATTGCATCCTTGGTAACATATTCAGAACATTATTTAAAGCTCATTATTCACTGAAATAACACATGCAATAGCACAAGTTGGTTAGCTGTGATATTTTATTAGAGTGAGCATTTCGGGATTTTATTCTCAGTCCCTCATCAGCATAAAACATAGTAAAGAGTTCATAAATCTAATTAAGAACATTAGAATAAGGAAAAATCACTGAATATTTAGTTAAGATATGCAAGGCTCATGTACAAGCAAGCCATTAGAGGCAGTCATAAATGCCAATTGAAAAGCACTCAATAACAGCTAGTTGGTGGGAGTACAAGACAGATGTAGAGGGCATGGAATTCTGCAAAGGTGGAATTGTTTTGTTCATCTGTTTGTTTATCTGGCTTTATGTTTTATTTTCCCTCCACTTCCTCCTTGAAGAAATTTTGCTGGGATGCTGTTCTGGTTTGGGCTGCCATTCACTTAGGAACATAATCTCATTGTGAACTTTATATCCAGGGGGACATTAATTTAATCTGGACCAGCACTTGCCCTTGAAAATAATTAGTAGTAGTAGTAGTAGTAGTACCACCTTTATTTTCCTTTTCCTATTCCTTTTTCCTTTTCCTTTTCCTTTTCCTTTTCCTTTTCCTTTTCCTTTTCCTTTTCCTTTNCCTTTTTCCTACTTTAGAGATTTTTGAAAGATATTCAAGTTGTAAAAGATCTCTTTAAAACAAAAAAAATCTACATTCCTTCAAGTTTCTTGGTTGCTTAGAAGCCACTTCAACCCAAATTCAGCAATTAGGGTCCCGCACATGTGATAAAACCTCTAAAATGAAAAGGTTAATTCAGGTAGGTCTATGTACACCTTTGCTTAAGTGAGATGGGAAGAAAGGCTGGAAAGCACATATTAGTTACAAAGCACAAAGCACAGAGCTTTCCTGAAAACAAAAGAAAAAGAAGGCAAAATTCACCCCAAATTGCCTAGCAACCTATTGATTTAGATTTCTTTGGTAAAGGTCTGCATACTCACTCTGCTTTCCCTCCACTATGTATTTCTCAAATCAGATTCATGCTCAAATTTCGATGTCCAAGATAAAGAGGCAAGAAGCAAAGGAGAAAGATTATATTTATGAGTCAGTGGTGAGGGCAGTCAATTGGATGGTAAGAGATGGTTGCTTTGATTGGTCTGTTGTTTTCAGAAATTTCTTTCAGTCATTGCTTCTCATACAGCATGTGAAAATCCTCCACTGACATTCTGATGTAAAGGCACAAATGCAGTTCTTGTCCTGTTGGAAATCTGGGTTCTGAGAATTTCAGCCTTTCAGTGCTAAGAGGCAGTGATCCTCAGATGCACAAAGTGTTTGACCCAAAAAACAGGGAAAAGCTTCCTAAATTGTGTGATAATACTGAGGTTATTGCTATGTTATTAAAAGTTATATCACTGGATGGAATATGTAGAAATTTAGAAAATTAGGTTTAGGGGATATAAGTAATAATAGGTTACAATATGGAGGACTTTGGGTGTGGATTTATGTCTTCTTCCTCTCCTTCTTCTTCACAAAGATTTCCGCTATTGGGTCAAAAGTCTTGCACTGCGGGGACATGAACAGGTAGTTATTGGATTATAAATTAAAAAAAAATATTACTTAGCATTCCATAATTGGTTAATTTAGACTTTAAGAAGCTTTGGACATTAGGCCTCACAGCCATTTTTCCACCTTGCTAACCTTTGAGGCATTCTGTGCAGCTGTACTACTGATAAGATATAATATACAAGTCCAAACAAGAATTCTCAATCTCCTGCATCTTAATTCAAACTCTGAGTAAAAGAACTCAAACGATACAGAAACAGAGAAAATTAATATTTTCTGACACTTTTTCTTAGGACAGAACCCACATCATTGGGCTCCCTATTTAATAGAGATAAAGAAGTTCCTTGTGTGAGGGTCATGACAAGGAAGGCAGCACTTTGCATCTGGTTGAGCAGTGAAGAGCAAGGCATGCTGTGAGGACCTTGTTCAGGACCAGCAAGAAAAATCTAATTATCATGGGAATGTAGGTAGCTTTTGAGTCACCTGAGCAGTAATTCTGAGTATATGTGCAGCAAATAGCTGATGAGGCAAATAACAAACTGGAAAATTACAAATTATGATTAGTCCACTCCTATATATGAAGATGTATGACAATGTAGATTCAGGCTTTTCAATTTTACTCATTTTCCTTCCTGTTCTTTGCAAGGCAGTTTCAAATGAGTGGGGTTAGGCATACCACAGAGTAAATTTTTGATGGCAAAACAAATATGGAGTCCCTGCACCTAAGGATAAGTCTTTTCCAAACCTGAGACCTGGAACAAAATCTGTTCTTAAATACATCTGATTCCAAATGACTTGTTCACATTCAGAACACCTGTTATCAACCTTCTGCAACATAACACTAAATAAATGTAGTTCCAGTGCAATCATCAGTCTTGTTGGCACTAAGATTCTTTCTTATTCAACATAGCAGCTGTTTGATTGGATGTGCATATCAGGCCTGGCACCCATCAGCTAATACATTGTAGAAGAGTAAATCAGTATTAAGAGAGATTTACTTTTAATCCTTTGCGACCAAAGTGTGTGTGCATGTGGAGGTGCCTCTCCCTGAAATCCCTGGGGGGAGGGACCCTGCAGTGAATGGGTCTGTCCCTGTCCCTGCTCCCATGTCATGTGTGTCCCATACCTGTGCCTGATTGGGTTGGTGTGTGTGCCTGGGGCTGGAGGAGAGAGCAAGGTCCCAGGAGAGGAGTCTTCTTGGAAACTCCAGTCATGCGGCTGGAGGAATAAAATCATCTCTGAACATCTACAAAATATCGCTTCATCTTTCCTTCCAAGTCCATTGCTGTCTTATATATTGTTGTAAAGATTCCCCACACTACAACAAATGGTGGAGAAATGCTGGCAAATGATCCCTGGAGAAGATAATTCATGAGTAATTCTCGATATCTCTTCTTGCTTTCGTTTTGCTGTCCCATCTCTGAACGATGGAGGACTCATGGAAGGACTCATGGCTGTCTGAACCACAAAGAGACATTTACCTTAAACTTGAAAAGGTTCTGGAACAGCAATATGTAGACTTTAGCTTAATTCAAACTCAGAAAGAACTAAGACACTTTTTGGCAGGGCTGTTTGAAAACTTCTTCTATGTTTCTTGGGATTTGATTCTTACCAAGGACTTTTGGAAGAATGTTTGGACACAGTTAATTTCTGAATCAAAAAATGTGCCAATGCAGGACTATTTCCATGAATATTACATAATTACAGAGACTGTTGAACAGTGTCAATTGTGTCCCGCTATTGTATCAGCAGCAAACACGAGGTCGAGCAGCACGCACATTGCTGCAGCTCCTCCGCCACCCCGGAGACCGCACAGCTCCGGCCACAGGCGCTGAGGGCATTGCGGGTGGCAGCGAGGGAGCTCCAGCGTGTGGGAGAGCCAGTGAGGCCAGGCACGGCAGAAGCAGAGCTGGCGGGGAGACCGGAGGCGGCGGGAGTGGAGCCAGGAGCAGCGCGGCGGCGCGGGCCCGGCGGTGTTCGCCCTGAGGCAGCGGTGAGGGCGGAGGCAGCCGAGGCGCGGCCCGGCGATGGCCGCCCTGCGCTGCTTGGTGAGCGACGGTCCGAGCCTCGCACCGAGAAAGGCAGCAGCGATTGTGGCAGTCGCTATGGCAACCATGGTGAGCCACGCCGAGCAGAGCCAGAAGGGTGTGGGGGTGAGAAGGGAGCCGTGCTAGCCCACGGCCACACAGCCGACAGCAGCAGCAGCAGCGGCAGTGCCAGCGATATGAAGCCGTGCACACCCGAACGCCTCACAGGGCGCGGCCGTGCAGCTGCGCGAACGCCCAGAAAGTGTGGAGCAGTCACGCAGAGCTCCAGAGGGGAAGCGAGCACAGCCCCAAACGGCAGTGCAGAGGTGGCCGAAGGCGGAGCAGCCGGCAGGGTCAGCGTGCAGCAGCACGGCCAGACTGGACCCCCACGGCCCCACACAGATCCCAAAGAGTCCAGACCCCGCGACAGGAATGAGCTGACAGCCCTGGCCCTGGCAGGCTCGGCTGTGGCAGCTCCGACACGAGAAAAACTGAAAGTGAAAGCAAGAACAAAGGAACTCAGAAAAATGAGAAGATTATCGCAGCTAGGGGTTTTGGAACTCTAAAGTGCTATAATGTAAAGAAAAATTATTGTTTCTTGTTGAAAAACAATACTGGAGAAAGTATTTTTGTCCATAAATCTGCTATTGTAAAAAAGAACCCCAAAAGTGATGTTTTAAGCTAAGAAGAAGGAGAAAGAGTAGAATTTAAAATTGTGCAAGGAAGAAAGGGCCCACTGGCAGCATGTTTTACAGGCCCTGGGGCTGTCCCTGTCAAAGGCAGTAGATATGCTAGACAATATCCTCATAATCCCTATCCTTTCCCTTATCCCATCTTCCCCATTTATCCCATGTCCCTTTATCCCCCATATCTGCCCAGCCCAAATTTCCCTTTCTGGCTCCCTCACAAAACCAGTCCTTTTCATATGCCATTAATCGCTTTGCAATGCTGATGGGGGGATGAAAAGGAGGGAGGGAAGAAATTAACTGTCATTTTCTAAGATTCTAACAGGTACAAAAAGGAAAATCCCTTCCTCAGTTTCTATCTGAAGCATGCTCAAGTCCTGTCTCCCTTCTGATGCTCCAAAGAAAATCTGTTTGGACATTTGGGGACTCAAGAGAGTGGCTTCCTTTCCTTTGAAATTGTTTTGTTGTTTATCCAACTATTTCCCATGTTATTTTATTTAATAAGAAAGGCTGAATTGTGGAGGTGCCTCTCCCTGAAATCCCTGGGGGGAGGGACCCTGCAGGGTACGGGTCTGTCCCTGTCCCCATGTCACCTGTGCCCATGTCACCTGTTCCTGACTGGGTGGTTTTGGGTGCCCGGGCCCAGGAAGAGAGCAGGGTCCCATGACTGGGTCTGCCTGGGAACTCCAGCAATGAGGCTGGAGGAATAAATCATCTCTGAACATCTACAAAATATTGCTTCATCTTTCCTTCCAAGTCCATCGCTGTCTTGTATATTGTTGTAAATATTCCCCTCACTACAACATGTGCATGTGTGGTAGTAGTTTATTTTATAGGGATTTGGAGTTTGGGGTTTTGGATATTTACTCATAGTTCTTGAAAAAAAGAAGACTGAATTATCTTCTGCAACTGACTCAATCACAACTGCAATCATTCCATTATATATGTATTTTTTTAATTATTACTGCACCTTATATAACAATTAAAATGTCCCCTCAGAATGCTTCACTTCAGTCCAAGTGATCTCAGGCTCCTCTGCCTTCTATACTCTTACTGAGTTGAAAAATAACAAACAAGTGTAAATGACATTTACAGCTCTTAATTGGTGTCATTCACAGTTTTTATTATTCAGCAGGACAAACACTGGCCTTTTATTGAGAATTCAGTGATGCACATCTGTTTTGAACTCACCAGACTTAGAGACAAGTAATAAAACAGCTGAGTGAATGACTTAGGGCCATATCCATCATTAAAGGGCTTGCAGAAGATCTATTTAATTTTACTTATAAAAAAGACTTTTGGGACCATGATCGTAGAAGGGTTAATGCTTCTTTAATAGAAGTAGATCTTGAAACAATGTTAATATATTGAATCATTAATAATAATCTAATGTTTTATTGTATTTTATTGCCAGTGGTAATTGCTATAAACTAGACCTTGAGGCAAATCAGAGGGGGATTAGATTTGCAATTGTATGTAAGTGCTATGGCATTGTTGATACCAGTAGGATATAAGACTAAAGAGTTGTTTGATCCTTTGAGTGAGTACTGCAGAGCAATAAAATTGATGTTTGAGATACCCCAAGCCCAGAACTTCAGTCTTCAGAACACTTTATTTAGACATGCAGACTCTGGTCCCAAGATGTGTGCAACCAGCCAGCGGTTTGGTGAGTTGGTTAGCAAGCTCCCTTGTGCTCTGATGGAATTATTAATGAGGGGAAGGTTCAGTCTCCTTTTTTTTTTTTTTTTTTTTTTTTTAAATGGAGGAGTCATGTAGTCGTTTTCTCTGCAGTTTATGAGAGATACAGCAGTACATCAGTAGAGCAACTGATAACCATGTGTCTTTGGAAAGATTTCTTAGACTTCTCTAGCTAACCTGGTGGAACTACCGTGGAGAGATTTAGGGAGCTAGCACAGTCTTGGTCAGCTGAGGGGTCATTCATAGTCATTCATGTGCCCATATATGTGGACTTAAAAATAGCTTAGTCATCCTGTAAAGGCCCTCAAGAGACTTTTTCATCTCATGCTAAGCAAAAAAGACAGGTCCGATGAAATGCACTCCTGATTTTCTTTTAAGTGTAAAAGGATAGGTGGCCTTCTCAGATTTAATCATCTTCTAATGTCTATAATTAGATTCTTTTTTAACAGAAAGCTCAAGAATTAGCTGCAGTTATAATAGAGATTTCTGTCAAACCAGATCAAAATATGTTTCCCACAGCTCTGAAATCTGTATCTCATTTCACCTGTGCATTTTCTACTGTAGCTTCTGAGCTTTACACAGTGTTTTCTCAGTGCCTGACTTTTCCTGTGCACTAGATACATTACCCAAACATCTAATTCTTCATTTTATTAAATGACAACCTTTAAAACTTTTATGGAACTAATCCATACCTTGGTAGTGGGGTTCAGATAAATAGGGTGTGGAGAAAAAAACTCAGAACTGGTGCATTCCTTTAAAAACAAGAGAAGGGAGTGAAATTTTGTTCTATCAGCATAACACAATGGTCCAGTGTAACTATAGCCAGATTTGAATAAAAATGAACTGACAAAGACCTCCCAAAAACCCCATCAGAAATCTTAAGAAAAGTTGTCTTATCTCTTTGGAGCTATACAATGTAGCAGATAAATTACTGCCTAATCGTTCATTACTGTGTTAACTGTCAGGGTGCTAACTATTGTTCCATATGAAAAATCCATGTTAAGAATCCAGCTCAAAAAAATCTCTGAGAGTTCTTTAATGAAAAGGAAACATTTGTTAAGCAGAAATGCTTTGTAACTCACATATTACTTGCCAAGAAAAACCCTGCTCTGGTGCAGCTAATTTGTAGTGGTGTCAGGCTGAGATTTTCAAAGGTGCCTAAAGAAGTTAAATGACTAGCTCCTATTGACTTTGCAGCTACAATCCTGATCAGACCTTTTATACTTCTTTCACTTTAATGAAGGAAAGAGGTGAAGGAAAGGGCTGGCTAATAGAGGGAGTAGGAGATTTACTTTTCTTGGAGCTCCACACAGAGATTTTGCTCAATGGATCAGCAAACGTATTATTAATAGCAATAATAATGATACCTACTTATCCACTCTATGAGAGTACACTCAAAATACCTTGTAGAAAATCATGGTCATCTTTATTTTGTAGGTGAAAAAATACAATCAGGGTCAACAAAGCTCAGCTACTTCTCTACAGTTGCCCCCCTGTGCACAAACCAACAACACTTACAATGCAAAATTGCAGCACCAGGACTTGGTGATGGGTAACTTCTTTGGGCATTGATGCCCTTGGTCAAGGTTACTCAAAGATATACAACACATTCATAATGAAATGATGGATTTGACTGGATCCCAAACCAGAATCCCACTAGCCTTTTTCTTTGGGGAGCCTGATGATAAAACAAGACCATCCCTGCACTTGGCACCAGATTACCATATGGCTCATACTCAGTTAAACATCATATTGATCTCTTTTTAACCTCATAAATAAGAGGCATTAGAATTCACAGTTATTCTTTGAAGGATGATAAATTTATGACAAAACTATATAAAAAAAATAAAAAGGAGAAAAAATTGAATGTTATAGTGTTTTAAACTTTAATTTGAACCCATTAGAAAATAAAAGAAAAGTTCTTGTGACCACTTTATGACAAAATGTCCATTTCTGAACGAGTATGAACTACTATTTTTGAGAGGAAAAAGACAAATACACTATTTCTAAGTTATCTGACTGGAAATGGGTCCCGTTTTGAAGTCAAAGTTTTGAGACGATGACAAAACCAACATTTGTAGATATTTTTGAAACCAAAATCCTTTTCTCTGAAGACTTGAAAGAACACAGATTTACTCTGGAGAGTATGTTTTTGTAACCTTATTATTCCTCTATTTCTACTGGTTTTAATGAAGGAATCAAACAAAGTTTTGTAGTTTGTTTTTTATTCATCTCTCCTTGGCATTAGGTCAGCAATGAGTTGAAGCTGACTTGTCCTAAAGAGTAGTTAGTGAAGAACAGGTATATCTGGAGAGGAGTTCAATTTTTATCTAGGCTACTAATGCAGCTTAGAGAATTGATTTTTTTTTTCTTTCTCTTAAGTGGATGGAGGAATTTAATGCAATGTAATCATCTCAATAAACTGTAAAATGTTTCTCTTTCTTAAACAGAAATTATTCATTTAGCAATTTGAATAAATTTTTGCTTAAATAGTATTTTTCTTTTGTACTAAAGAATTGATAGGGGTCTTAAGAAAATATTGATATTCAATTTTTCAAACTTGCTGCTGCTGCATATACCTAAACATGTACCTAAACATGTTCCTTTCTACACTTAAGTCCCTTTATCCTTCCTGAGGTTGAAATTATTTTTTCTCTTTAAATTTCCAATTTTTTATAAACACACACACATAAAAAGCTTACTTACTATAACAATAATGATTATACATATATGGAAACCATTAAAAAATTAATATTTTATGCTCTTGAGAAGCAGTTTACTTCCCTTGTTGATTCAGGCTCAAACAGTTTCCAGCAAGGTATTTTATTCCCAGATGCTCCTTTCTCAACCACTGAAGACAACAGCACAATCCTGCTCATCCCTTCTCTATAATCCCACTTTCTGCCATCCCAGAAACAGCTGGATGAAGGAACCACAGCAGACTATGTAGAAAATCTCTGTCCCAAGACAGGATCAATAAAATGTATACCAAAACTTATAATCCAAGAAAGCATGATTAAGCTAAATTTCCTTCTGGTTATTAGTACGTTTGCACATGGATTTATTGATGTGTAAATAGGGACCTTATACCTGTTATTATTCTCCTCATAGCCACCAGTAGTGTGTGACACTACTCTTGACCAGATTTTTTTTTTATTTTTTTTGTTCATGACACTTATAAGAAACAGGTATCTAAGGGCTGGCTACCTCCCTGTCAGCCTATATTCAACCTGGTCAATTAGTTAATGCATTTCTAGCAGAATTAAACACAGACCTCTATAGGAAAATAAAATAGTGACAATGACAGTGCCAGAAAAACAACATTAACAGTGTACAGCAGTAGTCAAAATGTTTCTTTAATGACATGTTACTTTAATTATTTCCTTTTTCTTTTTTTCTTCTTAGTAAATTAATTTATTCCTTAACAAAAAACCAGGCAGATCTATATCCATTAGAAAGCCATATTCACCACATTACATTTGGATATAGGAAAATGGTTGAGGGAAGCATGGTTTATGTAATGTGAAATGTTTTATGTGATACTATTGAAGGCAAATGAAGTTGTCGCAGAGTTGAAGACTGGAAGAAAAAATAAAAATAAAACACATAGTGGTAAATGCTGAAAAAGCTGGATTCCTTTTCACTGCTTACCATTAAGGCAGATTACTCTGTACTAATTGAAAAAAAAAAATCAAGGCATTTCCTCAACATAGGCAATACTTTAAAAATTATAGGTAAACACAGTATGAAATAAGAGTTAATTTTTCTGTCCTACATTTCACATACAACTTACTGGATTTAATTTACATGTTTTCATATCGCATCAGTCATGAAGCACAGGAAAAAATGTATACAACACAAATGAGAATCTGCAATGACTGGCTTGATTTGATTACTGACTAATTACTGATTAAACTTATATACTGTTTTAGATAATATTTACTGTCTAAATCTGAGGTATGGTTCTGGTTTTCAACATGTGTGCAGTCCCTGGGTAACAAATAATGAATACATGCCCACACATATCAGCTGCATCCTCAGCCAGTTTGAGGTTTATGGTTTCAGATATTGCCCAATAGAACTGTTCTCATAAAATCAATGAAATGAAAACACTTTTAAAATTTTCTGTCCCAGGGAAAGTAAGAGGAGAGGAATTCATTAGATATTCCACACGTATATAGTATTGCAGACTCCAGAGAAAGAGAAAGAAATTATGATGCTGTGTAATTATGTTAATACTCTTAGCAGAGTATGGTTTCCTACTCAACTCCTCAGTTATGTTATGCTGCATATACATACAGTAAAAAAAAAAAAACAAAAAAACAACAAATGGAAACTTTCCCCACCCCAACCCTCTCTAATGAATTTGCTAACTGAGCAGAGAAAATTAATGTAGAGAAAATGTAATTTTCTCCACTTTATTGATGAATATAGGTTAGTATGCAACAAAATTGCAGATGCTAGTCCATATTGAACCCAGAATTCTGATTGGCTATCATCTTACCTAAAAGAAAAGTCTTAAAATCTGCAAATTGCCATCAAAAACACATGGACTTCCAGTGAAAGAGCAGAAGTTGAGGCTTATCCTTGCCCACCAAGTACTCTAACCACTTAAGCCTCTAAATATCAGCTGGTTTCCAGATTCATGCTGATTACAGAGTTATTATTCCTTGGCTGGTTAACAAAGGGTGATCTTGCAAATGGTCCCTGGCTGCTCTCCCTGGAAGTTGTGTGCCTGTGTGTTTGTTCTCTGTGTCCTTAGACAGCAACAAAGCAATTCTATTGCAGTGGGAACTAGTTCAGAAGCCATTAAGTATCAACATGAGGATCTACTCAGATGGCTAAATTTGCTATTAACAGCACAACAGAGAATGAAGCAGCCCCAATTGTAATGCTAGATGGCAAGCAGCACCAGAGGTGGCATAACTACCACAGTTGTAAAAATGATGGGCAAGGGACAGGAGTGACAGTATGGGGTATCATTACAGTGGCTTGATCAGATGTGACTGAAGATGTAATGACATGATCTCTTTGTTACCATGGATGGTACAAAGACTTCTCGAGACAGGTGTCTTTTTTACTCAATTTTTGCCTTTCCTTTTCTACAATGTTAAGGGAAACAGCTGGTAGCCCAGCACTGGAAGCAGTTTGGATTCTGCTGGGACAACCTCTTGATCTGATTTTTTTGTTAATTATCAAAGAGCTAGGAGCCCTTACTACATCCCTCTTCTCCAGGGAATACTGCAACTCACTTATGTAGCTCACATGAAAGGTAAATTCTTCCAGTGAAGACACCTTGGTTTGTAACTGTTAATACAAAGTCATCTGAACAATTACCATTTCAAAGTGTATAACAATGTGTCATTCAAAATAGCATATATTGCATGTGACAACAGGATGTGACTGGGATGGCAGTGTATAGAAACCTAGAAATGATCAGTGAGGGGTTCTGACCAGCACTTTTTTGTCACATCATGGTGAAATATTTCCCATTTAAATTCTATTGTGTTCATGTAAGAAACCATTTTTAAATCATTAAGACTCAGTAATTTTGTATTTAAGAATTTCAAAGAGCTGTCTCAGGTGCTACCCAAACCATTAAAGTAGATTTAATCCAGTGTTTAAAACTTCAGGACATGCTTGAAGTGTAATGGAAAAAATGCATAGTAACAAACTTTTTAAAGGAAGAATAAATAGGATAATCCAAGCAATTACGAGTTTCATTTATATTTGAAGCAAAATGATGGACCATTTGAGACAAGCCTGAATTAACAATGAATTAAAGGAAAGTAATGTATTAATGGTAGTGAATTTGCACAGGTTAGAAATAAATCTTTTCAAAACAGCTCATGTCAATGCTTTGATGAGAGGGCTGATTCAATTCAATAAAGTAATAAAGTAGAATAATAATATAACTCCTTTAAAGAAGTTGACTGACATACAAGAAACCAAAAAAAAAAAAAAAAAGGCCCCATTGTTTTACCAATCACATTGAATTATTAAAGAAATGGTTGATAACTATGCCCCACAACATAACAGCAAATTGGGAATTAATACTAATAAGGTGTTTTTTGACTGGGGTCTCCCTGGGATTGATTTTTGACTCTATGCTAGTAAACATTTTATCAACAAGGTGGAAGAAAACATAAAATCATTACCAGTAAAGCTTGGAGTTGATACAAAAGCTAAAGGAATGATAAATAATGAAGAATACAAGCTAGTGGTACACAGTGCTCTCTGCCTCCAATAAACTAGGGACAAGGATACTATTAGACTCAGATATATGAACAAGTTATTCTGGCATCACACTTAACAAGTCAGCTGATTCATGAGAACTATCCATGGGAGTAGTCTGCCTTGCAGAAAATCAAGGCTGTTCAAATTAGTTTAGCTCAGTGAAAAGCGGGCTAAGCAAACTCAGCTTATCTTATGTTTAACCCAGATTTATTGCACACAATGGAACAGACAGTAGAGACCAGCTGACATGCAATAATAGGTTTTATGTCTAGGCCTAGTGTGTATTTTCAGTGTGGTTAATAACAAGCAATACATTTAGGAGCAAAGCATGTTTGTCACACTTACAAAGTGGGGAAATACCACAGTAAAAAATATAAAAAATAAAGATAATAATATTTCACAGCTAATCTAGTGGACAAGATTAAAAAAAAAAAAAAATGTGAGTGTAAATTTAGAGTAGGCACATTATATTTTTATGGTGAGGATAATTAACTGTAAGAATGACAAAATTTATACTGGATTTACCACTGCTGGAATTTTTTTAACAAGATTGGATTTTGTTTTGTGTAAAATATTATTCTCTTCAAAGCACTGGTATTGACTTGAAAGATGAATTAAAAATTCTGGGTTCTGTGTTATGAAGAAGGCTGCATGATACAAACTCAGTGATATCTTCTCACTTCAACATCTAAGACTCTTCAGGATTCACCAGTGATTTTTCTGCCATGAAGTAGTTGATGAAAATACGTAAATAATGAAGAAAGACAGTATCTGCACTCTCTGAGAAGACACAAGTGCTATAGTGACATGGAGCAATGTAAACTTTATTTGCCATTGCAATTAACAGAAGTGAAAGTAACTGACAGAGAGGATTGCTTTCAAATAAGTTGTGATTTGGTGTCTTGAAAAATGCAGACTTCATTCTAGGATATATAATTCCTTATCTGCCCCCACGAAAGATAAAAATCCTTCCTTTGTAGTAATTTATTGAGAAAAAGGATATAAATCATAATCCTATGTGAGGAAAAAAGAAAAAAAAAAGGTTTGTAGTCTTGCCCTGGTATTAAATTCCAGTTTTATATATATGTTAAATAAAAAGAAAAAATGAAAAGTGTATCAACATTATTGTGTAATTAATGCTTTATTGCTACATATATTGGTTTTATGTGGCACTATTAAGCATTTTGCTCAGATAAAAATAAAGAATTAATTGTGTTTACTTTTGGACTTTGAAGTGAAGAAACCTCTGAAAACTCGGTTTCAACAGCAACTCTGATGTCATACTGATTTACAGATTCCTAAAATGGTGAATTGTTTTCAGTTTGTGCTTCCATCAAATTAGGAAGTGCTTGTAGGAAAAGAGATCCATTCCTCCTGATGTTTCTTGTCAGTCTTGTTCACTTCTTCCATAACTGATGGAGAAACAAGGGCATCTCTTGTGCCTGACTTGTAACCATCAGGTGAGATGAATCCCCCTTTAAATATGGTTAGCTTTGTTTTCTGAAGAGGAAGTTTACAAGATTAACAAGAGGAAGATGCTTAGTTTAGCTGTCTTAAACAAACAAACAAACAAACAAACACCACATAAACCCATGAACAACACCAAAACCAAACCCACTTAAAAACACTTAGTTGTCTTTGTTCTGACAGGCTGTAATTATTCTGTCTCTTTAACAGTTGAGCCCACGAGAAATTTGCAAGTCACTGATGCCTTTAGGTCAATGATAGTTGTCTCAGCCAGCATCCCCTACACAGTTACATCCAGGGGTCTTTGTTAAAGCAGGAGCTACATTAAAAAATTTTATGGTTTTTATATGTGAAAGACAGATGGTGACGTGAAAATAGTTCTGCAGATGGACAGATATATGATCAGCTGGCACTTAGTATGGCATTGAAGCAAACTAGCAGAAGAAAAATTTTGAAGGGCTCTCAGATTTTCATGTCAATTTCCACAAGTTTATCTTTCTGGTGGAGTTCAGTTGTGTTTCCCTGCATTCTGTGGAAAAATATTTTGTTTTGTAGTACATATATTTTCTAAGATGTGTCTTAGGAAGAACATATATGTATTTTTTATAAAGTATATTTGCACCTAGTTATTTTTTTTTTAAATAAATAACCGCTACACTTCTAAATGTTGAAGAATATTTAAAATGGTTCTTATCACTTACATTATTTTCCCTTTTTTTTATTTTTATTTTTATTTTTTTCAATGAAAATAAAATAAAATATTTCTTCACCAGCACTAACAAAATGCCTGACAGGTCTGTGACAGGACATCACAAATCAACTTCCACTGCTGGGAATGGACTTATGAACCTATTAAACTCATCATCTTTGGCTTTGCAGCAACAGTTATCATCATTAATTGTTATTATTGCACTCCTTGACATTTTCAAGGAAAAAAAAGGCACAAAGGATTTCATGAGAGCCATAACTGGTCACCTTAAGACAGAAGGGCTGCTTTCACTTTATTTAATTAAAATGGTTCTAAAAATCAGTGAAATACAAGACCTGCAAGCAAATCAGATTGCGCCTTCCATTTGCCTATAAATCCTGGGGTCTCTTTAACAAAAATTGTAATGTCTCTGAGGTTTTTCTTTTTCTTTTTTTTTTTTTTTTAATATTTTTACTGACAGATCAAGGAATTTGTCCCTTACTGAGACTCCTAGACCGAATCACAAAAGAGTAGATTACAAAAAAAAGATTCAAAACAAAGTTTTTCTGTAATTTTGACTTTGAAATGCTGTGATGTTGAAGGGATTTGGCATTTCCCTAGAAAACTCTGGGTTTCCTACATATAATACTGGATGGAGAACCCAAAAAGGCATTTATTTTCTTCAGCCAATGTAATTATAATATTCAGAAATTGAATTTCCTTTTGCAATTTACCTTTAAATAACTTGCTCCTGGCTAATGGTTTCTGAAAATTATGTAATATTGTTCAACAAAACTAGAAAATGAGCTTTTGATGCAAAATGTTTTCAGGAGGTCTGTTGCTCAAATCATTTTTTTAAATGCCCAAGTTAGTGAACAGCTAGATAAATTTTCATGGTTGTGTCCACACATCAGGAAACAACCACAACTCAGACTCAACCCTCTTTAGGTTTTCTAGTGGGTATATATGAAAATTTATCATCTTCAGCTTATTATATTATCAATGGAGAGAGGAAAAGGCAGCAGAGAAAGAAAGAGACACTTCAGAGACTGAATCTTATCTGTAATGTTTTATTAAAGATATTTTATGAAAAATTGTATTAAATTTCCAGTTAATCACACTTTTAAGACTGAAGTTTTTTATTATAGCTTTTTGCACATTTCAAAAACTTATGTAGAGTTTCTCACGATAAGAAAGTATTTTTTGCTGACTTACTACTTGTTTTGCTAAAAAATAAAATAAATTAGGGAGAAACAGGTTTATTCTTTGTTCTTACTGTTCTAATAACTCACAGACTTTTCAAAGTTTAAAACTGCTGGGTATAAACACTGAAAAAAAACCATTTTAAAATCACTGATCTGATTTTGCTCATTGATTGATCTCCTCTTACCATAAGAGACAGAAAAGACTCATTAAACCATACAGTTTGTCTCAATACCAAGCCAAGATTGATTGATCCCTACATTGCACCGCTCAGGCATTTTCGTGATGAAGCACACCCAGTTGTGAAACTTGCCATGGCCAGCATACCACAATCATTATGATACATTGCATATACTCCTGCAATTGTTTATAACACTACATTTTCACACTGAAAAAGCAAAGCAATCCCAGAGTGTTTCTCATCTACCTGAACCCGCCTAGACATTCCATAGCTCGCTTTCTTCTTTTTGGAAAGAGAAGCATAGGGTGAGCGGGAGCAAAGTGAAGTGTCACATGCTGATGTCCTCTTTCTCTGGAAAGGAAAGATGTTGCCTTGACATGCTCTTGGGTTTTCTGTCCTAACTAGAGTTGCAATTACCTGTGATGTGCTAGAACAACATGGTCTCAACCTGGGAATTTACCAGACAAAGCTTAAAATATTAAAATTAAAAATGTTGAGTCCCAATAAATGACAGCATGCTCTTTTTGCATTCATTATTTTATTCTTCATGCAAGTCAGAAATGAAACTCATGTATAATTTTGTGGAATATATCAACTTAGGAAAGCAAAGATTATCATTCCTGTTTCTATTATGTCTGTAGTTGTGTTGGTTTCTATGATACAGTACAGGTGTAGTGTTATTGCATGTTTCTTGCTTTTTTTATAAAAAGGAAAACATAACATTTCTGAATATGGATACATCTAAAGATTTTCCCACCTATCCTGAGGAGTCAAAAGCCTGTGACCAACTAAATGTGAATTTCTACTTCCTCTTTTATGTTTCTTGTGTATTCACATTGCAGTAAAATAGAAGTCTGTTCCTTGCCAGACCACTTCAGGTCACAAAACAGCAACTTCCTCCTGTCCTTCCAGTCTGAATAAGTTTTGCTTCATTCCTATGGGTGTACATGTGCCTACAAAAGTGGTGAGGCACCAGGCAGGATATTATGTACCTGGGCTGACCTGAAGTCTGAACTGGAATGAAACACGAGTTCTTCTCTTTGAACACTCTGACCTCAGTGGGATGTATTTTGTAAGCAATTTTTTTCTTTCACAGGAAGATTACATTACCATTATATCCTAATAAAACTATTTTATTGAGAGGAAAGCAATCTAGCAATGAAATTCAGACTGATGTGCCACCTTGGGCCCATTGTCAAATCTGTATATATAAGTGTCCATTTCTGTATGTGTGTCTCTGTAGGAAAGAGATTCAGTCTTGCACTATTCCAGTCAAAGTTTCACTGCACTGGCAAGTGCAGAGGAAGTTGTGGAAGTACTTGCATCCTCTTCCCTTCACCTGCCAGGTCTAAATTCTGTAACCAGGATGTTAAATTTTTATGTCAGTAATGGAGAGCCCTATTTCCAAAGATTTCTGATGGTGCAGAACTCCTCTTTGTTTGGGGTGACAGTTTCTTAGCAACAGCTATTAGTGAGCAGCTGCAGACCCAATCAAATGGTGAACTTGGACAATCTCTTTTGTACACGTCTTGAAGAAAAATCCCTTGCTCAAGAATATAAAACATGTTGACAATCATACACTAGCCCCGAATATAACTTTTCCCTGCGGTTCTACAGGCAGGTTAGCTGCACTGAGCAGTCAGCCTGCACACATGGAAAAATCAATTTCATAAGAGATATATCTTCATGTGTCACGATCCAGTATATGATAGTGGCCTTTTATGTCTATTTAGCTTACAGCAAATTTAAAACTATCACCAATCCTGGTGATATTAGCAGTCCAATAACTCAACAATTAAACAAATATCTCTCTCTGTCTCTCTCTCTCTTTTTCTTCGTTGACTGACTATAATAATCTTCCAGGTATGACCTTGAGAGATTGGATATTCTTCTTGGTTTAAGTGCCATTAGCAATATTTTTTTCAGAAAGCAAGCTACTTAGGTAGTTGGCAAAGAAAGTGCCGATAAAAATCTACTCTTGGCTACTCAGTAAATTGCATTGCACTATCTGCTTGCCAGCTGAGGGTGAAGAACATTGTATATTAAAAGATTTTCATTGTGTAATAATGTGAACACCAGCAGCAGTAATTATAAAATCAATAATTCGTAATAAATATGTCCTCCTTATATAATTACTAAATGATTGCAAAACCAATATTATGCACTAGTTAGAATGGAAAAGGTTGCTGCTAAAGACTTTCTATATTACACATTATTGTTCAACTCTTAAACACCCTTGGTCAAATGAAGCATAACTTCAGCCTCATCAGAATTAAGCTAAATGCTATTTCAGTTTGATCTCCTTAAAAAGTATTTGATTCATGGAAAAACTAATTACCAGTTTAAAGTGCAACAAAAAGTGACTTAAATGCAAAGTGTTAAACGCCATTTATCGTGAGCTGGGAAACAAAAGGAAGATAGTTTCTGTCCCATAGGATGATAAGTGTTTATATATTTTTTATTATTATTTCTTTTCTTTCTTTACCTTCTAGACGAGTGTTTTGATTCCCAAGGAGCACCAATAAACCTCAAGATATCATTTGTATCTGTCTTCACATTTTCACAGGCTTTTCTTTTTGCTTCAAGTGATAATTTTTGCAGCTAAGATGAGAAGGAAGTTTGGCCTTTTGTGGGTTTTCCATCTTTCAGGGTACTTAAATTTAGGAAAGGGGTCAAATGTTTTATTAATTTAGTTGTATAAATTGCTTCTAGGGCTATCAGGAGAGCTTAAAAACACCATAAGCACAAATGCAAAGGAAATGAGCTCAAATGTGAATTCCAAAGCAATTTTATATAATATGGCTGCCCTACTCATCACAATTCCATCCTAAAGAAATATTCTTTACATATACAAAGGCATGAAGTTTAGAGAATGACACCTATTACGAGAAAAAAAAAAATGTATGAATGTATACACAAAATCTCAGGGGATACAGGAAGGCCACTGAACTCCAAAAGCTGCCTTGCTTATACTTTCTGAAAAAAACCACACCTATTTTTCTCATCTTACTTCTGCATTTTTGTGTTCTTATTTTTCTGACTCTTGAAGAAAGTTTCATCTCCCTAGCTATGGCTCTCTATAGTGTAAAGGTCTGTGTCTGAGCTAATCACCCCAGTACCGACATCATAGCAGTAATTCAGAAGATGAAGTAAGTGACAAAAATAGGTCCTTTTAGTGTGAAGTCTTATCCTGGATATAATATCCAGTAGGGACCAGATGAATTGAATCCTAAAATTGTTTGTTTCTCTTCATAAAGGAGTTTAATGTGGCTAATTCAGATGTAAATGTGTGCATTCTAAGTGAATCCCATGCCTTGCATCTATTTGAAGTGTTTTCTACAATACAGTCATAACTACTTTCATAACAGAATCTGTTTTCTTTGTCCACCCTGTCCCTATATGGGTGAGAGTTGAATTTCCCAGTGCCTTTGTCATGAGCTGTTCCTTTCCAACTCCTCCAAATGGTATCCACCTATCTTCTGCAAAGGTCTTTGTTTGTCTTTATGTGGAAACTCATGATAAAAATACCCTTTCCTGAGCAAATGTGCAAATATAAAAAGCTCACATTGCTTCTGAACCTTGAATAGACAAATACATACAATGGAGGCTATTAAAAGTGAGTAAAAACAGGACAGCGTCCAACAATAAAACAAAATTCATTCTTGAAAACAAGCCACTAAAAAATGAGGAAGTCTTGCTGCCAGACTCTCTCCCATCCTCTTCCCTCCCCTCCCTCCCCTTCTCCCTCTTCCCCCCACTTTCTCTTTTTCCCTGCCCTTTCTCCTACACATCCCCTACCCTTTCCCCTTCCCCTCCTTATCCCTTTAATTTCCTTTTCCCTTTTTTCCCCACTCACCTACTCGCCTTGCCTTGCCTCGTCTTTTCCCTTTTCCTTTTCCCCTTTTCCCTTTTCCCTTTTCCCTTTTCCCTTTTCCCTTTTCCCTTTTCCCTTTTCCCTTTTCCCTTTTCCCTTTTCCCTTTTCACTTTCTCTCCTCTTTTCTCCTCTCCTTTTCCCCTTCCCTTTCCTGTTTCCCTTTCCCCCCTTTTTCCCCTTTGCCTCTTTTTTTCCCTTTCACTCCTCCCTGTCTCACCTCATCTCACATCTAGCTGGGCTGGGAATGTCTCATACCAAGAAAATACCAGGGATGTAATATTAAATTATCACCCGTGCTAGTCAAAATAGAAAACTTTTTTGATGAGACTGATTTTGCCATAGTGTTCTGGTTAGGTATTTTAGAAGTTTAGAAAGCCCTAATGATTATTTCAGTTGTTAACCACTCAGCAAGTTTAATATAGTCGGAGTTGTGCTAAGCTGGTCAGGTAGAGAAGATGTTATCATTCCACTTTGCATTTGGGACCTGCAGATTTGAAAAGATTAGGAAATGTATTCAGACTGGCTAAGTAGAGATGCTTAAGTTAGACGCTGGGACTCCTCTGAAGACCAAGTTTAAGCCACCTGTGTGGCTCAAAGTGTGTATTTTCTGTGTATGCAAGACCCTGGCTTCCTGCGTTATCAACAAAGTCAAGTAGTCAGAATCAAGTTAACCACATGAACTGTGCCCAGTGTACTTACATGAGAACAGTAAGGCATCTGCAGCAAATGCAGCATTAAATCCATCTCCTTGGTCCTGCCAGCTTCCATTCTTCAGTGGAATCAAGGTGAAGTAAGGGTTAGGATCTTCGCCATGGTTAATTCATGCCTTGTGGGTTTCAGGTTTTAACTGAGCACTTATTTCTCTCACGGGTTCTTGAAACATTAAATAATATAGAAAGCAAAGTTTCTTTTTAAGAATTGATCTGGCAAGAATCCAGCATTTCAGGGAGAAAGTGGGTGCAAGGGATTTAAAGCTGAACTTCCCTGGAATCCACAGAAATTATTAATGAGTAAGTCTCAAGGCCATCTATAATATCAATATAAAGATAGGTCTGTTAAGATTGTTACCTCGCTTCTCTCTCTGGTGTAGTTAGATGATTTCCATACTAAAGTTACCTGTAATGACTTCTCATCAATGAAATTCAGCATTTCCATATGATAACACTTTTTCTAAGTACTTCACAATATCAACACCTTGATGCAGTGGGTTAGAGCTGTAATTTTCTGTATTCAGAAGGGAAAATTCATACGGAACGTGTAGGTGTCTAGATGAAGAAAAAGAAAGGTAGTGTAAGAAGAAAGCTTTTACTGAGACAACAGAAGGAGGTTCTTGGTCCTGAATCCTGTGTCCTTGTGGCCAGTGGTAAATTTTTTGGTGGATTCCATACTGGAATTACAGTTCCTAAACTGTTAAGTTACCTTTGGACTCATAACTTCTGGAGAGCTTTCATCAGTTAAGAGGAGTTCAACAGGACTTTCAGGACTTGGGTTGAAGATTTTTTCAGTCACCTTTCTGCATCCAGGGATTTGCACCAAATCCTGTGGAGAGAACATTCAGTGGAGTTTGTCAAGAAAAGCCATCTTGAATCCATTGTCCAGTCACGACAGGCGATAAAGGCCTCTACAACATTTCTGTTGCAGGTTACATTGTAAAACTGCAATATGAAGGTGGAAGAGTCGTATCTGAAAGCACGGATTGACTAGGGGAAGCACAGATTGGCTTAAGGGAATTTACCTCCCTACTCCATTAGTTCCACTCACTGCAGTGTAGTTTGTCAAGGATTTATGAACACACAGAAGCTTCAGAAAAGACTTACGATCCCTGTGCCACATCCATGCGCCACTGAGCCAATGTGTGCATGTGCAGTGTTTGATGTATTCAGAATGCACCTGATTTATTGAATGTTCTTCCATATTTTTCTCTCAGATTTCTCCATCATTCAGATCAAGTCTCTACTTGCCCTTATTGATATGCACTTGTGTATTTTGGAACAAGTAGGACATTGATGCCCTAAATAGAAAAGGCTGGTTGAAGTTCTGTTCCAGGTAACACCCAGAAATTAAGATAACATGATCAAAGTTGTTCCTCTGGACAAAAATAATAATATTCTATGTAGGGAAAAATATAATTTCTTCCTTTCTTTCTCTTTTTCTTAGTACTCATTATGTTTAAACAAGAAAGAAATGGCACTTTAACAGCAACTGTGTATTGATATTTGTATCAAAGAGACTAGACACAAAGAAACCATGAAGCTCAGGCTGTAGGTTTATAAAATGTGAGGCCATATAATACAATGGAAAAACATACAGAAAATTGCATTTTATAAGCAATATCTGTAGAAATATGAACACATAAGAACACATAGTCTAGTAATATCAATGCCAGAAAGGAAGGATGTATCAAATTTAAAATATTTTCACTCATCTTCAGTTCCCAGTTTTAAGGCTAGAAAAGCACTTCTGTGATCCCTTCAGGAAGAAGAACAGAGAGTTGTCACCTGAACATATCACCAGGTACAGCTTTTTTGCAGTGATATCTGCCAGCCATCACTTCAGTTAAGGTGGGTTATGCACCAGGTTTACCAGCAGAGTTGTGTCACTGTTGCCAGCTGGACCATTGGAACATGAAGATGGATCTGGATGCCAGTGCTTTGGAAACCTGGGCACTGCAGAAAGAAATTTAGGAAAAAGTTGTCATATGAGAGAAAGAGGAATGTAGGGTCACAGAATTATAAAATCATGGAATAGCTTGAACTGGAGGGATCTTCAAAGACTTTCCAGTCCAAACCCTCCCCCAATGAGCAGGAACATCTTCTGCTAGACAGGCTGGGCAGAGCCCAGTCCAACTTTTCCATGAAAGTTTGCAGGCATGGGGCAATCTCAGCCCTCTCTTGGGCAACTACTGTGTACAGAGTGGGAGTGGTCAGTAAGGGGCTTTGCAAACCTCTGACAAGCAGATGGGTTGCCACTGCATGTAGGAGACACGTACTAACTTCCCATCAGCTTTTAACAAGAGACAAGCAGGTATGTTTCATTTGTGTCTTTAAAAATCCCTTAATGGACCTTTTAAAAACTGAGGTTAAAATTTAGATGTTGGGGTATATCAGATGCTTGCATTACCAGAGAGACCCTTCCATAGATATTCTGAAAATACCCCTCTATACCACCTCAATCTCAGTTTAATAGGGCTTGTCAGTGGTAAGGATTATGATAGTTAATGATGATGATGATGGTGATGAATGTAAAAGAACTGTGGCTTTCTCTAGTGGCTAGTCTAGATCATACCTGCACACAGTATCTAGTAAAAAGACAAAATAATACAGGATAATAGGGGAGCAAGGACATGTTTTGATAAGCAGGTCAACTGCTGCATTACTTGATCATGTATATTTGTGTGATTTAATTATGAAAGATACACAAAGCAGAAATACCAGAGACCCCTACCAGTTTTGTCCTCACTGAAAAGCCAGTGCAGCTTAGCAAGTAGGAAGCTCAGGCTCTGTCTGTGGGAGGTGGATGTGGTTTCTCCTCAGGAGGAATGAGAAGACAGGTCAGGAGTCAAATGGTGCCTGACCCTTGATTCCACTTGACATAAAAGAGGTGAGTTGAACTCCCCTGCAGCTCACTGTACCCTGTACTATATCTGTTCCTTTTTTTGAAAAGTGCTCCTGGAGGGATTCTAGCAGAGATGGAGAAAATTTGAATTTTGTCTGATCTTCCCAGTAAACCCAGTAGTTTAAAATCTAATTATGATTTAGACTGACCCAGAGCAGTGTTTTCAGAAACATCTAGTCAACTTAAGAGAGAAAAAAAAAAAAAAAAAATCTCAAATTGAAATGCAATATAAGTATCTGGGAGCCTAAGTCCTTTAGGATTTCACTTTTAAAAAATTAGGGTTATTTTAACTTTCTCTAACTCACTGTATCTGATTTCATCTTGAAGTTATCTCAGTCTCACTACTTGCATTTACTATCAGATAACATATTTTGAAGAGGACCAAAAGACTAACTTTTTTTGTGCTTCTTTTTCTCTAGTTCTTTTTCAATATTTTATAATTTTTAAATATTATTCTTAAAAAAAAAAAAAAAATGTATGCAGAAGTATGCAGTTCTTTTCCAGTACATCAATGATGTTTTTTAGCTTGTCACCTATAATTCAATTTAGACTTAAGCTCAATTTTTTTTCTTCTTTCAGTTAATGCTCATCTTGATAAACTCCTAAGGGCCAACTCCTCAGAGTGCTTTGTTAAATCTAATTTTATTAAAATTTAAGATATGAAAACCTTGTTTGCATGATAATCTATATTAAATATTTCTACTTTTTTTCTTTGGAGACCTCATTTATAATCACTCTATTTTCCCCCATGTTTACTTTTCAAACTATAATGTGAAACAAATTTTGCAGGGCAACAAAATCTAGCTATGTTGCAGAACCAGACTCCACTTATTATGAATTTTGCTGCAACTTAGTAGGAAATGTGATGGATGTTTTGTCATATCACTGTGTGATACTGTGAAATGAAATAAGTTTTAGTGATGACAGCAACAAAAATAAGTTTATCAGAAGAGGATATCCTCATTCATACAGAAAAAAACATTGAGCTATTGATCCAAAAGGTAGATTTTTCTTTTGAACCAAGACTGAGTTATCATTAGCACTATCATGAAGGAGAAAAGATGTATCAGAGATAAACTTGTAGTTTTTTAACTTTTAAGAGCTCTTCCAGTACCTGTTTTACTCTGGTCAGGAGAATTCTTATACTTGAAAGCTAAGGATCATTGGATTCCTGAAGATGAGACAATAATGTGTAATAACAATTTTTGTTCTCCAGGGTTGGAAAAGAGGTAAAAGATGCCATAGAAGTAATTAAACACAACACACTCATAATCCAGAATCAATAATATGTGATTTATTTTCCTATCATACATCATAAATTAGTAATAGGTAACACGAATGGCTGGATCAATCTACACTCATTTTAATTTTCTAAAACTCTGGTATCTAATCAAAAAGAGTTCTCTAGTTTCCCCCATTAGGCATTGGAAGAATACTCATCACCAAAGAAGACACCCGTTTTCGCACTTATTTTAGCTTTGAACCTGTTTTAAAACCTGGTTTTAACCTGCTCTTTGGGCAGGGTGTAGTCCAAGTGATCTCCAGAGGTCTCCTCCAGCCTCAGCTGGTCAGTGATTCTTGGGCAATTGAGACATGATGCTAAACTCAAATGCATCTGGAGAACTTCTGAATCCTGGTGCTTGTGTGAACAGTGGGCCTAAACTTCTCTTACAGCCTCTCACAATCTGGATAACACAGTTAATGGAAACTGGAGAGGTGCCTGCCAGGCCCCCAGTGGGTGTCAGGCTGGAGATAATTTGGACAATTTCTTGCACAAATGGAAGTTCTTGAAGTTATCTGTTCAAATCCATGTGACTCTGCTTCAGAGATGGGTTCCACAATCAATTTTTTAAAGGGGATTTTAGTTTCTGTTTTGCCTCATGTTTAGCACCCAAAATATAAAGTCATCAGAATGGAATGGAAACTTTTGAAAACTTTTCAATTTCTCCTCAAAATTAAGAGAAGGAAATTTTGTCTTCTCTATTTTAAGAACTCATTGTGCTCAATAATCTTCAGTCTGGTTTTTTTTTTTGTTGTTGTTGTTATTTAGACTTTTTTTTTTATTAATTTAATCATTAAGGGACAATTATCATTATATACATTATATCCTGTATATATTCTTTTACTGCAAGAGAAAAAGAGTGATTTAAAAGTCCTGAATACAAGAGCTTTAGTTGAGTGATTAAGGAAGATCAGAGATAACCAAACTAACTTATCTTCTCAGCATTTCCATGAGATGCAAAAAAAAAAAAAAAAAAGAAATTGCTAGGGAAATATTAACATGGTCACTCTGGTTATTCAAAGGTAGGTGAAAATGTAACACTCCAAGCTGCCATTCATTTCCAGTGTATCCCTCTGACAAGTCTCCTTTCTTTTAAATTAATTTCCCTTGACTACTGAGAATAGGAAAATGATTCCCTAGAGTAGTGGTTAGAACTCTTACCTGAGTAAGGTCAGTTTTTCAACATTTCTTCATAGGTGCTTAATATATTTTACCCAATTACTGTTTAATTTAAAGTCAATGGGATTTAGTGTTGTAAGTGATTTCATTACTAGAGAAACTGTCCTTATGAGAAAAGTCCTTTCTCATTTACTTAAAACTAATAGCACTAGTAATCAAGTGCTAAATTTAGCACTTAAGTGTTAAATCAAGGCCCAGAAGAGAAAGAAAGGAAAAGGTTTGGGCCATGATTTGAGCAACTGTCACTTTGGTTATGAAAAGGTGTGATGCTGCTTTAATGTTAAAAGGTGTATAATAGGATCAGGCTTCAGCAAATGCAATGAGGACATGTTAGGTGTGAAACACGTACTAGTAAAACCCAGTTCTAATGTTTATATGGAACCTTACTTTCAAGTAACAAAAAATTATTTATTTTTAAAATTTCAATGCAAAAACATTTTTAAATAACTAAAAATTGTTTCAGTGGCTTTACAAACAAGAGCTATATTAATTTGTTGTTGTTATGCACATTTTGAGTTTTACAGGCAAAAAGGGAAATGGCAAGCAGGAACATGGCTTTTAGGTGTGAAATCTTAAATTGGGTGATAAATTTCCTTTGTTTACTTCAGCACATTTTTATATCTTACTGTTAACTATATATAACAAATGTCCAATATTTGTGTTTCTGCTGAATAACCTTGGAGATTTTTCATAAGTAAACAGTCATAAGATATGCATGCAGCCACTGCTTTTAGTTCTTTCATTCTCCTGTGATTTTAAGTTGTGTGTATGTGTGTGAGAGAGTGGCATTTTATATTGACTGAGACAAGTATAACAACCTACAGTGGCTCAGCTGCCATCACAGTAATTCCACATCTTGTCCAATTTGTGAAGAAATGTAACTTGGTGCTTTTGAAGTTTTGATATAATGGAAATCGAATGGAAGGACCATCTGAAAGATCTGGTTAAGGTAATACAGTGGGGTATACGTCACAATACAAAGGTTTGCTGCTACCCATCCTTCCTGTTGCTTGAGGGAATTCATGGCAAATTCAGGAAGTTAATGTGATGGTTGGTGTGACACAGAGTAATGGTGCAGATCTGAGATAATGGTTAGAAAGAGGGGGATCTTGTCTATGGATCGTAGTGCTCCTGCAGGTTTTCTCCTTTAGTTGACTTTAGACCTCTGAAAACGTTGCAGTGCTTCGTTAAAACACAAACATAATGCATGAATGTGTTCTGAGAGGTTCCTACTCCCTTCAAACAAAAAAAAAATAAAAAGCAAAAATTTTCAGCCAAAAATCTAACAGTTAATCTGAGGTTTGCAATTTATCTCTTCTCAGGAAGTCACTTGTCTAGTGTATCATTTTCATGTATATTGTGCTCATTTTACTCAAATATTGCTATATGGGCAGTGTGAAATGTGTCTTTCATTAAAAATTTGACAAAAATAATCACATACAGAATTATCAAAGCAAACTGGGTAAGATTGATAAATAAAGTGATCAGAAAATCTTGAAAAATCATATCTATTTTTTCAAGGATTTCTGTTCTTATGACTTATATCTATTATGATATTCACTACACATGCTACCTCACAAGCTCTTACTGAATTTATCCTTCCCTGTGAGGTGTAAGACTAGTACTACTATCTCAAGGAATTAATGTAGATTATAACTGGGTTTTACTGCTGAACATTTAAGGTTGCAGTTATCAACAGCTTTCCTCTCTGTTTGTGCTCTGAGTTACCGGCTTTCCTTAGTGGTGTGATATTTATATCTGTGTTTTACTGGCACAAAAAAGGATGCAAGGGGCAGATCAACACAGTTTTGACTTTGTAGGCATGTGCACATGTGTCTATACACACAGGTGCATGAAACCCTAATGTGCATAGCTGTGGTTCTGATGCCTTAAGATTTTGACCTTTGTGTTTTTCAAATCCTGTACTGTTTAGAGTTCAAATCTGAAGTTTCTTGTAGCCTGTAGTTTCTGCTCTCTCAGGCTAGGTACAGAGAACAAACCCTCTCTGGGCCTGCACTCCAAGGACACCCAGGCTGTCCTAGGCAAATAGTATAAACCAAAGAGCCTCAAAGCGGGGACAAATGGAGGGGAAATTACATCATTGAACCAAACCTATAAAAGTGTGGGGAACTCGTGACCTGTCGACCATCTTGGGGTCCATTTTTGGCAACAGTCTGTGGCTCCCAGGGGGTACATGGAAGGCCTTTCAATAAATATCTGTTTTGTTCTTTTTACTCCTGTCCACTCTCTGTTTCTAGGAGCCCTGATAAGGCATCAGTTTCACTGCATGTCTGTGCTAACATTGGGTTTATGTCAATACGGGTAGGACTTTTCTCCACATCTCAGCAATGTTCCTTAAGAGTAATGCAGGAAGGCTGTTTCTAATTGTGGAAACACCCAATCAGTTTGTGCTCCTTCCCTCCTCAGCTGACACTGCCAGCTCTGGTGTGAGCATACACCCAGTGGAAAGTGGACCCAGACTATTGATTCACTCAGGTTAAAAAAAGGAGCTTTTCTTTCAAACTTGTAGAGTCATGCGGCAGACATAAAGTCAGGAAAACCTCTCTGAAGATATAGATGTCTTTAAGGGTTATAAATGTGATCATGATGTGTGGCTGAAAATCTATATTTTAGGGTTTCTAATACTTATTTGTTGGTATCTGAATAAATTATATATTTTCAGACAATTTTCCTTCTCTTTTGGGTATGAAAATGGCATTTCGTTACAGATGGAGATTCAGGGTTTGGACATAGTGCTGACTTATCACAGGATGCAAAACTGTTTTCGACCATCTTATGTATCAAATAAAAAGCCTGGTTGTATAAGTCAAGCTTCTGAACACAACACATAGCATTTAGACATTTCTCTTATTGGGTCTGGGATTAAATTCTGGGATCCTTTGGACAACAGCATGCAAAAAAGTACTGCAGGATAAGCTAGACGGTGGACAAAGAGCACATATGTTAATTTATAGATGCTGTTGGAATATACACTGTGCCTTCACAGTATGTGAAAGGTAGTTTATCTCTGTCTCCACTTTATAACCTAACTTCCTTTTGTCTCTTTGCTCTACAACTCTATGTTCATACTCCAAAATTCAGATTATTAAATAATATAGCGGGATGAAAATCGTTATTCTCTGCCTTTTGCCTCCCACTGGGATGGCATACAGCATGTGGTGTGGCTCATGCTTGATGGAGAAATATTTGAACCCCATTGCAGTGTGGAATATATCTCGCATGTCTTTGCAAAGTGCTCAAACTACTAAGATGTTAATTTAAAGAAAAGATGACAACCATTAATCTGCTTGAAAAGAGAGGTGGAAACCACTGCAGTGCATAGATATTCCTATTACAATAAATGCTTATTAGGCCTTTTTAAGATTGTCTTCTAGAATTAGATCCCCCAGGAGACCTGAGCAGAAGAAAGCCTAGTTGCTGCATTGTAATCAATATTAGGTGTGAGTTAGGCTGCTCATCCCTGCCAAGCCTTAATACAGTTATAGGTACCTGGGGAACTTTAAACTAAAGAAGTCAGGTGGCAAAGGATTTTAAGCTCCTCGGACATTAGGGGTCAGCTAAGGATGACAATTTAAGTGCTTACTGTACATTTTGTGTAAGTCCCAGATTAGATACTCAAGTCCTTATATCCCACTGGGTCCTAAGACTTTGATGCATTGCTCTAAGCCGAGGCATTTAGCTGACATGCTTAGTCACTTAAGCTCCTGATAGAGGGAGAGTAAGGCCACCTGTAATCTGAATCACTCTTTTGAGTTCTCCATCTTTGTCAATTGACTACAGGAGAAACACAGAGAAAATAAGTTTTCAGATGTGAGAGTTCTTCAGGTATGACTTTAATACTTAAAGTTGGGTTTAGTGTGCCAAAGCATCATCACTTAGTGTTGAAAGTCACAGAGGAACTTTATGATGAGCAGGAATTCACAGTCAGCTCACAGACTTGAAAACCCAGTGCTTTAACCTACCCTTGTGCCAACACACTCACTTTGTTAGTATCTTCCTGCCTCAATTCATGTGCCTCCACGGCTGTGCTGATCCAGCAGGAATATTTGGAATCTTCGTCGAAGCAAACTGGCACAACTCTTGAATGAAAGTTGGGACAGCACATGAATGAAGACTGACAAAACATATTCCACATGCGTGCAAAATTGTTGCTCAGAGTACAGTTCTTATCACTTGATCTGAGTTGTCAGTGCAGCAGAAAAAGATTTTCTTTCATTTAAAAGTTACAAAGTGTTGATATCTATTTGATCTGAAAGTCAGCTGCTGCTGCCAGACCACTGCATTTGTAGCAGCAGCATCTCAGAGTGTTCAGTTTACTGAAATCTGGGCTGGCATTTTATATTGTTAAGACTACATAAAAAGCTTTAGCAAATTGCCAAGACCCATTTCCCCTATCCTCCCACTTAAAGAGTTACCTGGGCTTATATCACTGCTAATGTGAAACACTTGCTCACAGCAGCAAGTGGCAATTCTGGGTACATCAAACCCCAGGTGAGGAGTAATTATGATTCAATGTCAAGATTAATGTTGTCAAAATTTTAAAATATGGCTGACATGACAAAGCCCCCCTGCTGTCTGAGGATAGCCCAGACACAAATGCATTAGAACAACTCCAGCTTTTCCCTTAGTGCTCTAAGTGCCAGGCAAATCTCTAGCTGGTTCTCAAATAATTATGAAAAAAGCACTGGAGGAAGGAAAAAAAAAAAGGAAAGAAAATAAGGACAGATGGGATGAAAATAAAATAGAATCGCCTATTCCATGCACAAACTGCTATGTGGGGGCAGAGGGAGAGGAGTGTTGAAAGATAAAACAAATAACTTTAGTTTAGCTTAAAAGTGCCCATAGTTAGAAATGTTTGTGACTTCAATGGGAAATATATTCCAGAGAGTTCTGCGAGCTCTTAGATGAATGTGTGGAATTGTCTCCTTGTCTCCTCATTACCACTTAAAAAAAAAAAAAGAAAAAAAAAAAAAAAAAAGTTCTGACAATTCAAGTGATCGTCTTTAGCTTCTGTTGTTTTCCATTAGCAACGGGAACATACTCTTTTAGTGAAACACAAAACGTGGTTTCCAGAGCTACTGCTGAGTTTTGCAGCATGCCAGGACCCGATTCACTTGTTCCAAGAGCAGCTCAGAAAGGTGGTTAGAGACAGTTTTCAGTACTTTATTTGTCCCAATTATCTGTTCCTGCCTATTAGACTGAATGAAACATCGTGGCATTGTTTATCACAGGCTTTATGTTCACTAATAACACTGTTGTTTATTACTTGGAACATGCTGTATGTAGTCAATGTGGGTTTCTTCCTCCTAATCCCTACAAGCTTTCAGACCCATTTCTTTTTCTTTCACAATAAAACTGCACAAATCTGAACCAATGCAGCTTTCTACCACAGTTTTTCATTTGAAACTTGCCTGCTATCATATGGATGAAGGTCTCTGGCCTTATTTCAGACCTATCCTTATTTACAATCCAAACAAATCAAAATCCAGCACCACATTCATCCAGATATTTTGAAAATTGATGCTAATTCAATGAATCATAATTGCCACTATCTGAAAAAGTAAACACAGTTTCACTTGCATGAACAGTGCCTGCGATTCTCAGTCGGTCCTCAGTCTTTTTGTTCCTTTATAATTCCATCAAATTCAGGAAAATACGTAAGAAACTGGACAAGATCCAGGGCAGATCCAACTCAGTAGTCCAAAGGGAAACTAGGCAAGCTTTCCCAAATGTAGAAGCAGTGCCAATGGAGTCAAAGTTTACCAGAATGGGTCCTCACTAAATTAAGATCTAGTATTGAGAGAATTTAGTATAATTCCTGACAGCAACAGGCAGAACCATCTTGGATCTGGCAATATTCAGAGATTTTCACAGATTTCATAGCATGGATGTCTTAATATGATTGTTCTGGAAAAGTCATTTGACACAGCACCATCCTGGCAGTGTAGGAAAAAACTGCGGGCAGGTGAGGGCTGTGCCACAATGAGCCCCCTGACAAAACAGATTAATCACAGTGCAATTGTCTATCTCCTTTTCATATAACCTGATGAGGAGTTACCTTATCAAAGGGACAGCTATATATATCCCAAGATCCTTTTGAGACCTTACTGGAGTGAATGAGGATGTTTTCCCCTAAAGTGAAAATTGTAGGAAAAAATGTGTTAAACATTTTAGAGCAAGAAGTGGATTTGTGCAGGATGGGGGACGTGGTTGTTGTTCCTGTTGTCTTTGTTTTGTAATGTGGAAACATTTCATTTCCATGGAATCAAATACTTTTGCTTCAGCTGGATAAATTATTTTATTTCTACTTTTCAGTGTATTTAGCTTTCCCCACTGAGATTATCTTTATATATATATCCACATAGCAATTATATTTACTTACTTAATGTGAAAAAATAAAATCTGTATCATGTGGGATTACCATTAACGTTTTCAAAGAAACTGAAGATCAACATTAGAAATGCATACTTATTTGTTTCTCTTTATTAAAATGTTTTTTCTTTAGAAAAAGATAATGTTTCAAAATTGTTGGAAAAAAATAGCAAAGTCAAAACGATTTCCTTGAATAAGTTGCAGTTATCTCTGAGTAAAAACTTCACCTCTATATAATCAATTCAAAAAAAAGAAGTTTCAGTACTAAAAAATGGAAATTTTAATACAAAAATTATTTCGTACAGGGTTAAAACTTTCCACAGCTGTGAATATGTTCCAACAGGTGACATTATTTGGAGAATACTTTTTTAGAATTATGCATATATCAGTCATATTTTTATGTTTTATTTACAATGAAAATTACTTTGTGAATTTGGATGTAAAACCAGTAATGTGCACAAAAACATCAGATGTATAACATAACTGGGCTCTAATCCATGACTAGGAGTCTTACAAAGTATTGCAATGTGAGTTATAGAGAGCAAAGTGGCAAATGCCTCCTTCTTGGTCTAGAACTGTGGTCTGAGCTCTCTCACAGTGCCTTTTACAGCTGCATGTCAATCTGGCCCATTCCAGTAAATGATCACACCACATGCTTCTCTAAGAAGTGACTTGGTTTGCTCGACCAGTTGGCAGTTATCACCATTAGTCTCTGAACAGGAAGAAGTCTAGAAATAAAAGGCAAAGGATGTGCCTGAATTAAAATAAGATGTAGCAGATACATGCTGCCTTTATTTTAATTAGTGCCTTTGCAGTAGCACAAGTTTCAGACAAGATTGTACATGCCAATCAAGTCCCCTTGGCCTTGATATCAGTATTTAGATTGATAGTCCTTGTCAAAGTCTGTCTCAACATCTTCATTGTCATTCCTGCCCGTACCAGAAACATTGAAGGTATCAGGAGTTTCTAGTCTCATGGCTGGAATAAACCTCGTGAGGTCAGCCTGTCAATAGCAGGGCTAATCCTGATGTTGGATGAGGTTACAGGGGACTCGTACTTCACAGTCACATCTCCAGATACAGAAACAAAGCAGAGCAATTGTGTAGTAAAACTGATGCAGTCACTAGCAATCATTTGTTTTGTTGTTCTTCTTAATCACACATTTCCCTGCACTCTTTTGGAGAAACACTTCTGTCATGTCTGAGATTATACAGATATCTTGAGATTACGTCTGACCAAAGTGGGGGAAAACAAACACCATTAAGTGAAATGGTTGGATACTTCTACAAATTTTAGCTATTGCTCTTGCTTTCCCCACTTACTGAATACTATTTTCTTTTTTCATGCTTTCTAAAGGGATCTTGATGGTCCTTATGCCAAGTTTAGTCCTCTAATGGAGATATTCTGCACATTTCCTATTGTCTCAAGACATTTCATTTACTTTTTATGTAAGAATACTTTTAAGAGGATCATGCATGTTACATAATCTACTATTAGCAGTAACATTAGAAATGTCTCCCATTCTTCCACAGCCACTTTTATCATATGGATGACTTCAACACATGTACCTTTCTGTAAAATAAAAAGACGTTTGTACCGATCTTTATAAATTAAAGGATTGAAAGGGAAAAAAAAAATTACTCCTCTTCAGTCCCCCTTTTTGTGTGTATATATATGTGTCACTTGTGTCATATCCTTCCTTTCTTGTTCCTCCATGTTATCTCTCTTCAGTTTCAAGGAAAGAAAAACGAAACAAGAGAACAATCCTCACTTCTATTTCTTCAACTTGCACATCATCATTAAGGAAAGTGCCAAGCTACCATTTTATTATACTTCTGACCATAGTCAACAATGACAGGTGAAAGGCAAAATTCAGGAAAAGAGAATGTGTTCTTTTTTTTTGCCCCCTAAAATTTTATTGAATTAGTTTTGTGCTATCTGGTCAATAATGATAATCAACACAGAACAGGCCTTTATTTAAGGAAATACAACAGAACAGGCATTTTCAGTTGGATAAATTCTTGTAGGTTTTTATAGTAACTGTTAGAGACAAAGCTGAACAGAACTTACTGTTTTTCTCTCTGCACTAGAAGTGTGAGCTAATCCAGCTGCCTGCCACAAGTAGTCTGGCATCTCACACTTAAATCCTGAAGGCTTGGAATTCCTACTAGCCAAGATGTAGGATCGTGGGAATGCAGTATGTGGAGCTGATCCTTCTGAAGGTTCTCTGCTGTCTTCTGGAGTTTGAGTACCAATGAATTTAAGGATTACAGCTCCTTTTTGCCCTACAGGCATGTGTGACCCTTTGAAAATTACTTTTCTCTGTGTATCTCCAAAAAGAAGGGACCAAATCCTATCTCCTTTCACATCTTTAGGACAGTGGCTTTTTCCTTTTACATGTGAAACTTTGGTAAACAAGACCTCAGCCTCAGAGGATGCCTAGGAACCCCCATTTTGTCTCTGCTAGTGATACAATTTTTAACACGTGTAGCTGGACCACTTTGGAAAATATTTGAAGAGAACACTGTGTGTTAGGGACTCGAAGGAAATAAGCAGTCCTAGACAATGTTTTTCCTATTAAATATGCCTAGGTAAGTAAACAGATTTGAATGGAAGTGTTTGCAGCACGTACACTCAGTGCTCTAGGCTGATACTTTTCATGGGCTAAATTCCACTCTCGCTGCAGCCCAGACAACTTTACAGGCTTTGTATCTTAATTAAATCTTTCTAATGATTCAGAGCAATTTTTTAACTCCCACTTTACATTTGTTCTCTTGCTAACATGTGCTGTATATATGCCTTCAGATCCCAGAATCACATTATGGGTAAAGAATGGTTTGGAACTTTAAAACTCAATTTAACTACAATTCTAAGTATTTATTTATTTATTTCCAAATAAAACATATTGGCTGATACTTTATTGTAAATAACCTAACCATTCAATTCAGAAGCCCTGCTGAAAATAAAATAATCTTGATAACAAAGCTTATTTACAAAGTTACAATAAAATACTGAGTGTTTTTTTACTTTTACTAATGTAACTTCATCTATCTGCATAGTAATTCTCAACAATGCTAAGTTCTATTGCCGATTTGTAAGTTGATACTGCTACATAGTACAAACAGATGTTAAATTAGTTTATAAAAACACCTAGGAACAACTGTAGCAGCAGATTGCTTGTAAGTAATAGGCAAGATTATAAAATTCAGATTACAACAAAATGCAATAGCTTCATGCGCTAGCACAAATTAAAAAATATATATACCATGGACAAGGTGCAAAATGGATCAAATTAAGATAATGCCAAAATAAATGGACTCAATATTATGCTAATATTAAAGAACTTTACCAGCACTGTGATCCTGCCAAAGAATTTTAATGTGTCTTCTATCTCCACTGGTGATGTCACCAGCAAAGTAATAGTCTGAAGGTCTTACCAATGTACTTCAAATACAAAAAATATTTGCAGAATATTAAAAAAAAAATCCCTATACAATGGAAAAATGGAATATCTGTCTTCACAAGCAGACCAGCAAAACCTGAATCCACATTATTCATGCAAAAAATTTGCAAATAACAGACTATTTTATTCAGTAAAGCCAAGGAATCACATTTAATAGAAACACTGACATAACCCTAATTATAACAGCACAAATGTCCCTTTTATAATGAGGTAGAATTCTCTGCTGCTCTTCTAATCTCTAGAAACATAATTCTACCAAAAAAAATAAAAATAAAAAAAATATATAAAAGTAAAAATATACAAGAAAAAAGCTGGTGGTGGCATCTTTTTTCCCACCCTTTCTGAAGGACATATTGCCAATCCAAATTAGGTTAAATAAAATTTGAAATTAGTTCAGTCCCTATTGAAAACCTAGTAGAAAGAGATATGCATGGAGAGAAATGTGATTAACTAGCTGAAAGGTATTACAAATTACAAAAGAAGAATGGGCCATTGGACAAGCGCTGGGTGTGTTTGACTGAAATCAGTTTGACTGAAATCAGTTGTACAAGGGAAAATTTTGGGGGGAGAAGCAGAGAGTGGGACTTATTTGTGTTGGTTTTAAAGTCCACATAGAGTTGATTTTAAACCAGCTTTTTAATTCAGCCTCAGAGAACTGTTTACTGCAGCCCCTGTAAAAGGCCCAACCCTGTGGAGTCTATGAGTCTTTTACACACTGTGACTAGCATTACAATGACTGATGCAACATGGTGAGTAAAAAAATAAAGTTCTCTTTCTCCCTCGGTCCCCCACCCCTCTCCAGCAGATCAATATGCTTGAAGAAAATGTCACAGACTCCATTGAAGATAATAGGCTTAGATCACCATTACATTTTCTATTCAATGAACTGAGTCTGGTCCATTTCTGTTGGAAAATTCACCTGTTTGAAAAGATTCATTTTCGTCAATGCAGTAGAATATAACAGCAGAGCAGTGATGCCTGCAGTAGATACATATATAAATATATATATATATATATGTGTGTGTGTGTATATATATATATGGTTCATGTGCTTATATGTATAGGTAAATGTATATGTGTGTATATGGATACATAGATAGATAGATAGATAGATAGATAGATAGATAGATAGATAGATAGATAGATAGTTCAATTGCTCTACTATATTTAAGGAGTAGAGAAATAAGGAGAATAAGAATGAAGGGGTACAAAGGAAGATTTAGACAACTCTAATTAAAATACATTACTGAAAAGTAAAACAAACTAAGCCTCTTTGTCCTCCTAGTTCTGTCCTCAGGCTGTGATGTTAAAAGATGGTGTACCAGGCTTAGACCCAGTGCTCTGAAGTCAGAACAGTGATTAAATTTACTTAAAATTTAAATGGTGAGCTGTAGACTTTTTTTCTTTTGCTTACTGTGTTTCCCAGACTAATGGGTAAGACTCTTACTCAACCTGCTGCGTGTGTTGTGCCATGGACAGTTTGAGACCAGCTTGATATAGTATGTAAAGAAAAAAATGTGTGGAAGAAAAAGGACAAGAAACAGATAATTTAGGTTTATTTTCTAAATTTTGAGACCTTGCCCAATCAGACTCTCTAGCCTCCTGCACAATGCAACCATCTGTGGTTTTAACCCTTTTTTATATATTTAGCATCTTTTCCAGGAAAGCTTGCACTTCTGATGTGTGATACCTGTGACAGAGAATCTAGAAACCTTTATGAAATGTGTTCAGTCATTCTCAACTGCTGAAAATCTCAGATTTACTGTTGGAGTCTGTGTTGGACTCTTAGACTTTTTCAGGGCTTTCTCTGCTGGATGAAATTGTAGCTTACTAGCAAATATTTTCTCTGTCAGGGTGTGTGTAACTTGCAATGAAATTATCCAAATCATTACTCTCTTTTTGTACCGTATGTTAATATTTTTTTTTTCTGTTTTACTTTTTCAGACTAAACTTACCTGTATGTTTATAAACTTAGAATTATTCTTTTATCTGGTCAGGGTACAGACATGCCAGGGTTTTAGGATACAGACATCTCCACCAAGAGAACTCTTCAGAGTATGAGGCTTCGTAGTAATAATGAGATCTGTTAAAGTGAGCAATACAAGGAACACTTAATCTCTTTATTTTGTTCTGTAAACCAAAAGAAGCTGAATTCTACTCAAAAAGTCCATTTCTTTCCATGAACCAAAAGGATGCCCAAGCTCAGAAGGATACATATGGGCTGCAGGAAAATAAAAATCAGTACAGGTGGGTCACACCACATGCCACCAGCTGCTGGGAGAAATGGTCAACATGACTTTCCTTTCTTTATATTTTTCTTTTATTTCTGCAAAGACGAAAATATGGGGTTTTTTTATTCTTTTGTCAAAATATTTTTGTCAAGAACATGGAACTCCACAAATGAAAACTTCATTGTCAAAATGTTAACATTTTTTTTAGACATTTTTGACAAAAAATATCCACTCTTTTATTTACAGGGAGTGATTTCTTCCTCGAGAATGCTTTGTATTTTGATTTTTAAAGAACATTTTCGTAAGATTTTTGATTTTTTTTTTAATTTCTTTTTATGTTTCAGAAAGGGGCAACCTACCTTTTAGGAAAGACAGTTAAAGATTGTGTGTTTTTTCTTTTTATACACTTTTCTAAAGATTTTTTTTTGTGGGTCCAAATCAAAGGGTCATCCAGCATCCTTCCCCATCCATAGTTACCCTAGATGATTGCTTCTTAATTTTAGCTCATTTCACATTATGTTTCACAACTTCAATCAGTCTTCCTTCCCCCTTGCCTTTCTAACCCTTTTAGCATAATGACTTTTAGCTGTTTGATGACCCAGGAAGAGTCCAGAAACAGAATATGATTCTATCATAAAATGCATTTTCAGAATGCATATATGCAAGGAAGTTGAATTAATGTTAAAGTAACGATGCTGAGTTTTATGATGTTTCCTAATTTGGGGTGATTATGTTTATATTTTTGTATTCCTTTAATGCAGTACTACTGGATATAATAAAGTATTGGAATGCATGGAGGAATGTGTGAATGCAGAAACACCAGGAAAAATTGAAGCTAACGTTAACAATAATTTCATGAGATCATAAGAAAAACTATTACTAGTTCTGAAAAACACAGAGAGTCAAGTTCTTTTTGATTAGGAGTTCTGTGTCAGCCTTTTTTTTTTTTTTTTCTTTCTTTCCTTTCTTTCCTTTTCTTTAACTATTGAAGGGAAGGTCAAGGCTGGAATCTTTCAAGTTTTATGGTTCAGAGAAAATTATGAAAAATTGAAAAAAAATTATACCAAGCAATTAAAATGTGAATGAAAGAAACCATTTAAAAACTGCATTGATTTCTGAGTTGAACTCATCACTGTGCCTTACAGTCCCTGACTGTAAATTACTAGTACTGGTTAAGTTCTCACTGTTAACAGAATATCCAAATTATGGCAGCTAGGAAATAGAAGTACCTTTAGTTACAAGTCAGCTGTGTGCCCTCTGTATAGGCTGAGGATCTGTAAAAGTTCAGAAACAGATGCTTTGGGCACACATAAGAAATACCTGCAATCATTTAGCATTGCAAAGAGAATTCTGATGCTAATGAGGGCTAAAAATTGGATTCACAAGTTTACAGAGTACACCAAACTGAACAAAATTGTCAGCATAACATTTAAATTACTTTTTTGATAAGCTTGGCTATTTACAAATCATCAGACAATTACATCTTCCAAAAACTATTTAACATCAATTCACTCTGCCTTTTCAACAGTGCACTTGACTAATTCCAAATAAATTGAAAAAAATTACCTTGCAGATTGCAAGAAACTGACCAAAAACAATTGCTACAGTTTTAAATTGCGTATGGTGAAACTAACTCTGCATAAAAGTTTTCATTTGCATTATCTTCTCTGCTTCAAATGTTAACTGTTTCAGAGATGGACAGAAATGTTTGGTTTTGATTAGTCTGATACACTGAAAGGACTGTGTTTACCCTCAAATTATCCAGTAATTATCCATTAATTTTGACAGTTAAACAACCCCATTGAATAATAATGAAAGTATTGGAATACTATGTTCCATGTTTCCCTTTTTCCAATTGATATTACCACTTCTTGTGCAAACCCACCAGATGACTGTAATAAGAATACATCTCTCATCCTGGAAATGAATATCAAATATACAGGGTGTGTTTTTACCCTAAAAAGGGGACCCCACATCTCTCAAACATGAGAATGTCAGCTGCAAGAATAGGTGGTTACTGTAGAGGCAGCAAGTAACAAATATCTACCAACATCTCAAATGCTGGGCACTGGCCCAGGTTCTGTGAATGTGCTTTGGGGTTTTTTTAGCCAGCTGTCCACTGGCCAAAAGATGGCCAAGGAAACCCTGTGGAGATGATAGGTGAGGTTGAACTCACAAGTCAAAGTACTCCAGATCTAGGTTTCTACACCTCAGTGTTTTCCCTGACACTGAATTACTCATGGGTAAGCTCAGCCCTGTTGGCCACAGGTCAATTCTGGCCTTGCAAGGAGTACCACAGACACCTGAGGCTGCCCAAGCAGCTGACAGATGATCTGTAGCTGCTGGGACACCTGCAACACCAGAACTGTGATTTCCTGGGTTGCCAGCTGAGGACAGGCAGAACACCCCATCACATCTGCAGTGGAACAAAACACCTGTCTGTGCTTAGCTGCATGAGTCTTGGCAGAGTTAATGAAAGTGGGAAAGCTGTTCTGCCTGCTGGATGTATGTGAACTTTAGGATAAACTGAATAGCCCTCATGGGCATGATTTATGCGTTTAGACATCCCAGTGGATCTTGCCTTGCTTCTAGCAGGCTTTCTAGAAGGGTATAGATTTCCTGCATCAGGTTTTTCGGGATCATTTGCGTGTCTTCCTTGACATCAGTCCTCATTTCTGTGGTCTTGGATGATCAGGTATCCTAACAATTCAGCACTGCAAATGGGGTTTGGACTTTGCAGTTGCTGCAGTTGAACTACTGTGGTTGCTCCAGTTTAGCTTTACATTGAAGGTATAATTTAGACTAAGTAAAGATGTATTAATAGTCTGTACTTAAATAAAAAAAAAAAAAAAAAATTAGAAAAAGGAAAAAATATCTACTGCAGACATTTTCAGCTTTAGTGCAAATGTAATTAGTTTGATTTACTATAGCTATGGGCCACCAACTCCACCTAAGCTTCCAATGAATTGCTAAAAAGGAGAGGCAGAGAGCCAGAGGCAATCAGGGGAGTGAAGAAGTGTGTGGTACCAGCTCTGACACCCTTACTCAAACATCGCAGCACCCTTGGGTAGGATTTTCATAAAAAGGAGTCAGAGGGGTTTAGCGCTCGCTCTTTTTTTTTCTCTCTTTGGTTTTTTTTTCTTTCCTTATATGAGTGCTTAAAATGCAGTAAGATTGTTTACAACTGCGTTGTCTGGCATGGTAAGGTTTTGGTAACAGAGGGACTACAGGGATGACTTTCCAGAAGCTGCTGGAAACTGCTCATGTCTGAAAGAGCTGGTGCTGGTTACAGGATGGACCCGACCACTGGCCAAGGCTGAGCCAAACACTGATGGCAGTGGTGCCTCTGCAGTTAAGCAGGGAGGGGAAAATGCAACAGCAGCTGGAGTAGAGTAATTAGAAAGTGTGTGAGGAACAGTCCTGCAGACACCCAGGGCAGAGCAGAAGGAGGGGCAGGAGCTGCTCCAGGCTCTGGAGCTCAGATTCCCCGGCAGCCCCTGGAGCAGCCCATGGTGAGGCAGCTGTGCCCCTGCAGGGAGGGCACGGGGCAGCAGAGATCCACCTGCAGCCCCTGCAGGAGCCCAGGCTGGAGCTGGGGGATGCCCAGAGGAGGCTGTGACCCCACAGGATTGTCATACTGGAGCAGGATTCAGGCAAGACCTGTGGATCTGTTGGGAGAGCATCCAAGGCTGGAGCAGGTTTGCTGGCAGGACTTGTGACCTCATGTGGGACCCACACTGGAGAAGCCTGTTCCTGAGGTATTGACCCTGTGGAACAGACCCACACCGGAGCAGGTGAATGGGGTGAGGAGGTAAAAGCAGCAGAGATAGAATGTAATGAAGTGACCACACTCCTGTTCCCCATCCCCCTGTGCCACTGCAGGGAAGAGAAAATCAGGAAGAAAGGAGGGATGGAGATGCTTTAAGATTTGGTCTTTCCATCTCATCATCCTACTCTAATTTGATAGATAATAAATTAAACTAATTTCCCCCAGTTGCATTTGTTTTGCATGAGGCAGTAAGTGGTGAGTGATTTCTCCCTGTCCTTATCTCGACCCATGAGACTTTTGTTTTGTTTCCTCTCCTCTGTCCAGCTGAGGAGGGGAGTGACAGAGTGGCTTTGCTGGGTACTTGGGATTAAGGCAGGATCAACTCATCACACTGAAATCAAAAACCTGATTTATTCCAGATACAATTTATATAGGATATTTCTGGAATAATGTTCAATGATATTAAAAGTAACACAACTCTTGTGTTTTGGGAGGAAAGAGAGGGAATACAAAAGTGCACCACCAGAAATACAACTACCTGGAAAATGTTAATATAAAAGCATTTAATTATACTCTTTCACATCCTCCTCTTCCTAATAGAAACAGCACTGATCCACTCTACAGTCTTTAAGTCCTTACTGTGAAAAATATCCCTCTTTCACAGACAGAAAGGGCAGAAGACACTCTTTCAGAAGTCCTTTCAGGTTTCCTTCCTGTTATTTAGTCTTAATTAAATCTTTTCTCCCACTGCAGGACAGCAATAGTTATCTCATAGTTAACCAGTAATGAATAACTGCTACTGGTTAATGAGTAATCCTTACCTCAACTGAGGCCAAGGGAAGCCTGGGGTTTCCTAAATCAGGCCCCCTTCCTATTTGCATGCTGCAGGGTAACATCCCTCTCAATTTGGCCCAGAGACTTCACTTGCTGACTACCTTATCAGCAGCATAAATGCCTCTGTGGTAGCATGGGGTATTTGATAAGACTGTGTGTCACATAGCACTCAAACTCCATAATCATCTCTGAGCCACAGGAGCTTAAAAACAGAGTGTGAAGTCATCTTTCAAGTTTGAATGCACAAGTAAGCAAAGACAGTAATTAAACTTCAATTGGTATTTTATTTTTAATTCAGCTGCAAAGAGCAGAATCTCGCCTTCAAATTTAATTAACAGCCTTCCCCTCAGCCCCCTCCCACGTACACAGCCAGCCATCTATCAACAGGGAGCTAAATTCTCTTTTCTTACAACCTCAATGAAATCACAGTGGAGAATTTGGTCCAGCAGTTTACAGAGTGCTGATGAGAGCCCTGTCATGTAAGGAAGCCCATAACTTTAAGCTGAGACTCCCTCCTACTGTTAAGAAATAACAGAGGATTTTTTTTTTTTCTTATTAAGGATCACTGCGCCCTGTCTTATACCAAATCTTTCTTATCCACTGATTTTGGCCTTCATTCCTTCTCTGTTTATAAAACAGCAAAAAAAAGCAACACTAAAAAAAAAAAAAAAAAAAAAAAAGACTTTTTGTTCTTACTATTCAAAGGTGTTATATCTGCATTTTTCTCCTTGAGACTGTCCTAGAATATAACAGGCTGATTCTCATAGACAAGACTTCCAAGTTCATGTCAGAGATGATTAGTGGGAAGGAATGGAAAACTTCCTTTATTGACACCATGGGACAGGGCTGGGAGGATGAGTGCAGTAAGACTGAAAGAAAAAACTTACTCTTTCAGTCAGGAGCTATGGATCTTCCTTCAGCTCACCCCTTTCCTGTGTGTTCAGACCTGCTCTTTAGGCTGCTGAAGAGTTCTGAAAATATAGGTTTGAGAGTTCTTGTCAAACTCAGGTCAAACATAGGTGTCAGAAGGTAAAGTTGGAAATGGGATGAGATGAATCACAAGAAGTGTTTTCAGTTAAATGGTGGTGGAGCCCAGAAAATAATGGCTATCAGTGGGAAGGAGATGATAAAATATGCCTTAGGCATATACTTTCCAATCCTTCTGTGATATTGGCACACAGCACTCATGGATTGCCTCTTGTCATGCAAATGGACAACTTGCTCCCCAAATGACCTTTTATCCCCTCTGGTATTCAGAACTAGTGCTCACTGTTCTTCCATCTTGCACCTAACCATTGAGGAGATACTGGGAAGCTCCTGTATCTAAGAAAATAACTGAGTGAAAGCTGAGTGCATATCCGTAGGATTTCCCAAGGAGAACCAAGAAAACACTGTCTCAAACTTAAATCATTGAGTTTAAATAACCCAGGTTTGAAAGATCAGCTGTGTAGCCATGTGCAGCACAGGTGTACATTCAAGCTGTAAAATCTGCAATAAGGTGCTTATTTAGATTCTGGTGAAGAGCTGGTTGTGTTTGGACAACTGCAAACCCAAGCTCTCTCTCTCTTGAAAAATGTTATGCAAGCAAACACAAAAGACTTGAGGAATATATGAGCTTCAGAGGAAATGGCATGGCAGCTTTCTGTTACAGGGTTTCATGTACCATCTCTTTGAATTCCTGTTAATGCCCTCTGTCAGTAGCAAGCAGCTGAGGCAAACAGGCCAGTGGTCTGGCCCACTCTGCTAATCCTTGCTTTTGGTTATACCAATTACAGTGAGCTCAGACTAGCAGCAAAATTAATTAGAGGGAGAAAGCTATTAACTTGCTCTGCAAAATTAGGTGTGTTAAGCTGCCTCTCACACACCTCCACACACTGGTACAGCTTTGCTAATTGATTACTGAGGAAGGCACCTGATATTATTACCTATATGTATAGTCTGTGTTTTAAACTCCAGGGAGGGATTAAATAACTTTTTTGTTCCTGAGGCACAACTAAAATTAATATTCAAAAGGAGACAGTTGGATGCTGCAACAGCATGTTATGGAACTTCTGGACTAAATCCTCTAAAATGCTGAAATTATGTTCCTACATAACCCTAATAACATTTAAATTAGGCCTAGTTGAAATTTATGTTTCCAGCTACTTATTTTCAAACTTGGGGGGCTAGGATGGATTACTCCAGAAAGCACTTCACTTTTCTCCTGTTGAGAGCTCAGTTGTAGTCCAGGCTACCCAAATCTGCTGAGGTAATGAGATAGTGTTTCAAGATTAAGGAAGCATTTTTTGATTTTTTTTTTTTTTAAACAGGTTATTGCTTGAATACTTCACTGAGAATGAATAAAATTTAGCAACAGACCAGCTCACTGTCTAAACCATTAAATAAAGATTAAATGGGAAAGGGCTGTCCCAACTATCTTCTTTTAATGAATGAGGTCCATTAGAAATCAATCTTCAGAAGAAGACTGATCAGATTGGATCCCAGAAGTAATTACTACCTAACATACTGTATTGGTATCCTATGTAATCAATAGATAGAAGCAGGCATTTTAAAAAGCATATGCTAGTGTAGGTTATTTTAAATATCTCCAGAACACAGCATCTCAAAAAAAGCACATCCATTAATGCAAGGGCAGCTTTCTGAGTTTATGTATCACTGAGTTGTGATGTGTGCAGCTCTCTGAATTTAGAAATGTTGCTTCAAACAACAAGGAGATGTTAGTGAAATGTATAATTACAAGAATATTTATTATAAAAAGTATTCAATACACAAGGATCTATTAAATGGTCATGGAGTTATGAGATGTTATAAGGAAAACCAATAAAAACAGGCATGCAATATTCTCAACTGTATGCCATTAAATAATCAAAGATCCAATCAATGTCAGACTCTATTTATGTTAAATGTAGTCTTACTCTGCACTTATTATTATAATTTTATTTTATTATATTCTAAACATGAGCTTGAAAAGTTTATAAACATGTTTATATGATTGTATTAAGAAAATTCCTTTCCTATCAAGGTCTGTAGCTAACATGACACTCACAGAATCTTGTTTAAGTGGCAGTAGGTAAATATAAATAGCCTTCTAATAATTATAATATGTTGAATAGCAAGAGAAGCATATTAGAAGTGAAACAATATTGTCAGCCTAATTGAGTAGTGGAAGTAAGTTAACAGTCCAATAATGCAATATAAATTAAAATGCCATGAAATCATGATAATATAATAAGAGTCTAAATAAGATTCAGTGACAGCAATATTTCAGACCAAAAGCTTCTTTAAGATAGTTCTGTCTAAAATTACACACACGAAACTGCATTAAAGGGACATTACTAAGGTTGCAAAGTCAAGCACTCAAAACAAGTTAGGGAATGCTTGAATTAAGTTTGCCCGCGCAACATTAATTTGGCACCCTTGTGTGGGGGCATTATGGCACAGTCTTTAATTACATGATCACATGCTATTTTTTCCACAGGGTGCCTGCCACCTTCAGCTAATTAAGGTTCAGAGGAAAACTTAATTTTCACATTCTCTAATTTCTGCAGGCTTGACTTTGCAACCTTAATGATGTTATTTTAATATAGGATTTTTGGTTTTTTATCTATGTGAGAAAGAGACACAGAGGAGAAAGGGTGAAGGGGCAGGTGTGCCTGTATTTCCTTAAGTCAAGAAAACAAAACATTTTAAAGATGATAGGCACCCCATGGTCTCATACTGAGACCCAGCTCGGTCTTTGGCAAAATGAAAATATAAAGTTAAGTTCAAAAGCTAGGCTCATTTTCCTCAAAGCAGTGCTACTGAGGAAAACAAGTCAAGGGGTAGCAAAAATGGGATGTTATCTGCATTTTTCTAGGAAGTGGAGGATGCAAATGCAACACATCACCTTCCCCAGAACTGACTGGCTTGCTAGAAATGATTGGATTTAATATTATTTCATTTTTCTTTAGGTTTTAGAAAAATATCTTAACTGGACTGTTGAGGCCCATTCATCCTGACCTGATCTGGTTTCTGCTCTCTGAGGGCACTTCAGTTCTTCACATATCTTCTTGTGACATAATTGATATACTCTAAGAATATTCTTGATCTCCTTTTAAGTAGTTTTACTTTGAGTAGTCTGTGTCCTTCGAGTAACAAATATAGGTATAATTTTCTCCATCTCACATTTCCTACATTTGATTTGTATATCTTTTCTGATTTAAGCATCTTTGTTAGAAATTTGGTACCACAGTGGGGTGGAGCATTCCAGCCCAGTTGTCACACCTGGCGCTTACAGCACACAAGAATCACACAAACATTTCACACCATCATGTCCTCAGCAAGAGTTTCTCCTTGAGATGCTGAAGCAGGATCTTCTCCCTTCATTTATTCTTCACATTTTAAATTGGTGTATGTAATTATTTATTTGTCTTTATGTCAGCATGCACATACATGTCATATATATCTTTGGCAAGTATAGGGACAAACCATTCCTTTTTGACATTTCATTTGAATGGATGTCAAGTAGGATTTTAGATTTCAGAGATGTCCAGCACCCTGTCTGAATTAATTTACTGGTCAACAGAAGCAGAATGAAACTACACTAGAGAAGTTTATGATCTCTGCCCAGCTCAAGGTGTGGCTGAGGATGACTGTGTGCAGTGAGGTGGGTGATAAAGGTTGTGCACTGGATCCTGTCAGGCAGACTCCAGTTTTCTTACAGCTCACTGGGAAGCCTAGAAATGCACTTGATTTTGCATGATCCCAGAGTCACCTTTCCACTCTTTGTTCAGCTGTACTCGGACAAAACAGTTTAGGAAAGACCTTACAGTCATATAGTTATTTAAAGCATAAATTAGCTTTAAAATCAACGAACTTCAGACTTGACTGTGCTGCTGAAACTTGAGTATAGGCTGGGCTGTTTTACTATATACACATTCAGACACAAAATGGACTTCAGAATTTGCACTACTTTGGTGCTGGGTTACTTGCAGAACTTGCAGCAAGTGAACTGAAATCTCTCACAATTCCATAAAAAAACATAGATTTCATCAGCTGATAGAGCCTGACTCGAGCCTTTGGGGAAGTGGGAACTGGAAAACCAGTGTAAGATAGTCAGGCATTCTCCAGTCACCTGAAGATGGATAGAAATATTCAAAAAACAACCTCCAACATCTTGTAGGACTACAGATGGATCCCATGGTCTTGTACAGTGGCTGTTTATTCAGCTAAACCCAGGGTAAATAAAGCTATTTCGTTCTTCTTCCCCTGTCTATTTTGGTTTTCTTCATCATTATTTTTCTACCTCCTTTCTTTAAGTGAAAACATGACACTGATCATTCAGCTTCTTCCTAACTAGTCAGAATATCTGTGGTCAGGTTAAGGTCTTGTTAACTTGTTTCTGTGTGCATTGGTGTGCATGCATTTCTCAGAAGAAAAACTCCTGTTTTCCTTGCATGTATGAAAGGAATTAATGAAAGGAATTACAGTTATTGCATGAGCTGTTGTGTTTTCTTTTAATATGTATCAAATTGGTGACACTACCAACATTTTCTAGACTGATTTGTTTTGCTCTTCAGATATCTATTTGGTTTTTCTCTTTGTTTGTTTTTTAAACAGATGATAAATGCTTGTTCCTGCAGTAGCAAGGTTCATGTTGATCTGTACAGCTGGAGGAAGGGACCTGTGGCTTTTCTCCAACAACAAATTTCTCTCCTCATTTGGAAAGAGTAATTCCTTTGGATTGACAAAGGCACTGCTATACCACCACATTTTTGTTTTCTTCACCAAATGGAAGATTCCAAACAGTATATTACAGATATCTGCATGATGCTGAGCTGCATGGTGCCGAAATGTGGTGAAAAAAAATAAGTTTAGTCCTGTGATCTGGTCTAGGGTAACTGGAGTAAATTTTCAGACTAGTCCTAATGCAAAAATTCTCTCTAAACTGAAAAGGATGTTTACCAGTTAAGAGCTAGAGTGAGGGAGATTATTTTTTTCTCTCAAAGCTTTTTTTTTTTTTTTTTATTTTTATTTGGTTTGTTTTTTGTTTTTTTTTAATTATTTTGTATTTTTTGTCAGGTAGGCTTGTCAAGAGGATCTTTATGAAGAGGTAAGGCTTTTCAAGTGGGTAAGAACCAGTGCATTAATCTTTTCCAGCATTGCCTTCACCTTCCACCTCTCACTCCCTTCTCAGAGTTCATTCTTATTTACTTGGTTTTTTTCTTCTTTCCTCTGGGTGGGTGATGGGTTTCCAGATATGGGGAAGGGAATCCTTGCAAACCAGTGCATGGGGAGGCTTGCAGAGTAAATTTTCTGTTGATCTACGTCATGATCCCTGACTTGGGTGTTCCCCCAAATCCCTTTGGCTTCAAAGGGACTCAGTGAGGCCCATCATGTCAGAGGACTCCAATTAAATTCAATTACAGCTACTTGTATTTTTTGAACATGAGTATATGTCTGCAAGCCAAAGGACTGTGAAAAGCATTTCATAAAGACCACTCAGTAGACACCATTAAGTTATTTAATTAGTTTCACTAATTTCTAGAAATGTTTTAAAAAAACAATATTTCATCTGATAAAACAAAATAGTGATCACAATTAATATTTGGCCTTTATACATAGCTTTAATTCTGGTAATTAAGGGATCCTTGCAGACAAGAAACTCTGTTAGCTCTCATGATAAAACAAAAAAAAAGTAAAAAAAAAAAAAAAAGATATCAGAGGAAATGCTGCATGTTACATGTTTTGGAAAATATACATGGTGTTCACTGTCACCTCTTTCCCTTGAAACCAATCAAAGCTTTTCCCTCTCATGACAGCAAACCCAATTTCATACAGATACAGACCAGCATCAAGCAAATCTGGTTCCTGTGTTTGAGGCAGATCCTGGCTTGCAGTATTTGTGATCCTTGCAGGCAGGATGAAGGTAATTATAGAATCATGGGATATCCTGAGTGAGAAGGGACTCACAGTGAACACTGAGTCTGACTCCTGATCATTCTAATTCAGCTCAGCCCAAAGCTAATGCTGTAAATACCAGCCACACCAAAATGACCTACATCTGTCTATTTGCCCCAACCTTAATCCCACTGTAAGTGGACAAACTGGAGGTAGCTGAGGCTGTGCTGCTTACCAATGCAGAGAGGATAGACAGAAAGTGTATTTCTTCTTTCATTTTTTTTTTTCCACTGACCTTCTTGCAAGGTTTAAGGTTTGCCTCGTTCCAGAGGATTGGAATTTTCAGTCTTATAGCTACAAGCCCATACTTGTGTAAGAGCAGATTTGATCCAAAGACCTTATATTCCCTCACCAATTTCATGAGCCATTGCATTTCTCCATCTGTAGTGATTTAAAAAAAATACATTATATTACAGGATATGCAAAACATTAGCTGTGAAAATGGTTGAATCTGAGGTTTTATGGTTTATCACATGAAAAAAAGTCACATCAGCTAACCCAATATGCAGGCTGTCCATTTATGGAAATCACTGCCAAACCTGCATGTAGCTATGCCTAATTATTTTTTTTTTAATTATTTATGGGTTCTTTTTTCAGCTCTTATGCTACCTACTTAACACCTGAGGCTTTTTGCACCAACAAAATTAACTACCTTTAGTACCTGAAAGAAATTATGATTGCTAATATACTCCTGTTCTGTATGTGCTAATATACTCCTTTACAAGAAGGATGAGCCAGGTACTGAATGAAGTTCAGAAGCCAAGGGCAGAAATTCCCTGGAAAATTATTTTCTAGGCACCAAATAAAGGAAGAATTGTAGAAAGAATTTCAACATGGTTAATTTTCATTTTTACTTTTTCTGTGCTACCAAATGGGACACTTGCAATGACTTGAGGAGTCATCATCTTGGCAAGTGGAGTTCAAATATGAACAAAGAAATAGAAGAGTAAAATCTGTACCTAGTTGTGACTCTTGTTTTGCATAATACTTTTAGTGTCAAAGTCCTGCTCCTATGCTATTGTAGATTGACATTAGTTAAAGGTGTTAGTACACAAAAAAAGGAAATGCTGAAGGTTTTTTGTTGGTTTGTTTGTGATTTTTTTTTATTACGTTGGAATCACCTCAATCTTGTTTATGGCCATGAAATCCTGCTCTATTTACAAGACCAACTTTCTTCTGAGATCACGTGATTTCTTTTGTGATTAAATACATTTTAAGACAATCTTTTAAAAGATCTTCTTGCGTGGGTGGAAAAATGAATAGTCTTGCTATGAAGAAAGAGGAGGGAGCAGACCTTAACTTGAATAAATTTATGTATATGTGATCCTTAGACTTATATTTATGATATACCAAATTAATAGTAGCCCATTAATGCAAGCCTGTATTTCAGAGATGGTTCTATGTTTAATCTACTAAAAATAATCATTGCCTCAGAAACAGTCCACTGTCTGATTTTGCAGATTAACATATTTTAGATAGATACACTATGTGCTATCACCAGTTAAGCGGATGGTCTTCACGATAACATTTTTTTTAAAAATATCCTTTTTTTTAAAGAGTTATCTGCAAGATGTTTTTCTTTCCCCTTCTAAAATAAGAAAGGACTCTACCTGGGAAATTACCCAGCCACCTACAGAAAGTTCCTGGACTTTGCTCCTTCAACCAGGGAGGAAAAAAAAGAAAAAGGAATATCAGCTAAGAGGAGTACATTTTTTAGTTCACTGATGATGAGCCCTACTACTAGTCTTTAGACCAATTTTTATATAAGGAACAATATTTTTGTTGACTTTATAAATGCCCTGATTAGAAAAATACAAAAAACCCTTGAGGTCTGTTACTTTTTCCACATTGACACATTAACACTTAGAAGGAAATGAATGAATGAGTGAAACCTAGTGGTAAATAAGAAAATGTTAGTATAACCACCTTATTTGGTGGAGTAAGGGTGCTCCATGTTTCACAGACATGGAATCTCAGAATCATAAAATGCTTTGGCTTGGATGAGACCTTAAAGACCATCTCATTCCAAACCCCTGCCATGGACACAGACACCTTCTACTAGAACAGAGATTAAACTAAAATTTCTGGTTCTGTAAGGAACAAATGCATCATTTCTCATGCTGGCATAGCTCTTGGGAAGCTATGGCCTCTGAATAAGGACTGGACTGACCTGAGAAAATAATGTCAATGTATTGTATTATTGGCTGGAGGATCAAAACACAGGGGTCCAGCTAGGTCAGCAGGTGCTTGAGTTAACTCCTATCAAATAGGATGATTCTTATTAATATCGGGGTTATCTAGCCATGAATTTCAAAGAGAGCTTGTCTTGGCCTTGCTGAGTTGCAGTGAAAGGGTTACAGTGGTTGGGGCAGTCCTCTCATAAGGCACAGCAGGCCTTGCTTTTTCTGATGAAGTATGACTTTTTGATTAATTCAGTGGGCTTCAGACAGTTGTTTCTGCTGGACAACACGGCTTCAAAATTAGAGTTCAAAATTCTTACAGCATAAGGAGATCATCTTGTACTCTTCTAATTTGAGCAGAGTGGGGTTCTCATGACAAAGATATCATTCCTGAAACAGTGCAGCATATAAAAGACTGTGAATCACATTTTTTGTTGGCTGCAGTAATATCTGTTCCTATGTTGAAGCAAGTGTCAAATTTGTAAAGTACTTTGCAACCTATCAAATTCAAAATTTATCAGAACCCACCTGAGTCAATGTAATTGGTAACGATGTTTTAAGATTGGATGTATTGTGTCACCATGGCTCAGATCTGTATCTGGTGTAAATCTTCTGTGAATGGGACTACAGGATCAGAATGGGTTATAAAATTCAGCAGAAGATGCCAGCTCATCCAAACCAAGATTATAAGAACTTTACAACAACTGCTTCCAGGGCAGCTGAGGTTAATACTTTCTGACTTTGAACGGGTACAAGATTAGTCATTTCATCTTTGTTCAGACAAACAGGAAAATTCAAATCAGTGTGACAAAAGACTTGTCTGTGAACAATTTCTTTTTATTATTATTTTCCGTAAATCACACATATATTTTGCTAGAAGTAATCTATCAAGTTTAACTTCAGAAGAACAGTTTTTATTTTTATTATTACAATTATTCCTATCTACATTTTTCATTCCCATTTATGCCTAAATATAATAAAAATATTACTATTCATACAAAACTTTGACCTTTTTCTCTTCCATAGAACCCAAATTTGCATCCCCCTACTTAAATGTTATTGCACATCTCTTTAATTAAATTGATGGGGAATGAATAAACAGCATCAAGGACTGAATTTTATTGTAAAGAGATCATGCCTTGACATCAGGTGTCAAATCCTCTGTAATATTATGTACAGTAGAGATGCACAGCTGCTGTCAATCACAGACAAGAATCACTCTGTTGCCTTTCCAAGCTCTTCTAAAAAAATTTCTGTATTTTTTTATATGAGGATGAAGAAAAATATTTTCTCTCTTATAATTCAACTGTATTCCAAAACTGAACTTTATTGTGTAATGGACAAGGAAAAGGATAATACTAAGAAATATTTTTCAATTTATTGTTTCTTTTCTTGGGTCCTTTCCTTTCCCAAAATTTTCTTTTGTTCAGATTGCAGCAATTTGCTTGTTTTCTTCTTTAACATCTATGATGTCAAGCAAAATACAATTTTATTCAAAGGTGGAGGTAATATATTTCTTTCCATAATCTTAATTGCATAAACATAAGAGGAATTCATATTGTGCTCCAAAATTCCTGCAATAAGTGGGACCTGAGTCTAAATACACAATACCCAAGTGCTGAAACTTTGTAAGACATTGCAGTACTTAGCTGCCATGGGTACATGCCTCTGTACAATGGGCCCTTAAAACAGCTCCCTAATCTATATAATAATATCAATAATGAAGCTTTCAGTAGATATCTACCTCCTGCTAAGTGCACTCTCTCTGTTTGAAAATCTTGCTAATTCACGACCATTAAAATAGATTCTCTTAAAGACTCCATTCTGTCAAACACCAAAACTAGAGATATATAGAGAAAAGGATTTAATTATCACTGTTCTATATCTCGAGCTGTGAGTTTTTTCTGAGTAATAATTGCCTAAGTTTGTCTTCAAAAGGCATTTTAATAGTGTTAATACTAGTAAATATTGCTCATTTTGGTACTGATGTGCCGTTTTAATAGTTCCCACGGTTTCTAAAAGTCATTTCTTATTGTTTTACTGTAGAAAGAATCTCACTTTAATTATGTCATAATTGTTTGTAAGCCATAGAATCTTAATTAATGCCAATGGCTTAAAGGCACATACTGAGCACAAACTTTATGGTTCTGTTTGTTTTCCAGGCTCTTCCTTCTGTAACAAAAGCCCCAGCATGAGTTCCTGTGAGCTGCCTATTTCCTGTGGTCCTTTCTCTTTGTTACTGATTTTTATATTGCTATTTTGTAGTCTTCTCCCTCTTTCTGCTTCCCTGCTTCTGTCATATTTATTTGTATGTTCTTTCCCTTTCTAACCTCATTTCAGTGGATGATTACTGATAGATTTCTAGACACAGAACAAATATGGAATTCAAAGTCAAGGTGGGTAGGAAATACAATAAAACCATAGAAATTATATTTCTTTAAATATCTGGTTTTCCATGCTAGAAAACTTAGCCACCTGCATGATGCTTCCAAAAAAAAAAACGAAAAAACAAAACAAAAAAAAAAACACCGAAAAACCAAAAAAAAGAACAAAACAAAAACAAACAAACAAAAAAAAAACCCAAACCAAACAAACAAACAAAAAAAAATAGGAAAAAAAAAAACTAACCAAAAAAATCAAAACCAAATCTGAAAGTTAAATAACTCCTTTTCACAATATGCCTAGAATTGGAAGACCTCCTACAGGAATTGTTCTGATTAGTTCAAATATCTTGGTCATGGCTTTGATGTATGAGCAAAAGTATAAAAGGATATTGCAGAAAAAAAAATTTCCAAAATTTCTGCTGGATGATAAATAATCCTGCTTCTCCAGATGAATCAAAGATAAAGAGACATAAAATGACTATAGCAGATTCTCACCTGGATTTACTTACAAATCATTTTCATCATAGTAGTAGCTCAAGTCTTAAATCCAGAGTTTCATGTTCTAACTTCTGCTTAAACACAGAATTATTTCTGTTACAATACGAAGTCAAGAGAGACAACATTATAATTTTACAGGATACAAAGAAATGATACATAAAGAGATTAAAGAACTAAATTTTAAATATATATTCTAATCAACTAAATTATAAATATATTCACATGCACAAGTGAATATAACTTTTTAATTTTTTCTTGAATTGTCTCAGCAAACTACATACTTGAGCGGTATGTGTGTCATTGTTTTCCATCCCAATCTCCAACCATACAAAATTAGGTATCTACTAGTATAATGTCAAACAAAAATCACATCAGAGTTGCTAGATGGTTTTTGTGGATTTTTTTTCCCCTGGAGTATATTTCTAAGCTTTTAATTTTTCTTTCCTTATGGAATGCATTTCAGAAAGGAGATCACAATATATAAAATTGTGTTGCTTTATTTTAATGTAAGAACAAATATGAGACAAAATAACCACACTTTGATGGTTATTTTGATGGTTTTGATATCCCTTCTTTTCTGTGTTTCTCTGTCTTCAGGAGTTTAAAATCATCAAAAGCAAAAATTGCTGGATGAAATTTCACAATCTGCAATATTAATTGAAAAGAAGGGGAAATATTCAAATTTGTCATTCTAGAAACTGCCAGTAGAGATTTTGGGAAGTCAGAAGCACTTTTCCTGCAGAGAAACCCCTCCCAGAGCAGAGGGTGTTGTGCCACACTCGGAGTCCCAGGCAGCAGCCACTAATGAAGGCAGGACACTGGGCTGGATGAACTGACACAGTTCCAGCACAGCAGCTCCCAATCCTGAAGTGTTTGCTCCTGAAATCCTGGCAAGTTCTCCTTCCTTACAGCAAAACCCCTCACAGCTGAGAGGTGCTCATAGCTGACATTAAATGTAAAGCATCCTGAAAGGGAAAGGACCAGGATGTCTTCTGCCTGCAAGGAGATGAAAGATTTTTAGACAAGGATGATCTTGTTTAGGCAAGCTATGCTTCCTTTAAATAAGACTTTAACCTATAATAAAGTAACTTTTCTGCCAGGGATGCAATCTATCTGCAAGTAAGAAGAGACAGAGTATCTTTTCCAGGACCTCTGACTCTTGCAAGTGAGATTTTAGGTTAGAGAGATTAGAGAGATTAGAAGGACACCTGGTCCTTCTAATAAAATATTGAGACTTTTCATGGAAACTTAAATTTTCTAAATGCAAATGAATGGTATCTTTGTGAAAACACCTAATTTGCAAAGGAGGGAAAGTCTTTATGATAAACACTTACAGCTCTTTAATTACAAGCCTTTTGATTTTTCCCTTTTCTGCTGTAATGGGAAGAAAAAAAAAAAAAAAAAAAAAAAAAAAAAAAAAAGAAAGGCAAGATATAAATAATGCCAGTATGCATATTTTTGAAACTGCAATGGGAAGAAATTAGATACAGAAAAATATCTAGAATTTAACAAAGAAAAGTGTAACTGTGTACTGGACACCATGTATGTGACTGGAATGGGACATAAGTGTTGCTATGAATCCTTCTACATTTTTGGAATCAATCATGGAACTGACAAGAGCGATTCCAGCTTGAGTGTGAAATAGTTTTATATACCCAGTACCCATCAAATGTCACCTTCAAACAATTCCACTCACTCTAATGAAGTTCTAGCATTATTGGCCAGTTTTACAGATAAAATTTCATAAGATGCCATGAGCTTCCCTGGGGCCAACGCCTTGAAAAATTTCTGTAGGGATCAAGAACATGTGTTTGTCAAAACACTGAAAAATATTTTCTGGAATATTTCTTCAGTGTCACACAGTGGCAGAGGAATGGACTTTTTTTCCTCTTCTAGTTTACACCAGCGTCATCATTTACTGGAAAAAAAAAAAAAAGAAAAGAGACAGTATTTATAAAAATGGGCTTTGGGTCATGTTCTCAAATGACATAAATTTCTGCATCTCTACTGATCTATCCTATTACTTGGAATTCTGTTCAGGGAGAGGGAATCTCATGTTTTTCTAGTTTCACCAAGTATCCTTCCATTTCACCTTTCATTCTCCAGGACAATGATTATCAGATGTTGAAGACAACATATAACTTTTTGCCTCAGGCAAATTCACAAATGTTTGCAGGTTTGCTGCAGGGCAGAGGTAGAATATAATCATATATGCCACAAAAATAGTTCTTTTCACAGTCAAACTTGAGAGCTTTTTAGGCCAAGATTAAATTTGTCAATATTTCTGGAGAAATTAGTCCTTATGTACAGGGAGTTGCAGAGTGAGAATCGTTATATTGTTAATGTAAGGAAACACATCAGGGTGAGAATGTCTGCCTACATGTAGACATTTCCAACAGAGCTACTCACCCAAACTCCTTCGCATAAAGGGGAGAAAAGGTGGGAAATTTTGGGATAATATTCCTCTCAGGCCTACATCTAAGATAGGTAAAATGAAATATGCTCTTAAAGGGTCATTTTTTTCCCTTTCCCAGGAAATGGTAACTATCCAAGATAGAAATATTTTTATTCCAGCACACACAGTCAGAAAAAAGAAAATCCCACCTTGAGTTTCAGATATGGCCATACCAATATAAATTGTTCAGGTGAGAAGCAGGCATAAGAAGCTGGCCTCCCAGCTGTTTATTTGTTTTTCTCCCAAGATATTTGAAGTTTTTGGCATCAACTACAGCAGTCACATTTAAGATCCTGTTGTGGGGAGTCTTCACTGGTATAGAATGGGCTGAAAGCACCCCCTTCCCGGACAGACATCCCACTCAGGTCCCTTCTCTCCCCTGTTCCCCTGGCATGGAGCAGCAGTGGGAAGGCCCTGCACAGCTCAGTGTGACCCATCTGTCTCCATCACAGGGTAGGTGAGTGCCACATCACTGCACCACCACAGCCTTGTCTGTGTCGTGTCCATAACCGGCTTACTCCACTCACTTGAGCACTCCATTTATATAGTATTATCTTCAATTGTGCTTCACATTTGAAAATCCATTTTAGCCACTCTCAGGACTCTATTCAAGAAATTGTGGCTATAACCTACTGAAGTTATCTGGTTTAGTGACAAGAAGGGGGAAAAAAAATAAAATGAGTGCCTGAATTACCACAGGGTTTCTGCTCATAATGGGTGACTAAATACAGTACAGTGCTCTGTTTTAAAACTGTCAGTAACCCATGGTCCCTTTTTTTTATATTTACTTTAATGAGAATAACTCACAACAACAGCAGCTTGTCATCACTTCCATCTCATTGCTCTTGTTTACACACGAGGCTGTAAAACTTTACCTCTGCAGATTGCTTTAAAAACATAAATAAAAATAAAATCTAATTTACATTTTTGTTCCAACTGGTTTTCTTGACAGACAGCTGCCCACAGCTCAGTGGTTGCTCTGTTCAGTGTACTTTAATTTTCAGCTTTCAAGTTTTTCTGCAGCCCATTCAGAAGTAAATTCTCAGGGAAAATTGAGCTCTGTCATGGATGGATTAGTACTATAATAGTTGGTCACATATCTTGCATGAAACCTTTCAAAAGCAAGGCAAATGAGAAGGAAATGAAATTCATTTCATACTTCTTCAAGCACGCTAAAAGACTTTCTCTCCAAGTAATCTGTGAAGTACCACTAGTTTATTGGAGGTTCACATAACTACCATTACATTATACCTTGTCACAATCTCATATATTGGGTGACTGCTTTTTCTGAACTGATGGTACCTGCAAAGTGTGCTCCATAGGCACTGAGGAGAGAATACGGTTTCCCAGATCAAAATGTATAGGTCCTGGGAATGGCATAAATAAAGGTACTTGAAGCAAATTGGGACATTACAGGTCATAGGTCAATGAAATCTGAAAGAGATATATTGAGAAGTCATGCTTGCTATGTGATGAACTGATACGCTGAGAAAGAAAAGGGAGGGAGAGAGAGAGGGAAGAGAGAGAGAGAGAAAGCATAATAAAGTTTTTTCTCGACAGTTAAGGTGCAGGAGCTGCAGCCATTTTCCCTGGTGGAGCGGGAAGAAGCTATATTGCTTTTAGCAATCCATTTGGTTTCTTTGTCATTTGCAATGAAGGCAGTGCTTCATCCCTTAAGCACATCTGTGTGTGTCTCCCAGAGTGTATAAATGTGTGTTTTATTTCTTCTTAGGGTGAGATAAACAAATATCTGCATTATTTTGGGTAGTTATTTGATTCTGCCTTTTAGATGAAAACAATTTGCAGGCAAGGGGAAAAAGAAATAGCTGCAGAGATCTTGTTCATGTGTTGATGGTGTCACGAAGAATTGTAAGTAGAAATATGGTTGATGTTTCACTGCTGATGCAGGTAGGGAAAGAATAGGCGTGATCCATGATTCAGACCCTGGTTCAGGAAAGGAGTTAAACATAAGTTTTAGGCTTCTGGTAAAAAAAAAAAAAAAAAAAAAAAAAAAAAAAAAAAAAAATCCCCCAACAAACTACTTGAAGGCCCTGCTAAATCAAGAGTTAGCATTGCAGATTTTCTAAACAGAATTGTTTTGTTAGGATTTAAGTTGGAGAGTCTGATCATTTAAAAATATCTTTAGAATAGCTAGTAACTGTGATTTAATTGCTAAGAAATTTGTTTTTCTGGTTGTCAAAGTACTGCAACACTAATTCAAGCTCTGTGTGCTAGCATAAAAGTGTTGAAAATACAGTCTATTGATGTATTTTAATTGCAAAGCTTTATATTTGGGAAAAAAAAATAAAAAGGCAATTCTCAAAAACAAACAGAAAGTATTTGAAGCTCCAAAACAAAATCATGATGTTTTGCTTTCTCTGATTCTATTTTTCCTCAAAATTCTTATTTGACTCAACCAAAAAAATTATAGCCCCCTTAAATAAATATTAAAGAAAAATATGCTTTTTATGAATAATTGAAGTCAGTGACTTGCAGTCAGATCTTGCCCTAAAATGCCCCCAAACAACCAACCAATCAAAATCAAACCCAAACCCAAAGCCTCCTCCAAAAAAGAAAAAAAAAAAACCCAGAGATCATCTCTGCCTGATTACAGAAATTCCTAATAACTGCTGAAGTCACTCTAGAAATTTAGCATTTAGATACGAGACTTTAAATTCTACTTACAAAGACATGAAACTAAATATTTTTTCCAGTGCAAATACTGAAAAAAATGTTTGATCTTTATTGATTTAACCTTATTTTACTTATGTCAAGAATAAGGCTGATTTTCCCAATCTGTCTACTATTAAGACAATTCATCTTCTAAAAACCATCCAAACGCGGACACATAAGGTAGATCATAACTTTTCTTATTACTATTATTGTTCAGGATTAAATTTCTGCCCATTGCAACTTTAACTTAAAATATTCTGCACTGTCCTCCCTCTTATTATATATTTATTTGTTTATTAAACAAGTTGGAAGGGATGTTGAGTGAAATGGTCTGGTGGAAGGAGGTTGGAAAGGGATGGTCACGAAGGTCCCTTCCAAACCAAACCAACTGTGATTCTGTGATTCTAAGATGTATCTCTTGGCACAGCTAGAGGGGGAGCCTAAGATAATAATTTCTCTGATTTAAGTTAGTATGGCCATGTTGCCTTCTCAGATGCCTTCTCAGATGCACTTGTAGTAATACATGAGAACATCTCCTGTGTACCAGAATTTCCTTGTGCTGTTTGAACAGAGATCAAAAGGCAAGTTCCCACCTAAAGCTAGCACCTTGTAAACACAAAGGAAGGGAAAGAAAAAGAAAAAAAGTTAAATTCTGACAAAACTGGTACCATAAAATTATCTGAGGCAAAACACAGGTGAGCTTATGAGACAAGCCCTTTTTTATATATCAGAAGTAACTCTCTTGAGCAGCCTGTACTGATTTCTGTGAATAGAAATGGTTATTACAGTTGAACCAATGGCAAGTGCTTAGGGATAAAGAGATGGCTAGCAGGAATCAGCAGGATCCTTTTCAGAACTATGTGCCTCAAACAGAAGATGGCTCTGTAATTAATATCTGGAATTATCCACAGCTCTTTTTCTCTGAGAAGTTGTATAAGGTAAGAATTTAGCTAAATATGTGGGATGTGGTTCTGTATTTAACCATTAATATGATAATATGTCACCCAAAACATCTCTGTCCAAGAGAGATGTGCCAAATGACACAGATATCTGATTAGTGAAAGCATGCAACAGATTATATGGAGAAACCTCAGCATCTTCCTCAGCTTCGATTGCATTCATTAATTAATATTAGCTAGTGTTCCATGTTAGCAGTTTCCATTGGCCTCCAGGTGACTTAACAAAGTGGAAGACAAGAAATTAGCAATAACAAAGGCCTGAGAGGTTAATCTGACAGTTCTCCTAGTAATGCAAAGGGATGTTCTGTACAGTGTGCTTAAAAAAGGCCAAGAAAGCAGTCCAAAGGAGAGGAGTTTCTGGTCACATGATGGAAGAGTAAAGCTTTCTGTGTTAAACTTGTACTGTGTCCCTTGGGAGAAGGGAAGGAGGAAAGGAGCTGCAGTTGGAACAGGTGAACTTTTGCAGAAAAGTTTTCTAGTCTGGGAGGTGGATTTTCTTTTGTTTTTTTTAAATAAAATCAAAACAGCATGCTGACTTTTTACATATCCATACTCAATTTTACAAATTCAATAAATGAGATTAGCTTTTGAAGAGATACAACCCCCAAAAATATCAGATCTAGAAAAGTAATAACAAAGAACCACAAGTATATCTACAGTTTAATTTTAAAAACAGAATGGTTTCTATGTGAGTGTTGAGATTTTTAAAGGTAAGAATTATTTCTTTTAAGTTCATCCCCATAATGAGCAAATCTAGTAAATGATGGTGATACAGGCAGAGAATTGGGTCCTTCTAAGACAAGCTTGTGAGACAGCACTAATTGCCTTCTGGAGCCTTGATTTACCTCTATGGGCTAAAGTAGGAGTGTATTTTGATAAGTTAGACTGCATTTAGACTTCTGAAATTTGGCAAGATGGATATCTCCAAATGTACTTTGACAGACTGTTCCAAAAGATAGCCATTACCTGAAAGAATCTTTTGGCTTCTGCTAAAGGAATTCAGCGAACCTAAACTCCAGGTACAAGATTTGTTTGCTGTTGGACACAAAGACAGAAGTACGTGATAAGGCTTTTTGAAAGGTCCAAAAGTTAGTTGATATAACATTTCACTGTCCTAAAATGGGTCATGAGCCATCTGCATCACTAAAGCTTAGGCCAAAACGATTCATGTGTCCACTACTTGGGACAACAGAGTCTGAAAAAAGAAAGTTTAGTGTGGAAAAAAAATAACAGAAAGATTTTTTGGGAGCCCTTCAGCAGGGGGCAGTGTGTATTCCATCATTAAAACAAGGTAGAAATATACCTCAGCAAACCTGAAGCTGCCTGCAAGGCAGGGGTTCGAGGGGGTCAGTGAGATATGCTGGACTTAGGACCATGTAGCAAATTATAAAGTGAGCAATGCTAAAAATCAATATGATATTTGACTGTCAGCCAATGCAATTTGCTCAAAATGGGTTAAATTCACTCCTGCCATTTCCTCTTTTATAAGGCAGTCTCATTCTGTTATCAAGTGGAAAGCCCTCTCTGAGATCTGACTGGGATAGAAATGAATGCAATTTTGAAATATTCCATAAATGCAGAGTGATACAGGGGCTAAGATAGGCATGAAATCAGACTGAAACTTTTGATCTGCTGCATTTCAGGTTAGCAGTGAGATGAGATGACCTTTGCCAGATCTTTTTCCCCTCAAAGCAGAAAACAAAATACTTCAGTATTTTGCACATCCACCACTCCCTTCACTTTCATCTTAAAGAACTATATAAACATCAGAGTAATTAATTATTAGTGCATGATCATTGCTGAGGTGACCTAGAGGCCAGAAATCAGGGCTCTGCTTACTGAATTGTCTACCTATAACTCAGGAAAGGAACAATTTCTATCCAGTGCAAAGAATGGCATGGTGGAAGGGCATTTGCTGGGCCAAACAATGACTCAGTTACACAGATGTAAACTTGAGATAGCTCTGTTGAAGTCAGTGGAACCAGGACAAGGTAAAATTGGTGCTAGGATAAGAGGGGTGCAATCCAGAATTATACAAAATGTACACTTGAGCAATGTCAAAGTGGCAATGTTTTGCTTAAACTTATTCCTTCCTCAAAGAATAATACCAGACATCTGTCAGGGATTTCTACTCCTTCCTTTTATACGGATGTCTAAGTAGAAAAAATAATTAAGGTAATTATAATTGTTACTATTATTACTATGACTACCTCCTAGCCTTCATGTTTATAGCTGAATATTTATGATTTTTTATTTTTAACAAGGTTTCAATGCATTCAGGCTAGGGGTGGAAATAAAACTGGTAGTAACCCACAGAAAATGAATTATGCACCAAATTGTAAATATTCCATTTCCTTTTCTGATCTGAAAGTCCCCATAGAAATATGAACACTTTATTTAAAATTCATCTGCAATGAAATTTCCTGGCTGCACAGAGCACTCCCACAAATGTACCAGTATTTGTGAAAAAAGATAGCTTTTTATGAGAATGCTACTGTGTGTTAATTCTGTTTTTTGCAGTCAGTCTACTCTCTCCTTCTCAAATCAAATGAAATACTTCCAAGTGATGTGCTGTAAAAAAAATAGATGTAAATAAATGCATCTTCAAAAATAGGATTTAACTTATTTATACAGTTGAATTTATTTATACTACAGGATAAAGATTCATTCAGACAAAATACTTATTACAAGATGCAAAAAAGGCTGAAGGACAGGTTTGATTCACTATCACCTGACATGTAAAAACTGGACACACCGGTGGAATACTCCAACTACAGAATAGATAATTTCTTCCATAATTTTGACTGTTTATTAAGCTAATAATATTCTCTACATCTCTTTGAGCAATCCACCTGCAGCATGGTATCAACTCAGTCTAACTAGAATAGAAACTAATCTTTTACTTATGATGATGTACTTTCAAAGAACATGAAATGGAAACAAAATCATCACTTCTGTCATTATCTTATTGAATTTCTGGGATGTATTGAAACTCAGTTTCTGTCATTTACTTTTTCTTTTACTAAGGGAAGAAAAAAAAGTGGACTTGCTTTTTTCTTGGCTGCTGCTGAAAAATCATGTATTTACATCGATATTTTGTTGCACAATTAAGAAGACAAAACAGAATCAATCAAAAATGAAAGCCCAAAGAAGCAATATCAAACCTACACTTCCAAAGCCCACCAAAACCAACAAACAAGCCAACCTACCAACCAACCAACAAACCAATCAACCAATAAAAAAAGATATAAATAAAAAAAAAAAAAGAAAAAACCCAACCAAACAAAAAAACACAGACTGAAAAAGCAAAGAAAAATGAAAGCCCCCAAAACATCAAAACTCAAACTATTTTTGCTATTGCTTTTTTTATTTTTTGAGAAAGAATAAACTTGATCTCCAAATTTGCTTGGCTTTCTAGAGATGAGCATTTTCTGGAGAGAAATGTCTGCTTGACATTTTTTTTTTTTTTAAATTACAATGTAAAGTTTTGACAAGTTTATGGAGAATCACTCTGAAGTGCCCAAAGTAGGTGATTTCTGACTGACCTTCAGGTCCACCTGACTCATCCAATGCACCTCATATTCATGCACCAGTGCCACTCACCATTTCAATAAGCTCTACATCACCTATTAAGTGTGACTTAGCCACCTACCTCAGTGAGCAGGAAAAGACCCATCCAGACAGGTCATGGATTCTGTGATGGGTGTCTTGAATTGTTCAGAATAATCACCCTTTACAGGGAGTCCAACTAAGTTTTGGGAGTCTACTTCCCAGCTACTGATGTTAGAATGGATTAATTTCACTACTGACTTGTGGAAAAAGAATCCTCAGACTAAGTAACTCAGAAAATACAAAAAATCAAGAAGCTGTATTTCTCACATTTTGCCTCTACTATACCTAATTTTGGTATTCTGGACACTGTCTTCTAAAAAGACAGAAAGAAAAAGAAAAAGAAAAAGAAAAAGAAAAAGAAAAAGAAAAAGAAAAAGAAAAAGAAAAAGAAAAAGAAAAAGAAAAAGAAAAAGAAAAAGAAAAAGAAAAAGAAAAAGAAAAAGAAAAAGAAAAAGAAAAAGAAAAAGAAAAAGAAAAAGAAAAAGAAAAAGGAAAAAGAGCTGCACTTTTCTTTAAATCAATGTTGCTTGCATGAGAAAAAAGGACTTCGGTGCTGAATTCCCCACAAGAAATCCCAGGTGATCTGTTTCTTAAACACACAGATCATCTTTCTTTTCTCTTACAATTATATCTCTCTTCTATTACAGATTCTTCAGTTCACCCAGTACCTATTCAAAGTTTTTCCTTGATGCAGAACCTCAAGCTCTTCTTTTCTACAGTGGAGATTGATTAATAGAGAAACCTCATTGTCTGAGATTTGTACTAAAAGTTTTTTTTAAAAAAATAAATTAGAATTAAAAAATTTCTGTCTATATTTTTCCCTGAAAAGTAATTTTAAATATTTGAATAAAATAAATTCAAACAGGATATGATTTTACACTTTAGCATTTATACTTTTCCTTGCACAAAATAATATGCAGTTTGATGGCTTGTCTTTGCAAAAAAAAATAAAATATCACGGGGAAAAATGTAGGAGTCAGATTTTGTAATGTATACTGTCAGTTTCTAATTTTACCCTTTATATCTTCATTATGTTTTTAATGTGTTTGTTCCAAACTTTCTCTTACTTCACAGCCTATCATCATTTAATAACCTGTTCCAGTGTCTTATCACCCTCACAGACAAGAAATTGTTTGTAATGCTTCATCTAAACCCAACTTCTTTTGCTTTGAAGCCATTACCCCTTGTTCTATCACTCCATGACCCTGTCAATAGTCTCTCCCTTGCAGCCTGTTAGGCACTGGAAGGTGCTCCAAGATCTCCCCAGACCCTCCTCTTCTCCAGGCTGTACAACCCCTGGTCTCAACCTGCCTTTGTAGCAGAGGAGCTCCAGCCCTTGGATCATCTTTGTGTTCCCCCTCTGGGCTCACTTCAGAACGTCCAGGTCCTTCTCATGTTGTGGTCCCCGGAACTGTTCTTGGTACTCCAGGTGAGTCTCATGAGAGCAGAGAAAAGGGGCAGAATCCCCTCTCTCCACCTGCAGCCCACTCCTCTCTGGATGCAGCCCAGAACTTGGTTTCTGGGCTGAACACACACAGTGCTGGTGCATGCTCAGCTTTTCATCCCCCAGCACCCCCAAATCCTCCTAGTCAGAGCTGTTCTCAATCCATTCCCCACCCAGCCAGTATTTGTGCTTGGGATTGTCCCAATGTGCAGCACCTTGCAAAGAGTCATGGCGCTCCTAAAAATAAAATGAAGATTCAATTCTTTCACATAGCAGGACAAATTCCCAAAAGATCCACATTTATCACAACATACTAAGACAATTTTTTTTTTTTTTCTGTTTTCATTAATTACCATCTCTTTAAGCTAGAATCTTTAGGTTTTTTCTTCTTTGTGTTCACTAGCCAGAGGTGGAAAAAAATCCCCCCTATGTCTTTTGTGATTAAAGCCTCACTTAAGGACTAAGGCTTCAGATTTTCTCAAGTTTTCAGGTGGTTTTATATTCTGCAGTCTGTCACCATGGAGTTCCTTGAAAAGTTGCAGCAGTTGGGGAAAAAAAATACATATTAAAAAAAAAAGAAAAAAAGAAACAGCCAAGGAGAGAGAAAGAGGAAAAAAAACCCAATAATAAGATAACTAAGAAAGAACTTATTTTACACAGCTATCTTCTCAGAAAACATAATACAGTGTATAGGGCTCCTGACTTAGAGAAGTTAAAACATACTTTCAGAAACTTCTCACAGCAAACTATATTCCCTGTGGGCCCCCACATATTTTTCTCCTCCAAAAAAGTCTTAAAATCCTTTTTCAGGTGAACACTTAAACATTCTGGTTCGTTATATTTTGAAAATGGCCCCTTCTTTAGAGAGCTTTAAAATTTGTCTTTCTTTTGCACTTTTAAGGAGTATAAGCACTCCTTATCCACATCCTTCTGCTATAAATTATAAACTAACAGACAGTATGAATTTAGACCTAAATTTAGTGAATAATTTCTGATGTATGTTATCAGTCAGGCCCTGATGAGCCTATTGAAATCAAAGGGAAGATTCACATTCAGAGTCCCTTTAGTGAGAATTGGATCAAGACCTTAGCAATGTTTAAAGCTTTCACTGAGTTTAAGTTCTAGATGCACTACTGCATCTGCAATATTGATGGTAGTAAACCAGACAGGCAGAGCTGAGTTAGGACCAAAATGAGCTATCGGTGCATTCATCTGTTAAGATCATAGAAGTAATAAAAGAATGGAAAAATGTAAGTAGAACAGAGAAAGAGTCAGCCATTGTATGAAGTTTCTTATATCAGCCAGTCAAACATGACTGCATGGGATTTTGGTTTGTTTGTTCAGGGTGGGTTTCTTGTGGGAGGATTTTTCGGATTTGTGGGAGTTTTTCACTTGAAATCAAACAAAACAAAATGTATTAACAGAAACACAAAGACACAGTCTTATAACAACAGCATTTCCAAAAAAAGTCCAGTCAATATTCCTACTAAACTTAGGGTAGACTTCATTGCACTTAATGTTATTTTCAAGAAGTAATGCTTTTCATCAAAACTGGTTGTTTCCTGTAGCCTATAGTTAGAAGTAGACACTCCCAGATATCTGTAACTGATTGTCCCCTAAAGGTATTTCCTGTTGTCTCTATCTAGAGTGGAGAGATGCTAACCTTTCAGATAGCCAAAAATATTTGCACTAATAAGAAATTATCTGGTCAATAATTTTCTTTACAAAGTATTAACTTGTGCAAGTTACTGATAAAATATATTTCAATATTTGTCTCTCATTTAAATAACAAAAAGTAAATACATTACCAGAGGGGATAGACAGGAACTAAAATGAGATCTGTTTTTTGCTGAATTTTCAAAACAATTGAAATGAGCCAGAAATGCTGATATAGAAGTAGTTTCTAGGAGGAAGAAACTTCTCTTACTGGTCAGGAAAATGAAAAGTGGAAAGACTAAAAGATAATCACTGTAAAAAGAGCAGAAAGAAAGTAAAAAAAAAAAAGAGCAAGAAGACAGTTCTTACCTCAGTGGTTTTGAAAAATGAAACGGGAAACTTTAAATTAGAGCTATGAAGCAAAAACGTTGTTTTGTGAAAAAATGTGGAGATATTCATATTGGTAAAATGTAAGTGATTCTGAAAAACAATCCAGTTTGAGTCCACAATAATAGCATTTGAATAAAGAGGTTTTATTGGAGATGGAGTGAAAATTCTGACAAATCTTAAGAAAAAAAAGAACAATATTTTCTGAGAACATATGCTTGAAGATAATTTTTTTAATGGGGAGGCAAAAGGAAAGAAAAGTATCTGTTGCCTTACAATTATCCTAAAATCCTGTGCCTTAGAACTATTTCATGTGGTAAATTTTCTGTGATTTGCAACAGAGGCTTGAAAGAAGTTTCCTGAAATCTTAAAAGCAAAGCCATTCTCCTATTTTCCCCTTTCTGTCCCATCCTCTCAATATGTCTGGTTTTTTGGGGGGGCAGGGTTTGCCTGATGAATCATTTTAACTATTGACAGAATAATGTTCAAATGAAAATGACTCTAAAGGAAGAAAATGGTCATACAACTTGTGGTTTGGGAGAAAGAAATTCAAATTACTCAGACTATGCAGA
>JACBWW010000008.1:31584630-31606914 GCA_020086605.1 Lanius collurio | reverse complement strand
GGCAGAAAGAAAATAGGAAAGAGGGAGAAAGAGAGGGGATAGAGAGGAAGAAAAGAAGGAGAGGAAGAATGGAAGACATTAAAAATGAAATTGTAAGGAGGACAGAGGGAGAAGCTTGAAAGACTCAGACTGGAGTCAGCATTTTCCTATAATCCCTCTTGAAAAGGGAAGAGATCCTTGTGATTGTCATCCTGACTAAAACTGTCAAAGATTCTATAACCTTTCTTAGTTGATCAACCCTATATTTTAATTAATTAGTTAATTAATTTAACTTTTTTATACAGGAGTTTTTCTGGGATTCTTTTCTTCCATGCAGCAGCTACTAGAACCAAAATGCCTATGTATAATATTTTGTACATTGGATCTTAAAAAATTATTTCAGGCTGTTTGGTGCTATTGTAGTTCAAATTGAGGAATAAGCGTGAGTCTTCATTTTTTCAATTGTCCTGTGACTCAACCCTAGAATGAGCTATTGTATATGTTTAGTCTTTCTAGGATTCCTTTTTCCTACAGATAGTTTCTGATGTGGAACTTCTCTCTCCCTCTTCTACTTTCTATCAAACTTTACTAAAACTTCCTAGAAACTTTCAATTCCATATTCTGACACAACATTCTGAATTCCCTCTTTTTCTTCTTTCATATGTGTTTGCAGATTTTAACATGTTCCGTCTGTTGGGACTTTTTAAATAATAAATTTAAGAGGTTATTAATTTTTTACCAAGAAGATTTGAAATAATACTTAAAGGACTGGGTTTGGTTGTTTTTTTGATTTGGGTTTTTTTTTTGTTTCATTAGGTTGTTTTTCCTATGAATGTTTTCTTCTAGTTTTAGTACTAATTTTAACTTCTATACCTCCTGATTGTGAAATAGCCAGATATCCAAGTCTGAAATAGCTGAGATACAAAATTTTGCACTGTGCTGTATTTTTCATAATGATTAAAGAGTCTATTTTCTGCTTACCTGAAGTGCAGGATTTCTAATTTTATGTTAAGAAACTACTATTAAAAATAAAGTGATGAAAGGAAAAAAAAAAAAAAAACCTTTAAGTGAAAACATTTCCCATGTCCTGATGATGTGTTTAACAGTTCTAGCATGTTGAACATTAAAATTTTATCAGCAAATCACAAAAAAATGGACAGTTTGTACAAAGAAATCAATTTACCATGCACATCTCCACAACACTCATAATTTATTTTGCTTATAAAAGAATTTACTTTTAAACCTAATTTTATTCCTTCAGGACAGTGCAGAAGAAACGCTGCACATTTTTCTTGCCTTGCAAAGGGTAAACAGGCAACAGGAAAAGCAGCAATAAAGGTAGAGAAAATTAACATCAGTGTCTTCAATAAATGAAAAATTATCATGAAGCCACGTACTCTGTGGTTGGATGTATTTTTTTTCCCCATTGGGATACAATTCATTTGAAGGAAATGAGAAAATCTTGCACTGGTTTGTTGCAGGAACATAAGGCCAGAGTTATGGCTTTTAAAGTCCTTTGCCTACAGTTCTTAGTCTAAGAATGTCAAATACCAGTGCCCTCAGAAAAAGATGTCTGAAAAGCTGTAATAAGCCAAAAAGAATCAGCCTTCCCATATGGAATCTTTCTTCCTTCTCACCTTACAGTTGAATGCCAGCCAGCTTTATTAATTTTTAAATATCTTTCATTATCTGTGTGTTCATAGATATATACCTAATGCAATTATATTTTATCATGTGTTGCTTGTTGTACATTATGTGTTATATATAACATTGCACATTATATATTAGATATCATATATGAACACATTTAGTGTTTCTTTTACGTGATATATCATATAAATAAATGTCTTATTTAAATAAAAGTTTGAATGTTGCTGAGTGCATGGATACAAAAGGTAATGAACTATGCAGACTAAGTATTTTGAAAATGAGTTATGCAGACAAAATGTTCACTGTGTACATCCTTTTAATGAGTTTCAACGTTTTGCCTTGGATAAGAGTGAAGTTATATACTTGAGATGTGTGTGTATAACCCATAAATGTGGTGTGTGGGTTCTCTGATCTTAAAATGACAGTGCCATGTAGATGCAGAGCCTTCTACCTCTGCCATTTCCCTGAGCCCTCTGCTTTTTCCTGTAGGGCTGAGATTAGGAGAGGAGGAAGCATAGGCTTGAGATCTGAGGATCATTAAGTGGAGGTGGATCTTCATTCAAACAACATCTAGTAGAATAAGCATTCTCATGATAGAACCCTTAGGTTGTCAAGAAAGTGGTTGCTCTGGCAACAACATCACCCTCTAGGCATCTCTGGTCACCTGGAAGAAGAAAAATTGGTTGGGTAACTATAGGGGCTATAATAAGGCAGAGGCTTGGACATTCTCTCCTTGCAGGTCATGCTGGAAAGTGAGGGATCTGTGGAACTGACTGCTTGCTACAGGGGAAATCTTGGACTTCTAAATTAATGAGAACAGCTATGCTGTCTTGAGAATGGTTGAGGTAGTGCTGGGCAGTGCATGAATAAAACTCTATCTGTGGCAAAGAACAGCTTGGGATATATGTGAAAAAGCAGCTTTCCTCCTTTATGCTGAGTTGAGAGCCATAGCAGCACCAGAAATTGTTTGGTGACAGTTGTGTTAAGGGCAAATTGCAGTGATACCCTGAAATCAGGGTTGTGGGTGCCTCTGAGGGATGGAAAGTGAGGTGTTGGAAGCCCTGCAATCCAACAAAAGGGACTCTAATAAATATTGCTCCTAAACACAGCTAAGGAACAAACAACTTGTTGAGAGACTGTTCAGTTGTTATTAACTCTCCTTTATAATTAGTTATGAAACAATTTATTTATGATAATTTTTACCCTTTGAAACCATATATGTTTTCTCTAACTTCATCCATCTGGAATGTGTTTGTCTACTCTAAAGCACTTGTAGGACGAGATGTACAGGTTTCCAGAAGTATCTAATTTTCTTTGTATCTGTAGAGACAGAACAGTCAAGTGGTTATTGGGTGGCAAAAGTTGCATGGTATGAATCCCAGCCTTCTGAGTTTCATGACTTCAAAGTTCATCCCTAGATGTTACCACTTGAATAATATTAAAGTAAACATTAAAGATGTCCTAGACCTAGATCTTACAGAAACCAATAATTCTATTGATAAAATCATCTTTCCCATGAAGTGTGAATAGTTAAACCTCTCCTCTAAGCCTTTTATTTTTCTGAACATTTAGAGGTTATTCAATATTTATAGCTACGTTTCCAGTTGCACTTGTAAACACCAGAAGGTGAGAAGATTTGAAGCCTAAATACAGGTTGCAGAGCCTGGTCAAATGTTATATTTCAGATGCCAATAAGGACATTTGCATATAAACTGTACTATCAATATCTCATTTCTGTTGGCTGAAAAGCTTGCTGTAATGGGTGCTTTATTGTTTCTTGCCCATTTTATAGACTGCATTTGCATTTAAAGATCTCAAGAAGGACAGAATGGGATACTCCCAAATCCTGTGAGAAACAGTGTTGAACATTACAACTGCTACTAAAAATAATAGTAATAGAAAGGGGTGATGTGTTTTTCTCCCTCATTTCTATTCCCACGGGGAATCTTCTTGAGTAAATTGAAAACTATTTTCTTTTTTTTATTTTGTTAACATCCAGATGTTACCTGAAAATGCTTTAATAAAAATTTCTGTGGTAACTATTTTAAATATTCCACTTCTTTCTGGATCAAAATGTTAGGTCAGCTTGCATCTTCCAGCACACAAGATGGCATCGCATTCTCGTAGCATTATTTTTACCTTGGCAGTTGTTCTTTGTAGAGGCATGGTGCAGCTCTGGTTTTTGAATTGTAACACAGACTGAGGCATGAGCTCTCCAAGTGTACTGAGATGGGACATGTTCAAAAAAACTATTTAACAAAAATTTTACTTGTTAAAATCAAAATATTTTTTTAAAAGTTGAACTAATGAAAAATAAAGACTTTGCATGAAGTGTTTGTTTTTCACAGCATGATGGAGAGGATCCAATGAGACACAAAGAAACAATTTTCTGCCAAAGAAAATGAGTGATTTTCTTTTGTTAAAATCGTATCTCTTGGTGAAAGTGCTGACCACAGGAAAAGAGAACGAAGAGATCACCCTTATAAGCATTTCAACCACAGGAGCCATCATCAAAGAAATACCTATCATATTGCATCCTTTCCCTAATGTCATTGGAGAAACACAACTCCTGGTGTGTTTGAAATCACAGTTCTGTCTGTGCTTTGCTGCTCCATCCCTAGTCACATGTCCCCAAAATCCTACAGGGAACAGGGAACACTTCAGCAATTACACAATTTATAAATTCTATGGCACCTCTCCAGTGATTTCTTTTGTCTAATTTCAATGACCCCTGTGACAGTGTTTCTGTCTCCTCCTCTGAGATTGGTTCTATGATCTTGTTTTCTTCCTCTGACAGACCCTTATGTCCAAATCTAGTCTGATCCAGAATATTTTCAAGTGATAAGTAAAACTTCTTTGAACTTCAGTAAATTTTGAATCAGACAACAAGGGTTGGGCTGATTCTTGCTGCAGCTCCTATCCTTACAGAGCATTAAAAAAATGCAATTATATTGCTTTGAACTATTTCTTGTCATACCATATTTCTCAAACAAGAAGGATCACTGAGTCATATGCACTGCAGAAAACATGTAGAAAAAAATAAGTAGGGACTAAAAATTATTATTTTTCTTCATCACCCAGACTGGAAGTGTTTTAATGATCTTTTCAGACTATCTAATACCAAACATGCCAATTTTTGTCTGTTCCGTTTAGAGGAGGGAAGGGACAAATCCAGTACAGCTTAAAAACTATCTGAGCCCTCCAGCAAGTGTCAGCATTTTCCAAGATAAACTCACATCAGAACAGACGCCTTAATTTACAACTAGATTTTATATTCCACAAATAATTTATTAAGATACAGAACATTCATCCATCGGGATTTAGAAATAAGCTCATATCCTGTACAGATTGCACATTTTAGATTCAAATTGGAAACAAAGGAGTCACCAAATATTATTAACACAGCTGCAGTGTTGCAATGGATGCTGAGGGTGGCTTCTAGCTGAGGCAGAACCAGCGTGGTGCTTACTGGCATGGCCAGCAGAAGGGTCCCACACGGCATGACTTGAAGAGCCCTTTGGAAAGACAGGGATCTGGGCTGGATGTTTTTCTTTAGCAATGAGCAGAAGCCTGGCTGCAGATGCATGCAAATATTTCTTAGTTTTGGATAAAGCTCCTCTTGCGCTGACATTTACTTGTCCCATTGACTGAACTGAACTAGTAATTTATGGCACAGGGGGTTCTCCTAATTCAGTGAATTTTGCTTCAGTGTCTAAGTGCCAAGTTGACAGACAAAATATGATACAAAACATTAAGTTAGAACAATCAAATCCATTTTAACTGTACCTTATGTTCAGCTTTGCTACCATATATTTGCACTTCTTGTTTCCTCTGGAGGGATATAGCCCATTCTAATTTGACAGAGTCCGTGCTTAGGAAGAATTGCTCCTTTTGGAAAATCAACACTAGTTATTTCTCAGGAAACAGCTGTAGCAAAAGTAGTTTACAAAACCTGCAGGTATGATCTTAACTGCAGATTTCTGGCAAGTGTTTGTAGAATACTTACAGATCAAAAAGTGAGCCTAAGATGTCTGCTGGGCTCTTCTTGGAGGCAAAACTCGTACATGACAGTAAATCTAAGCAATTCAACTGATGGTTGGCTAAAACACTTCCAAGATGGTAGAATTAGCCCCATTTGATAGAGTAGCTGCCTACAGTTTCATTTATAAAAATAAATACCTCCATTCTAAGTACAGATTTGTTTGCTTTTAAAGAAGTTTGACGAGCACAAAAACCAGCACAGTGTACTTGCTCAGCACTAGCTCCACTAGCTACTATGAAAACACCAGAATTGCCTTCTCTTTCCTATACTGTCTTTCACAGGAAACCAGTTTATGACTTCTAAAGATCTTCTGTATCTAACTCAGAGAGCTCAACCTAATCTGAATGAGCAGCCAAAGAGCTTAAGGATAAAGACTGTGTCAATTTTCTTGTCTCCTAGGATAATCTGCTTGATGACTGCTCATGTCAGAGAGGATTTTCAGAGTCTGAACTCAGACAATTGAGAAAAATATTTAAAAAAAAAAAAAGCATAATGAGAAAAATTAAGAGCATCAACCTGTTTGACATCAATATGCAATACAGATTTTAGCATAAACCTGGAATAGTAAGCATACTTATGACATACAGTGATGTGACTTCCAGCACCAGGTGTGTTTTACAGTGTTTTTCCTCCAGCTGGAGTGATGTTCCATTTGGACAGAAGAACAGCCCTAAAATAAAGCATAAGTTCCTCCCTATCTCAAAATCCAAACAGAAAACCCTCCTGTAAATTAAAAATAAAATGAAGTTTTTAGTTGCTGGGGTTTTTTGTTTGTTTGTTTGCATGTTTGTTCATTTTTGGTTTGTTTGGGGTATTTTTGTGCACACCTTTCCACAGACCAGATAAAAGCATGAATCATAGACAAAGGATGGGAATAACCTAGCTTAAAACCATGCAAAGTTTTCACAGAGTTTGTCACTGAAGTCAGTGCATGGATGTCTCAATAGGTTAGTAGAGAACTTATGGTTCCTGGCTATATTGGCAAGATTTTGCACAGCAGGTTTTCCCTAGCCACAAGTTTGAGAGTAGGCTTTGCTCTTTATTCTTCATTTGTTTTACAGTAGGAATAATTGTCTAAGGAAAACCACAGTCCCAAATTCTTAAGCATCTTTTAAACATTTATTGAGGCAGTCAGAGTCTGAAAAATTTCTCAATGTAATGACAGTGAAGGAAATAACAAAATAATGCAATTTATTTGCAAGTAGGAAATGAAAGATCAGACAGAAAAATGCTTCTTTCGTGAAGTTACACAGGAGGCTTCTCCTTGGGGCAGGGAATCAGGGAAGTTAGGAAGCTTCACCTTAATAGTGTCCTTCCTCAACTCACTGTTCTTCACACAGGTATTACAGAAAACAGTATTTTATATCTACCAAATGTTTCATCCAGACTCTTCCCTGAGTAAATGCAGTGTAAAGGTTTCCATGCACTTTTGCACTGTGGACAATTAACATAAAATGTATTCTAGTAAGCAAATGGTAGGATACATAACATTATTTCTTTAATAGGATATATTCTGTATATAATTGAACAAAGGCCTCCAGCCTTGTGTCCTTTATGTTGTTCCCCTTTCTTCATGTACTTGTTTACTCATAATTCATTTAAGATTTTGTAACACAGTCCCCTAGGAAAAAAAAAAAAAAAAAAAATTCAATCACAAATTAAAGAAAAGTACACAGATGTGCTCCTTCTTTCTCATCTCTTAACTGAGCTTTGAACTGTGCTGTTCTTCAAAAGAAAATAAATTCCATACAAGCCTCATACATTTATTTTTTTTTTTTATTTATACATTTATTAACAATCAAATGCCACTACAGAAGTGGATTACTCTATCATTCAAAAAGGAAAAAAGCAATTCTATATTCAGTCAGCTTCTAAACAAAAATCTTACCTTATTCTTAGATTCAAATAGCTTGCAATGTTATTAATCTATTTTTTTCATACATTTTACCTCCCAAGAAAGCAGTTCTCCACCATTTACAAGAGAAAATTGAGTATCCCATGTACTAAGACAATCGAATCTCCACGCTGTTAAAGAGAAAAAAAAATCTCCATACACTTTTTAAAATTAATGATAAGACATGCCATCTGAATTTTGAAAAACTTTTTAAAAGGACTTTTTGAAACCCTAAGACCATATCTGGTGTACCTAACTATTTAGAGGCAATTGGAACAAAGAATGAGCTATTTTATCCAATGCTTCATGATTATCAGAGATGGAAAGAGCAGTGCTCAAACTTGGTCTATACAAAGGGATAATTGCAGAACCAATATGGCTTTATAGGTACCTTGTACAGTAAATAATTTTAAAAGGTTCCAGATAGACAAATATGCTGGAAAGGTAGTTAACAGTAATTTTCTATTCTTGCTCTTCTATTCTTGCGGGGGGAAATTATTGTTTACAAAATAATGACAATTATAAATAATTTAAAAAATTGTGTTGTTGTGCATCATCCTTTTGAAAATACATAAATAGCTGATATTTTTGTAAAATAATAAATGGATTTTTTCACATAGTGATGAATCTTATGAGCAAGAATGCTATGCAGATGTTGATGTAGAAGAAACTCAGTTATGTACTGAAGCTTTAAATAGACACCAGAAAGAAGAAAACATAATTCTTTTTAAAGAAGATAAATATTTTTGAAACTGCACAGATACTGGATGGGCAGATAATTGGTGCTATAATAATGACCTGACTTTCCTGTTAGAGACGGGACATAATTAGTATTTATATTATGATGAAAGCTAGATCCAAGTTGCCACTGCGGTTTTTGCCAGTGGAGCTCTGCAAGCATTTGCAAAAGATTGAGGAGGGAAGGCGTCCATAGTTCACATTTTCAGCTGTTCATTGTCTATTACACATTCCATCTGTGTGTGAGCAAGGAAGCATATGGGTCTCATACCACTACCACCTGTTGGACTTTCACTGCATTTAAATAAATCTATAATTCCATAGACTGGGTGATGTCCAGACCAAGTGCTTGGAAAGGAGAAATATTCTAATGAAGCTGTGAGGTCATATCCTTCCATTAGTCCAAACCTGGGCACTTGTTAAAGCTTGTTCTACTTTCCAGTTGTTGAGCCTGCTCAGCTGAGAATCCAGAACAAATCTCCAGACCCCGATCCACAGTTTCGAGTAATATATAGAATCTTCCCAGAGTAATCTGTTTGTTATTAGCCCACCTTTACCACAGTTTTTGCTGGAAGAAAATTCCTTTACTCTGCAAGAATATCCTGTTAATTAGTTACTCTTTTTAGCTGTCTCTCCCTTTTAAATCAGCTGCTGGAATAAGCAGATCCTCCACTAAACTGTGGAGATGAATATTAAAATGTGAGTGCCAAGGATTTCCAAACACCTCAAAGACAAACAAAGTAGGGAAAGACAGTGAAGGGTATGGGGCGGGAAGGAGATTAGGAAGATGCAATGCCACAAGTGTCTATTGATGTTATAAGACTTACTAGGTGCTTTGTTTCTCATGAATGTGAAATGATGTCCTCTGCTACAGGCACAGACATGTCCTTACTAAAGAGATCCATCGGTGAATTGCAAACGATTAAATATGACCTAGAAAATGTAAAGAGCTCAAAACAGCGAACAAATACAGTTAATGGATGTTTCAGATTCTGTTCCCTGTTGTGACCTCAGGCTATGTTTGGGGCTGCTAATATAGGATCCTGTGATGGTGTTTGTCAAGTCTCAGAAAGCAAGCACCATTCCTGTTAGCATGCCCAGACCACACCTTGATGGTTTATTTCAGAAGTCTAATTTAGATTTCTGAGTATCTGAAATGTAGAACTGTGGAAACACAGAGTTCTTCTGAGGGTGTAAACTAGATGGGTAGGATCTTTGTACCAGAAAAAGAGCATGTTTTGTGCCTCTGAAGAGTAACTCATAGTTTTCTAGTGAAATGTCTCCTTTCTTATTATGTACACAGGAACCTAAGCATACATAGCAACCTGTTTGTTGACTGAGTTTTCCTAAGCTGAGTTACCATCATTATTGCTAGAAGTAGCATAGGCTCAGGGACAGTAAAAGGCATTGTGAGTTTTAGTCACTGTAATACTTTCAGGATTCAGAGCTGCTGCAACTGTTCAGGTGAATGACAGAACAGTTATGAGCTACACTGCCTGGTGCTTGTGGCTTATCCTAAAATATGAAACACCTCAATTCCTGACAGGGAGGAGAAAGAGTCATGGATGATCTCCGATTTCTCAGGAAAATATCTTTACCATAAGCAAATGCTGGGAAGAAGCACTTCCCTCAACTTCTCAAAGGGCTAGATAGGGCTTTGTATGTCTGAAGCACAGTGCAGCATGATTACACGTAGTGTTGCAAATACATGGAATGAAACAGCAGCTTTTTATATGTTCCTTGTAATGGGAAGTGTCAGCCATTCCACTCCTAATGTATCCTTTCACACACATTCATACCCCTTTCTAGAAGACTCAAACCCAGGAGACAGGAAGTAGGTTGGGCAGGAAAATAAGCAATGCTTTCAGAGGCAATTCCTCTATGAAAAGGGGAGTCTCCTCTGCCCTTGCTCAGGCTGTAGGGGCTAAGCCATGTGGGATCTCCTGGGCTATCAATACAGAGCCAATTATCACCAGTTATCTTGTTTTGTGTACATACTCTTTTTTTTTTTTTTCCCTACAATTCCATAAGAATATTAAGTACATTATGACACATATTCAGGGCAGAAAATATTTCACTCAGATGTTTCTTTGGAAAACTCTGCTTTCTGATGTCTTGTGGATCTGACTACATTTTCGATTTGCAGGAAAGTAAATATTCTAATTCAACCTGTGAATATCCACAATTCAAAACCGGTCTGCTGATTAGGACAGTCCCTGTTCTAGCTGTAGAACAAAAAACATAACAGAAAAAAAATGCATGATGGTTGATGGAAGGGGTCTGTATGAGGGCAACGTCACAGTACACAGTCTGGTTTTTCAAAGATCCATTTTTTGTCTTTTGTCTGTGTTTTTGGTTTTGTGTGTGTGTTTCGTTGTTGGTGTTTTGGTTGGTTGGGCATTTTTTGTGGTTTTATTTTTTTTTTTTTTTTTAAGGGAAACTGCTGTCGTCTTTGTGAAATGTGGTTAGCAGCTCTGTTTACTTCAAAAGTAATCACTTCTTGATTCAAACCGCTTCACCAGTAAATAGAATATCTTAGGACATTAATTATATGGGAGAGAAATCTGTGTGAAGGAGCTGTTACAATTCATTACTGTACAAGAACTATTCAGAGAAGAGAGAAAATGTAAGGATAGAGATAATTGTTATTGCCTCAGCTTCTTATGGTATTGGGATAGATGGATTGGAAATGGGTTATCTTTCTCCCTTGTAATAAAGTGGGTACATACAGAGAGCACAAAGAGGAAAGTTAAAGCGTAGCCAAACAGCATTACATCAGCGGAGCTGCAGGCTGTCTGCTGGGAGCTCGGGAGAGCAAAGCAATTGCAGGTGTGATACTGTGCTAGAGGATTAACCTGTTAGCAGCTGGCTTTCTGCAAAAGAAAGAAAATAAACGAAAAAATTTCATAGCCAGAGAATACAGCTAAGGAGTTCTGTTCCAAACGTCAGGTGACTATTAAATATTTCTGCTGCTCTTTTTTTATTTCTTATTCAGTGTGTTGCCTATCTGTTCCTGTGCACAAGTATAAGGAGTGGGATGTTGCTTCCCCTTTCATAAGTAGACTGAATTAATATGTGCCTGTGACTTTGGTTTTTTTTTACCATTCAATACTGAAAGATCAGTATTCACTACCCTGAATAAAGCCTTTGAACTGAAGGGTCTCAACTATCACCCAAACTGAATTTTTTTAGACCACTTCTTCTAGACAGATTGAATAACCAAAGTATAGTTAATCTAGAATTTACTCATGTACTCCTTGTGGTTCTATATCAGTGTGTATGTGTGTGTGTGTGTGTGTGTGTGAAAAGTTACAACAGGGATGATATTTGAAAGAGTTTTTAATAGATTATTTTAATAGATATTTTTGATAGAAAACACTGAGAGTTAGAGAAAAAAAGTTCAATTTGTTTCTCCTCTCTTTCCTCAATCACAAGCAAAATATATTTGAAGACTGCTAGAGGAGAAAGGGATTTGCAGCTTAAAACATATATTTTTAATTCTAAAGTGGAAGATTTCACCTTTTTTCTTTCTTTTGCAGTTCTGAGGAAAAAAAAAAAAAACAAGCAAACAAAAAAAAATGCCACAGAAACCCCGATATATTAAATAGATTTGTTTTTATCACAGAAAAGATATTATTTACCAAAACATTGATAGCACTGTCAGTATATCCTGTAGCTATGTATTCACATCCATGAATGCTGTCTCATCTTTTTTGGACTGTAGAACTTCAGTTTCAGATTGCTAAAGCATTTGTGGGTGTCTCTTTAAGTGATAAATGTACTTCCCCATTCAGTGTCTTGTATCTTATTCTGATTAATTTGCACATCAGGATGAAGTATTCTTCAATTACTGTGCTCACTAGGTTTTTTTTGTTTGTTGTTAATAATAATAGTAGTAATAATAATAATAGTAATAGTAGTAGTAGTAGTTGTAAAAAAATTGTACTCCATGTTGTAGAATTCTCATTTGCAAACCCATTCATATTTAAAGAACAATGTTTCATTCCAAAGCTGATCAATGATTTTCACTTGGGTCCTACTCTCCCATTTAGGCCAGTATTTAGAACATGTTTCTGCAGTGAAGTATTCCCAGTAGAAAACTTGCAAGTCTAGAAGTGTGCAATTTATTTCAGTTTAACTAGGCCATAACAACGTCCTCAAGTGCATACATATCTGTAATTTCTAGCTATTCATCAGAGCACCGTGTTTCCAAACTGAGAGTTGAGTTCTCTAAGTTGCGTAGTATTGGAGAGCTGAAACACATCCAAAATTTTGTCCTGGGCCCATGAAACATTCTGTGAAAACCCTGTGGTGTGCACCAAAGGAAAACAACTCAAGGAGTGGCTGAAATAATTCAGATGGGTCTGAGGACTTCTGGGGAGGAACAGGACAGCAGGCAGAAATCCAATGTGTCAGGGTAAAGGTCAAGGCTGGAAAATTGCATCTCCCTTCAAAGAATGATGACAGACACTGGTGTTTCAAACTTAGTGACTATGATAAAGGGTTTCATGATTACACAACCTGTATTACATGTAAATAGTCAAGAAGAGTATCTCAGAGGTTTTAGAAGCACCCATGCATTTGCACCCGATGTGAATCTTGCCAGTGCTCCAGGCAACACAAACAAAATGCTAGAGAGTTTGCTGTGAGTTTGAATTTATGCTGGGTTTAGAGCCACAGTGCTTAGGGAATGATGTCTCAGGAGCAGCTCAGGTGCCAACTAGCTCCCATCCCATGAATCTCCCTTCACTAAAACTCATTATCTTTTCTTTATGTAGAAATTGACATAGTCTGTTTGACAGTTTCAATTTCTCTCTGCCCTTTACAACTGTGCTTTTTGCCCTATGATTTTCACTAAAATACTACCCAGCTTTGCCTGTTATGAACAATACTCATAACTTCTTACTCTCTGGACTCTTTTTTTTCAGATATTGAGTTCATTCTACTGACATTGTCCACTTCTCCCTCTGTATTTTATAATCCTATTTTCTCTTGGCAGTAAAATGGGCTGCCTAAAAGTTTTGTTCCATTTTCATAGCTCACTTTGACCTAAATTTCCATATTCTTAACCGCTTCTTTTTTCCTCATGATTTCTGCAAATTGCCTAGTAAAAAACTTTGCGTATTTTTCTTTTCCCAGTGAGCACCTATCAATCTTATTTCTTCAGACATAACTGAAGTTCATGCAAAATTTCTCAGACTTTTCATAGAGGTTTAGTGATTTGCCTAGGTAACCAGTCTTATGACTGGCATGAAAACGCCCCAGTGCATTGCAACATCCTGCAGAGCTGAATGAACTAGGTGCACCCCCATGTTTCAGAAATTTCAAAGGAAGTTAATGGTTGGTGGTAAAGCAGCAGGAGTGGAAAAGGAACTGCTCTCCTTTCTCTAAATACCGCAGCAAAGACACAGGCAAACAACTGAAGCAGTAACAGCACTGGGAACAAAAAGGTTCTCTAACAGATCCTGAGTCATCCATTATTTCTGCAAGTTTTATATTATGGCCCCATGCTCCCTACATATCAACTGCAGTATGACCCCATCACAGAGATGGAAAGGAGAGTATAAGGGCCATTGAACACTGATTTTTCTCACTGTATCACAATTACAGAAAACTTATGCTAAATAACACGTTGGTATTGGTTTACTGTGAAAATTCACAGTATTTGAATGCTAGCCACATTTCTTGCTGTCATTCCCATTTGGTGCTTATGGTTTAACACCCTCTTTGGTGTGTGGCACCAAATTCAGCTGTGGATAGTAAGGGCCAGGCTTACAGACTGAAGGCTCCTGAGAGGCACCAATGTGCTTTAGTCTCTTTCACATTGCACTAGACATGGGCCCAGAGCAACTCCACAGACACAAGGCTCCTTGAATGCCTGGGAACTTAATATCCAGAACAAAATATGAACTTCATGGTTGACTGACCATGCACTGAATTAAGCCTCTGTATCTAAATGTGATAGATGCTATCTTGGCCAAGACACTGATGTCTGAACCAGGAACTTCCAGTTCCCAATAAAAGCAAAAGGTGTTGCAGCTAAGCAAAAAAAAAAAAAAAAAAAAAGAAAAAAAAAAAAGAAAAAAAAAGAAACCCAAAAGAAACCAAACCAACCTTTCCCCCCCTATATTTTGTCTAGTAACACACAGATGGATGGCAGATACCTCCAAAATTAAATGGCAGTAAGCTCAGGTTTATATCTGTTTTATCTTCATTTGACAAGCATTTTAACTTTTTTATCATCTAAAAATTATATTAGACTTTACAGCAGAAAATACTACAGAACTTTTCACTTCAGAAAATTGCTGTTAGAAGTCTTAACTATGGCTGAAGGTGACAGAACACTCCCCAGTTCTCTCCTTCCAGTGACCAGGCACATGTGTAAAATTGTTAAGGTGAAAAATTTTAAGGTGCTATGAAAGTTAGGATTTTAAAACTCTTAAACTTCAGTATATTTTGAAGGAAGACCTTAGGAACCACTGCATCAATTGTGGAGAAACAAAAAGGGAAGCGAAACTCATTTCTGAAATGCAGATAGATTTATAAGAACAGAAAACAGTATTACCATGATATAGTTAAACCAATGAATTTTGCTCATTGGCTTGTACAGCAAATAATTGTGAAAGAATTATAGTATGATCTTCATAGGGTGGGGGGGAATGAAATCTTGACGAAATGACATTAGGTAATTGTGAGTCCCTCATGACTCAAAGTTATTTTAGCTTTGCTGTTACGAATGTGTTACACCAGGAAGGTCTTCCAGCCCTTGAAGCTTTTATGCAATGATTTCAAGCTTACAAAATTCCCTGTGAGAAGTTTTACACATGTATTGACTACAATCAAATCACTTCATAGCCTTCTCTTTAATAAGCCAGGTAGTCAGAGCTGCCTATGAGCCATGTTTAGAAGGCATGACTTATCCTTTTAGTCCTTTTTCTGAACCCCTTCCAATTTTCTCTCCACATGTATAGCAGGAACAATAATGCTTTCCATATCGCATGAGATCAGGTCCTATTATTTCCTCCTAATTGCTAATCTCTAGGATTATGTTCAAACAGAAACATGAATTGTATATTGTTATTGACAAGCATTAAAAAAAAAAAAAGGTGAATATCACATTTGCTAGATTTAATTCAGTCAGCTAGTTATTTTTCCTCTTAGAGAGGCCTGTGATGGGTGAGAAGGGAGAAGCTGTAAGGATGGCATTGATGGCGAAAAACTTTTGTCAGTGCCCTCTGGATGACAACCAAATATGCCCCAACAAGCATTGCTATCTGGGCAGTTAAACTGATATGTCTCCTCCCATTCCAGGGCCATTTGTTGTGACTCAGCAGGCACTTTGGGGACTCTTTACAGCCAGCATGCAGGTGTAGGACATTACACGAATGAAGTGAGGACAGTTTGCCTGATGATCACAGCTGCAACAGTGACAGTCATTGACCCTGGCTGTTAAGAGTTATTTGCTTTGCATTAATCGGTAAAGCACTTCAGCTATTTATTTTTCTCCACTTTGCAATCCAAAGACATTAACACCAGCTTTGGAATGATTGCCAGAACAGGCCATTTCACTTGTCTTTTCCACCTTCTCTCTGGGATATTATTCAAAGTTAAATATATCTTTCGCTGTGAGCTGCATGGAAGTGTCAGTGTCACAACTCTACTGCAGGAGTGGGCTAGCAACCAGCTGCAATTTGAAAACTGCCGATGACACAGCCTTCTGCCAGCACAGCTCTGTCAGGGAAGGAGAGTCAGAGATGTTGTGTTACTGACAAAGTGGGAAAGGAAGGGGAATGCACTTTTAACAGTATAAAACATTTTGCCCCTGGGGCTTCACCTCTTACGCTGCTGCATGGACCATTTTTGTGAGCAGGGCTCTATCTGAACTTGTCTGGTCAAAAACCATGCAAGAAAAATACCCCAGATCAGACACAGTCAGAAAGTCAAAAATTGACACAGGGGGTTTTGACCTCTATCAATTTTGTTCTACTTCTGTGATGAAGTTGAGAGTGACTAATTCCTGGTTACGAAAGGACAATGTGGTACAATGAAATCTTAGTATGGGTGTCTGTGGAATGATGTGCAGGGCCCTGAATATATTGAAGCTTTACCAAATTTTCATAGAATCTTATGAAAATTTGGAAAGGACATTAAACATCATCCAGTTCCAGCCTCTCCCTCCTTAAGGGACACTTTCCACTAGACCAGGTTGCTCAGAGCTCCATCCAACCTGCCCTTGGGATGTTCCAGGGATGAGGCATCCACAGCTTCTCTGGGTACCCACTGCAATGTCTCACTGCTCTTCTTCTATCTTAATTTATTTCTTCTTAAGAGCTCTATTTTAAATTAATTTTTTAAAACAAGATGATAAAAACCAGTAAACTTCCTACCCCACCTAATTAAACCACCCCACCCAAATACAATCCTGTCTAAAGTTTCTCTGTTACTTATGTAATACTTAAAGTGTGCTTTTTGTTTACAAAAAATCAAAATGAAGTTAAGCTTGGCTACTACTACATTTTTTTTACAGACAACTAATAAATAACAGAACTTGATACACACAGAGCTACTTTCTTAATAGAGTTCAAGTTATGCCATATATATCTGAAACTTTTATCAACATGAAAATAAATTTAAAAAAAAGACCAATGGAAACATGAAATGATTTGAAGGAGTTCACACAGCTAGAGATTGTCTTCCTAGGTTGCACAGTGTTTGGCTGGCCAAGTTCAGACACAGCCATACTCATGAAACTGGTCCTTGCAGCAATCAAAGAGGATGAAACCCTGGGGGTACAATGTTTTATGTTGGTATAACTGTATTTCCTTTTCTGTTCCAGGGAGAACAGATCCTCCTTTTTCCACAGCAAGCATCTTCTTTATCTGGAAACCACCTAAAATTAGCTTTTTTATATCTACATCTATCTGTCTGTCCGTCTAATGGTGATTTTGTGAAATTTTGTCAAATTCAGGATAAAATTGTGAATGTGAGAAACATAAAGGGCACACACCGATTTGCAATTACCAGTGTGAAAACAGAACAGTCTCAAAATCCAGTGTGTCCCCAGGGTCGATTTTATCTTCTGCATCCCTTTATTTTTCTTTTCATTTTCCTATAAAACCTAGTAAAATGTCTTCTCAAAAGTAGAAATTTAAGAAAAAATCCTGAAAATTTCTTCTTCTTTGGTGAAAAAGTGGTCTAGTTTTATAAGCAGAATCATACTAGACTACAGCTGTGTTAAATGGGAAGAAGAGAAAAAGATCTTCGTACATAAGGAACCCTTTGGAAATGCATCATCTAGATCTTCACGTTTCTAATTATTGGTAAAGTAGGAGCACAGAGCACAATTAGGCTGAGGTCTCATCCAAATCTAAAAATCTTGGAAGAGCAATAATAAATTGCTGACACTGCCATAGTTTCATGCACACCATGTTTTCTACTGAACTGATGTAATAAGTGCAAGAAATGAACTTCACGGGAATGGTATTTCATATCTGCTCTTTTGTATCTTGCAATATCCTTTCTGATCAAGTGCCCTATCTCTGGAGCAAGTATTGATTTTCACAGCTGAAATACAATGTCTCAGCATGCTAACCTCCATTCACGCACGCTTCCCTGTTCCAACACTTTCTGTCTGTCTTATAATTATAAAATGTTAAAGGTACAGCCGCAAATTTTCTTTAACGTGAAGAGATTTGTTCAAAAAAATCCCTCAAAACACAAAAAACCCTCAACCTTCAAAATGTACAAGATCATTGCTAAATTCCAGGTACCAACACAACCATTTCATACTTTACAATGGTCATTTTAACTCTGCTTGTAGAGGAATTTTTTTTTTTTTTTTTTTTTTTTTTGGATTTTTACCATATCTCATCTTTTAGATATTTTAATTTCTTCTGAAATTTTAATGTAGTTGTATATAAATATATATAAATAATTAGGGATGTGAAGTAGACAGTTGTGTTCAATGTGAACTGTACATATTCCTTCTACTTGTGCCATTAAAGACATTGATATGGGACATTTTCCTCTAGAGAGGTAACTAATTTGTGCCTGTAATGGTAGAACTACTGTGTGAATGTGTTGAATTCCTATAAAATCTTCAGCCCTGCTTCTTCAACTGTAAGTAAATCTGTGGGTAGGAGGAATGTTGTGAATCTGTTTTAAGACTGTAAATCCTACTGAGAAAGAATTTGACTCCCAGTAGTCTTTTATAATACATATAGCAGGTGAAAATGTTTAAAACTGGATGCATTCAAAACTTTCTTTAAGGACAACAAAAAAACATGCCTATATCTTTAATGGTACTTCACGGGGCATCAGCAATGAACAGCTCACATGATAAGGCTCATTGAATTAAAGCCTGATTCAATTAAAGCTGTGAGTATTCAATGGTGGTGTGTTTTCACCTATTCTTTGTAGGAGATCCTATTCTGACCCCCATTACATCATTGAAATCCAAAGGGATACCAGAGAAGTCACAACTTTTATTCTATTTCTGGATGAACAAAAATAAAGGAAGTGACCCAGACTTCATTATTATAGAGCTAAGGTGGCCCAGTAGTACCTAATGGCCTTCCAGAATGGACAGAGTGCCTAAAATTAATCTTCTGAAAACCAAGTAATGAAGCGTTAAGGTACATGTCAATCTGACCTTAATTCTTCCCTCCTTGAGCAATGACCCAATACTCTCATAGCACACAGACTTATTCTCTGCCTTTTTGGATAGTGAAGAACTTTGAGGAAGCAGGGTATGCATAAGGGACGATGGGATATGCAACCTTTGTGCTAGGAAAATCTGGCACTTCTATGGAAGGTTTGAAAACAAGTTTTCCCCACTTTCTCTGCCCAAAGCTGCACAACTCCCCAGGGTACTTCAACAACTCCTCTCATGTCTGTCATGGTGTGTCTGTATGGACCTCATGAAACCTCTGCATGAGTCCTGTTTCCCCTTTCACTGCTTACTTTCCCTGCAGGAAGGAAAGACTTAGATATTTTGGCTGTAGCATGACTCAGCAGACCACATCCTTTCAAGTAGAGGTTTAACATACTCATGGGGTGTAGGAAAAGCTGGGATTCACAGATCCCCAGATTACAAAAGCAAATCAGCTTTGCTTCTCTGGCTAATCTCTCCTCCACTTAATACAGCTTTACTGAATTCAGCTGGAAAACAGATAATTCCCAGAGGCTATTAACAGCACCCAGGAACTACAGTTGTGTTTCATGATTTTGGCCTAACTCTTCTTTTCTCCCTCTTTTCCTCCCTCCCTCCCTAGTCTCTCTCTCTCTCCTCTAATTTTACAGCAGTGCTTTTGCATCGCCTTAATTTATCCAACCCCTCCCCACCCCCCCTTATTCCACTATATTCCTCTTCACAACTGTTATAATGACAATGTTACTCCATCCAAAAATGTTGTGAGTTTTTCCTATTAAGGGACTGCATATTAGCAATGCTTGACCTTAAGCACATTCGGGTCCACTGTTCAGCAAACACGATTATATTATCCTCAGTGTCTTTCATCTTCCCCTCTAGTTAATCAGAGCTGGCGCTCTGTTATAATAATTCCCCATGTGGAAAAGGAGCGGCATGTCCAGCAGCCTTTCTCATACATCTGCCATGAGAATGTGTAATTTATTATCTTTCAGAAGTGGTTAGAGTCCCTTCTAAATTAGTTCTGCAAAATTAGCAAGGCACCTTTCTACAAGTTTGTGTTGTGTTTTGTTTAGTGGGTTTTGTTTTGTTTTTTTTTTTTGGGGGGGGGGGGGGTTTGGTTTGTTTTTGGGTTTTTTTAGGTAAAAAAACCCAGCTCCTGTGAGACTGACAAGATGAAGGGAATAAGGTGTTGGGTGGTTAGGTGTCCATCCCTAGACGTCTCTAAGAGTATTTCAGGAGTAGTTAAGAGGGCTGTGAGGAATGGCTTGATTAGAGGTGGTTTTGCCACGAGGGGGACGATGATTTCATTATTTTAACACAGAATGATAGAATCACAGAATGGTTTTCATTGGAAGGGACCTTAAAGATCATGGAGTTCCAGGATTCTACCATGGGCAGGGACACCTTCCACTGCACCATATTGCTCACTCATGCTTGAGGGGGGTTCTTTACCAAGGGACACATTCAAGATTTTAATGTTTAAGGTTATCTGGTATCTTAAGCCAAGCAGAGTTGATCTGTACAATAAATTGCAAGGAACAGTGTAAAGAACATGGTTTTGCTGCTCTTTCTTTGGTTACAGTGTGAGTATAATTTGGTTTCTATGACATCAGCTTGCCTCTAGTTGCCACCTAATTGTTGCCACTACAACTGCTAACAAACCTGGTACTTAGTTTTTGTTATTTCTGCGTAGGCTTTTACATAGAACTGAACACAATTTTTGATAACTTCTCCAATATTTCTTTTCTTCCTACAAGTTGCAGGAGTTGTAATTCAGGTGAGGTAAATGGAAAAGTAGTCAAAAATGGAACAATTATTTTGACCATTAAACATGCCAGGTAAAAAAAACCACACAAAATCACTCAAACCAAAAGACTCTTCTGAGGGGAAACTGATCTAAATTCTAGGGGTGCAAACCCACCTCTAAAATACCAAGTGTCAGAGCATGGAAATGCTTCATCAGAAACACAGCAAGTTTCAGCCTGACAAAGCACATGGGTTTTATAGATGCAAAGTCTGGTAGGGTCCCAGGAAGGAGAAGGATCTGAGAAGAACTTGTTCATCTTCCTGTTCTCCTTGACGGTCCGTGATGCTTTTAACATGAAAATGGGTGTCAGACATAAACACAGGACATATAAGGTTCCTTCAAAGTAACAAGAGAATGATTTTCTCATAGTTGTTTTATTTTGCATTCAGTTTTATCATTCACATTTTGATTTTGCTAGTTTGTACAGGGACATTTTTGAACACTTTTGAAGAGGTTTAGATGGAGGGTGTTTCCAGCCTTATTTAATTTTGAATAGAGGCCAGATTTCATGACATCAAGTGAGATATTAAAACAGTTTACCCTTAAACCATAAAAAGTTCAATAAACAAAACAAAATAATACAACCAGCACTTAAATGATTTTTCAGAAAAGAAATAGAAATACCTCTGAAACTAGAGAAAAATGTACAGGAAACTTAGCTACTCATTCTCTCACTGCTCTCTGTTGGTTTTCCAGTTGTAACTGTCATCTTGTGAAAAAAAAAAAAGAGCAATGTAAAAAAACAAACTCAAACTAAAAAAACAAACAACGAACAAAAAGAATGGGAAAATAAAAAGAAGAAAGAGGAAGAAAAAAATAAAGAAGAGACGAAAAAAGAAAAGAAAAAAAAAAAAGCCTTTTTAATAAAATTCCCATTGCAGAATCAATACCAGCCTGGACAAGAATGCTGGATTCTTCTCTGTCTCATGCATCATCAACAAAATTGTCAACAGCTAAGCTTGCTTTGCAAGATCCACTTTACTAGCAATAGCTCAATGACAGAAGAACATGGCTTGATTTTCATATCCCAGCTTGCAGCTGTACTACTGGCAGTCAAGGGAAAAAAAAAAAAAAATTGTGTTTTGATATGAATCAGGCACATTTGATCTGAAAGTCACAGTGAGAATCTAAAAATGAATGTCACTTTCTAGACACTTTTCCAATACAATTTTTTTTTAGTTTAAAACTACTGTTGAAGAGAATTCATGCTTAACTTTCTATGACATCTGATAAAATTACCAGTGATGATTTGGTTTCTTAATTGCTTGTCTGCACTGGGTTATTTTTTATTGATGTATTAGTAAAGTCATCCTAATATTTTTTTGTTGAAGAGAACATTCCTGCTAGGGTGAACGCCTCTCTCTCCTCTGACATTAATTTAATCTCTTAATATGATTATTCCAAGAAATTGAATAGGAAGCTTATCTCTTTGAAAGTAGTTAGCTTTATGTATACATATATGTATTTATATATATATATATATATATATATATGTATATAAACACTGTAAGGCATAGAAGTTA
>JACBWW010000008.1:31529131-31584583 GCA_020086605.1 Lanius collurio | reverse complement strand
ATATATATATATATAAACACTGTAAGGCATAGAAGTTATTAATTTGTTACAGTAAATAAAAAATTGATATGTTAGGATAAAAATCAGGAAAAATACTCTGCCAGCATGTTCATAATCTTATTATTAAACATTTGTGATATGTGATGGGGAATTATCCGTTAATCCAAAATATCCATGGAGTGCTTGAAATACCTGCTCTCTCCCTGATCAGATATATCCTCTCAAAGCAGGTTTTTGTTCTGAATGTAATTCATCATAGTTATCACATGTCACAAAGTGTTACACCATGTCATTTTACACTGCAATGTGACATGACATGGTGCAATTAAGGAAACACAATGCAATAGCTCCTATTAAGAAGGAAAAAAAAAAAGAAAAAAGAAGGGAAAAAAAAAAGAGAAAGAAAAAGGGAACTTATTCCTGATATCATTTAATGAGTCTTAGTTCTAAAAGTCTGTGTGGAGAAGAAAATCATGCTGATTAAAACTGAACAAGGTCCTGAGCCAATTCCCACTGAAGACAATAGGTATCTGCACATCAGGGAAGCATGCATGATTATGTTGTTATTAAAGTACAACTGTACGATCAAAATTTTAAATCTGGATTTATAGGGCTAAAGAAAGGAATTACCAGCAGGATCCCTTGATTCTCATGACAAAAACTGGCATACCAATGGCATTTATTATTAATATGGTTCTACAAGGACAGAGCACTATACAATGCATTGGTTTGGTCCAGAGGAAAAGGATAAAAATAAACAAGCTTCATTGGTCCCTACAGTAAAAGAGCTTATAGGCTAAAGATACAACTATGAATTGCCATTCCGTTGTCTTTGACGTTTATTAATCTTTGAAGTGGTGGATTTTCACCCAGTGTCTAATATATTTCCAACTTAACAGATATTTTAACAGTTCAGTATACATCAGGGAGAGAGAAGAGCTTTTTAAGCTAAAGGCCAATACTGGCACAAGAACAAGTGGATATAAACAGCTCATGAATAAATTTAGCCTTGAAATTAGAAAGAGCTTTTTACCATCAGAGGAGCAGAGTTCTGGAACAGTCCTTCAATGGGAGTAGAGAGATCAAACAGCATAACTAGTTTAAAAATGGAGCTTGATAAATTTATAAATGAGATTATGCACCATTGTTGCCTACAGGAGGACACAGCTTGATTTTAATGGTCCAGAAAGAATCTTTCAGTCTCACAAATACCTGTAGAAGAAGGAGTGTCTAAATTTGAAATTGAGAATTTTCAAGTGTTCAGCTCATAAAGTCATCAAGAGATGTAAATTTTCTGGATTTCAAATTTAGTACAGATCCAGCCAGCTTCAAAGAAATATCAATTTAAGAAAGACCTTTATCCTTTCTTACAGGGTTATATGCAGTGTCACCTTTCAACATTGGAAGTGCTCTAATACATGGACAGTTGAAAATAAAAATTTTAGCAGATGCTAAATTCAGTTTAGTTGGGTTTATTTTATTTTTTTTTTTTTATTTACCATATTTTATGTTTGACACAATAGGGATTATTTCTATCCATCACAGGGCCATCGAGGTTTCAGATATTATAATTTAGTTAAAATATTAAGCCTTTAAAGTTTTTTACAGGAAAGACAAAAAAGGCATGATGCTAACTTTAAGATAAGGTCACATTTATGATTTCTTTGCTACTCTCATCCTTTCACTTCACAACTTTGGTCTCAGAAATTACTTTTTTTCAGAGGAAAATCTTGAACAAAAACTATTTCTGTAGGAAGTACCATTTTGTTGGTATTGTTTAGGGAGCTGAAAGATCTGGATTTTGTTCCCAACTCTGTTTTACAGTGGTTCTATTTTGAATCCCAATATCATAGTTTTCCATCTTTTCATATCCAAGAGTTGTTTGGAAAAAAGTATTTTCACTATCTATTTCATATGTACCTTTTATTACACCTGTTAGAGATGGAAGTAGGAAAAAGAAAAATCTGTGTCTGACAAAATACTAGAAATCATGAAATCAAATATTATTTAAAAGTTATAGCTTTTCAGCAGAGACACAACAATTGGATACATCTGAAGTTAGTCCATTGCAATTGCAAAGCAGAAGAAATTGTTTTAGTCCTTATTTTTTTCTATCTGTTGGAAGACTCCAACAGATCCTTGGAAGTGGTTTAAAAAATTACACCTTCAATAGGTATTTCTAAAGGACATAGATCAATTTTTGGATCTCTTGTGATAAGAAGAAACTCCTAAGGACATTAATCATATTCCCAAAGATCACTGGAAAAGCAATGGGTCTCGAATGACCAGCACAAGGAAATGCAAATTCTGGAATAAACTCAAATCAAATGGAGTTGAACTGTTACAAATATTGAGCTATAGCATGGGATTTTTTTTACTAGTATCTTGTCTCATCTTCTGTATTTATTTATCACATTTTTATTGTCAGCGGTCCTCTTAGACCCTAAAAATTAGTGTCATTAATCTAAAATATTATTTCACACACAAACAAAAAAAAATCAGGACATATTTGTGATATTTACAGCATCCTCTTATCATAGGGTTTGAACTTGATTAGAGGTTTTGTTTTTTTGTTTTTTTTTTTAATCTGTATTTTTTTCCCTACAAAGTCCTGCACCATAGCCTTAGTCAAAAACTCACAATGGCAATAATTTCACCTGACTGAATTTCTACTCCACATTCAAGCTGGTGTAACTGAGAGACTTTTAAGAGACACAAATATCCAGATAATGGTTTAATAGAACAGTTTTCTCACTGCTCCCATATATAAGGAGAAGGAAGGATGGTCTGATGGCTAGCCTTGAGACTGGTAAAACTGTTGTATCATACTCCTTATGTTCATTACTTTTGTCTAAGTTCAAAGGAAAGATAAATGATACAGAATTATACTTAACCATATGTAGTTAAGTGAATATGTGCACATTCATCTAAGATTCCTGACTTTGTCAGCCCTACTCACTGACAGTATGACACTGATAGAAACTGCTAGGTTTCATAGTTGTTACATTTGTCTGTCACAGCTGTATGGCATGTGGCTTTGATTTATCTTGTAATTTTTAATATCAGCTTCCAAATCTGAAATACAGGGATGGGAGCATTCCCTCACCTGGCAGGAATGTTCCCAGATTAAATACATTAACATTTATGATGTATTCACAGATTGTGAGAACACAGACTGCACTTTACTTGAAGTTTCACCTCAGTGAGATCCCATCTGATCACTCTCAGCTACATCAGAGTGTCACCTGCCTGTAAAAACCCTCCTCAGGCTGCTGGTACCGGGCATCCTCGCTACAGCCACAAAAATAAGAGCAAAACCGCAGCATATTACTGCTGTTGTGGCTTCACATTCTGGCTGGATATAGAAATCACAGCAGAAGTCCTGTTCTCTAAGAAGCATGTGTGAGAACTGCGTGACTGTTTCTCATTTTAATTTTATTGTGACATCATTTTGTTTCCCCTCTTCTCAGATAGAAAACTCTCCTACATACATTTCCACATTACAATTGAGGAGAGAATGGACTTCTGACTAAAGAGCAGCAAAAGATTTTTTTTTTTTTTTTTTTTTTTCTCCTCTCCTGAATCCCAGCTAAGGCCTTAGAACATTTATTTATTATTCAGGAAACAGGAATATTGCCATATTCAATCTGTCTTTTTTGTTGCCACTATGTCCCCCCTGGCAGAAGATGTAGAAACACGGAAGCCACACTTTGTATTATGGTTTCTTTTATAGCTTCTAAATGGTTAATAAATGATTAATAGAGGTTTTGATAAATGGTTAGAGTAGATTTTGGAGGCTAAAAGGTCAATAGTTGGCTCATAACAATCTATAACACTTTTCACTCCTGTCCCTCCAGCCATTCATAACAAGATTTCTTACATCTGTAGCTTCTGGCAATCATGTTTTAGTTCTTTGTAAACTGTTTATAGGTGGGATCCTAGTATAAAATGTGCCAGGGAATTGGATACTGCTTGCTGAGGTGCCTCAGGCCAAGTCCAAAGGAGTCCCTTTGCATAGAGACTAAATATTGATCATTATAGTTTGCAGGACTTAGGATCACTCTGTGTAACATGTAAGTCACATTTATTGATTCTGGAATTCCAAGTTCCATTTTTTTTTTTTTTTTAATTTTTCCAACATAATTAGGAAGTAAGTTAGAGACTTAATTCTTATTTGTACCACAGGTAGACTAAAGGTGAAAAGAATGCACATGGGAGCCCCAATTTATGAGGAAATTTTTTTTCCTAGGAATGATACTATGATGGTATTGCCCTGGCATCACCACAGTAAAAAAGAAAGGAAGATAGAGGAGGAAAGATGTTGCTTTTTTTTTTTTTTTTTTTTTTTTTTTTTCCTTCATACAGACTATTAGTACTTGGTACATAGGAATTTTCTTACTAATCCACTGGGGTTAGCTTGTAGCCCAGAAACTATCAGACATTGTGCAGGAGGAGCAATATCTTCTCAAAAAGATTAATGAATGAAAGCTTTATTTCCCACTCATAGAAACTACTTTCTATTGCCATAGCAGTGCTTTCAGCAATTTTTGCAGCATTGATCATCTCTGTAAAACAATTTTTCCACTGTCTTTCAGATTTCTTAGAACTGTGTGGGCTCTCCCACTTTCTGTTGACTTCTCTCTCTTGTAATACATTCAAACTTACAAGAATGTATAAAAGTATAAAACTACTGAATCGTGTACTTTTGTATGGACATCCTGTAGTAAAAAATCCTGCTCTAATCTGAGCCAGTCAGAGAAGGTTTTTCAGGCAGGATCCAGCTGATTCCTTGATATCTCACAAGGACATAGCTCTTACCCCTTCTCTGAGCCCTCCTGATCCAGCGTTTGACTGTCTTCAGATAAGGGAGAAGAAAATAATAGAGTCCATACTCGTATCCAATTGGAACTTCCTGTGTTGTGACACGTTGGGTTTTTCCCTTGAATTGTGCACCTTCTAGAATGGGCTTGTTCTGGTTTTTGTCTTTCCCTTCTGTTAGGTGTCCCTAGAGCTATCCTCTACTGAACACTGAATAAACCAGGTGCTGTCATCCTTGTGTTGTCTGTGATGTGCTCCAGCCTCCTGCCCACCCTGGGGGTCTCCCTGGACTTGCTCAAGCCTCTCCACATCATTGTCATCTGGAGTTCACAAGTCTGGACATAGCAAAGCTCTTGATGGAATCCCAGGTGGGTCAAATGGAGGGAAAAACCATTTCCCAGGAGATGCTGGCTGTGTTTTTGCTTGTGCATCTCAGGATGGGTCTGACTGCTTTGCTGCAAGGAGAATTGTTGCCTTCTGATCAACTTTTTTCCCACCAAGAACCTGCATGTTTGGCTGTCAAGCTGCTTTCTACCTGGCTCACTCTCAACAGTTGCTAATACTGTACATTTTACTTTTTCTAATGTTTACAATTTGAGAAATTAAAGCAGGTACAACAATTGTCCTATTGCAGTAGCTTATATTTTCAGATTTTTTTTCCCATCTCCACTCTAAAAAATTTTAACCTATTATTTTTTTTTTTAAATAATGACATTTTCATTCAACAGAGAAAAAAAAAAAAAAAGAAATTGTGTAATTTTACCTATGAAATAAGAAAGACTCTAAAAAAACAAGGAAAATCCTTTTCTAGAAGCAAGAGAATTTCACACAGCTCATGGACACATTTTTCTTTCCTGCACAAAGAAGTACAGATTGGTTTATTTATATTTTTTAAGTGTTAAAGATTGCTTGCTACATTTTTCTTTTTCTGCATTCTAAGGGGAAAAAGCCACCAACTGCAGAAAAAAAAAAAAAAACCCAAAAAAACCTCTGAAGAGTTTTTAAAATAAATAATATTAATGCAGCCTTGTGCTCTTTGAATTTTTCCTGTCTGTTGTAAAAAATACACTGAGACAGTCTCAAGGTTAAAAAAATATCAACCTGAGAGTACCAGTGCCAGAACTACGGTAGGGTTAGGGTTAGTTAGCTGCTCAATATCTAAAGCCAGTTGAAAGGTATCTGAGCTGTAAAGACAACTGAAGGTCATTACTGCAGGTACACAAAAAGAACTTAACAAAAGTTGAAGAATTGCACTATATTTAAATGTATATGTGATAGCCTTTCTTGTTAGCTGCATTTTTGAAGCTTTATTTTGGTCCTTACTAGATTCAAAATGAAGATTATAACTTTAAGAATTGGAAAAAAGCAAAAAAAGGAACCAGTCCTATGCTTTGTGAACATCTCTTGGAGCATGTTGGCCCAATGTCTCCTATTCCTTGACACAGTATTAATAAACCATCACATGATTTTGCCATAGTGCAAAAATATGAGCTGGTATTATTCAGCCACTCAAATTCTTCAAATTTAAACATTTTTTCTTCAGCACATGTAATAATTACATCAGTAGTCACTTTTAGTAATCAAACTTTGTGTGTTTTAGACAAAGAACAGTTTTTGAAGTCAGATTAATTTGTAATATTTTTCTAAACTGCCTCAGGGTTAATGCAAAGTTGTTCTATGTATTTTTTTTTTTTTTTTTTTTTTTTTTAAGTACATGGATGTTCTGGTGATATTGTACTTTTGAGATGTACTTTAGAGTAATTTCAGTACTTGGTCCTTTAAGAAATATTAAAGAGTTGAGTAATGGAAGAGAGATTATGGTTATTAAATACGCAGAGGATCTGCAAGCACTTTACAGTATAGGATTAGAATGTAAAATGATCTTGACAAATTGGATAAATGGTCTGGAAAAATATGATGCCATTTAAAAAGGACATATGCATTTAAAAATAACTAACTGCACAAATACAAGCTGAGGAACCAATGATCAGGTAAAATTTCTGAATAAAATAGATTTGATGCCTTTTTGTGAGTCACATTCCTAACATGACTCAACAGTTCCAGATTTAGATAAGAAATGACAGAAAAAGCCTCACCAGAATATTGGCATGTATATGCAAACTAACACATGCAAGATGCACAGATAATCTTTCCATTTTTCTTGCTATTGGTGGTTTTTCAACTAAAGTACTTCAACTGAGTTGAGGTCTCAAATTTGAAGAAATAGATGGATCAGTTCCCAAAGGAGATGACTGCCAGATGGCTAGAAAAATGAATTAAGGAAAAAAAAAAAAAATTTACTGTTCTTTATTATCACAAGAAAATGAGAAGACACACTTTGGATATGTAAGGAAAAGGTCAGTGCAAAGGTTTGTTTTCCCTATTTGGCACAAGAAAGGTATTACACTATGATGGATTTTACTCAGATTCTCTAAGAAGGGCCAAGCAAGTCAGTAAATGCAAAGCTAAACAGATATCTGTCAGGATCAACAGCTGATGATCCCATTTTAGGGGAGAGGGGAAGACTAGATGCCCTGTGATGATCCCTTAAACCCTATCATAAATGGTACTATAAATCAGATCATTATCTGATGAGAATATATATAAAGAGGAAATAGTACAAAAAATAGTTTCTTAGATTGAGAAGGATATGCTTTTTAATTACTCTTAGAATTTGCTACAACTTAGGAGTAACAAAAAGAAAATTAAAACTAATCTTTGGAAAGTGTCCTAGTACAAAAGTTCTCTCTTGTCTTTGTCTAAAGACAATTAATTCTTGATTTTCTTCTCATGCTCCATTTCTACAGTATTTTTCAGGTGCAAATAAGGGTATTCAGACATCCTTTCCTTTCCTGAAGCACCAGCACAACAGAAAATATACGTCAATTTTTTTGCAAATCAAGCACAGACACTTGTGTTTGAATTTCAGTGTTGATGGTGATTTTGTCTGCTGTTTTTTTTACTAAAACTTGGGCATGTGTGTGTGTGCATGTGTGTGTGGGGGAGTGTGTGTGTGTCAAACCAGTAAACATTTTCATGATGCATATTTAGGCAACAAGCGCATAAACCGATCTTATGCTCCATTTCAAACTCTAGTTGGGTTCAGTCTTTCCCATGTTTCCTTCACACATATGATTTTGGTTGTCCTATCTGACCCTGAGAGGTGTTGAAAAACACCTGGAGATCAATGCAGGCATCAAGAACAGCCAGCACAGCTTCATGAGGGGAAAGTCCTGCTTATCAGATCTGATTTCTCTCTGTGACAGGGTAACCCACCTAGTTGATCTAGGAAAGCCAGTACATGTAAACTTTTTTGGATTTAAGGACATTTGATAAAAAATAAAGCTTTTGAGACTGTTTGTCACAGCATCCTGGACAAAAAGTCCAGCACACAGCTGAATAATCAGGTTACACATGATGGGTGAGCCACTGGCTCCTGGGTCAGGCTCAAGGAGTTGTAGTGAATGGGGTGACATCAGATTGGTGACCTGTCACTAGTGGGGTTCCTTAGGGCTCTGTCCTCAGCCCAGTTCTCTTCAACATCTTCATCAAGAACTTGGAGGCAGGACCTGAAGGAATTAAGTTTGCCAATGACACTAAACTGGGAGGAGCTGTTGACTCTATTTAGAGGGCAGAAAGGCCCTGCAGAAGGACCTCAACAAATGGGGAATCAACAACTACATGAAGTTTAAAATAGGCAAGGGATTCTGCACCTAGGATGGAGCAACCCTGGTTGTGTGCACAGACTGAGGAAAAAGGGACTGGAGGGCAGAGCTGTGAAAAGGTGCCTGGGAGGCCAGGTCAAACATGAGTCAGCTGTGCCCTGGCAGCCAGGAGGGCCAAGAGTGTCCAGGGGGGCATCAGGCACAGCATCACCAACCAGGAAAGGGAAGGGATTGTCCTGCTCTTGTCTGAGCTGGGGCAGCCTCACCTCGAATGCACGGGGCAGTTTTGGATGCCACAAAAGAAAAAATATATTAAGCCATTTGAGAGCATCCAAAGGAGGGCTGCAAGAATATGGAAGGGCCTGGAAGGGAAGACTTGTGGGGAGTGGATGAAGTCACTTGGTCTGTTCAGCCTGGAGAAGAGAAGACTGAGGGGACACCTCATTGAAGTCTTCAACATGGGGAAAAGTGCAGAGGCAGACACTGATCTCTTCTCTGTGATGACCAGTGACAACATAAGGAAATAGGAGAGAGTTGAGTCAGAAGAGGATTAGTTTGGCTTTGAGGAAAAGGTTCCTCCCCCAGTGGGTGTTTGGGCAATGGAACAGGATCCTCGGGGCAGTGGTCACAGCATCAAGCCCTACAGAGTTCAAAAAGCTTTTGAAAAATGCTCTCAGGCACATTGTGGGATACAGAATAGAAATAGAAACAGAAATAGAAATAGAAACAATGGAACAGAATAGAATGGAATGGAATGGAATGGAATAGAATGGAATGGAATGGAATGGAATGGAATAGAATAGAATAGAATAGAATAGAATAGAATAGAGTAGAATATTCTGAGTTGGAAGAGACCCACCCGGATCATCATGTGCAGGATACCCCAAGAATCACATCATGGGCCTATGAGCATTGTCTAAACACTTCTTGAGCTCAGACTTTGGAGGGTCCTGCACAGGACCAGGATTTGGGTTCAATGATCCTGATGGGTCCCTTCCAACTCTGTTTATTCTATCGTTCTATGATTCTAAGACTCAAGCTGATTGAGAATTACTGACTTTCTCTGTGTGATTAAAGAGATAATCAATTATCAAGTTTTCTTCATACCATCAGTGGTCCACTTTCTCTAGCAGTTCACTGGGTAGATGAAATCAGGGCCATATTGTTTGGAGTGTGAATCGATACCTTCATTGACATAATTCATTATTTTGACCTTTAGAATACTGTTATTTCCATAGTAACAAAAGCATGACATTTATAATCACATTCATTTTTGGTTGAAATGTAACCAAAATTCCTGTTCCAGATTTAGTAGGGTTTTTTTGAATATGTGTCTCATGCTTGGTATAACTGAAACAGCTGTAATAAACCATTGAAGGGACTTAGGGGGTTTTAGTGTAAAATTTGAAATAGCCACTGACACATAGAATTAAGACTATGCATATGATTATATTTTTCACAACACAAAATCTTATTTTTCAGCCACTCTAGCTCTTTTGACTAGCAAAAAAAGTGGTTATTTTTCTTAATAGCCATGGAAACGATTGTAACAGATTGATCACTTTTATCTCATGCAGGGTTGGTAACCAGATCTCAGTCATATTCTTTTCTCATAATATCTGGCCAAAATTACAGAAATGCTACCCTACCAGGGCTGAGCCTTCAGAGGAAGCAACAGAGAAAATCCAGATGGAAACCACAGTGGCCAGGTATTATCATACCTGTTGTGATATTTTTTTGATACACTAGCTGAATTTAAAAATAAGATAAATCAGAAGAGAAACCAGTTGAAGCAACCAAAATAACATATGAAACTAGTGGCAGAGGTGGAGAATCCAATCTCAAAATTCCTGCCTGATACTGCACCTTTCATAATTAAGCACATGCTAAGAAATGCTGTACAAAAGAATTGCTTAAATGATATTCCAGAAATGAAAGATATATAGGTGTGTACCTGGAACAGAGTGTTCTCTCATTTTTTTTAATACATCAAGATATAAATAAGAAATACCACATCAAAATGGACACTAATTAGCAGTCTTATTGACAGTTTTACCAGAAAACTTGAAGTACAGAAATTACAACTGCCCTGAAAACAATGTCCTGTAAAAACTGGTATTTTTTATAAGTCTCTGTTTGAAACCACAAAGAAAATTCAGAATAATGAGCATGTTACAGAAGCAAAACTTCTGAAACCTGTCTGTTTGGAAAGATTACAATGTAAAATATATTATTTTCAATCCAAATTCAAGAGCTCATTGATATGTTTTACTTAATAAAATTTTCAGTTAAAACGGTATATTCTATCATCTTTCACTATCTCCCTTTCCTGAATGATCACCAAACTGAGAGGTTAAAAGGAGAAGAAGGAAATGACACTGATGACATGTGTGTTAAAAAGAAAAAAAGAGAGAAAGAACATGCTCTGTGTTTGTTTATTTGTTTGTTTGTATGTTTTTCTGTAGGGTTTTTGTTGTTTTGTTGAAGGAGATAAAAGAAAATCATAGACATATAGAATGACTTGTGTTGGAAAGGACTTTATAGATCATCTCATTCCAACCTCCATTACACCAGCTTGCTCCAAGCCCCATCCAATATGGCCTTGAACACAAGAAAATCAAAAAATCAAACTGTTTTACTAGCAATGTTATCTGTGTTGTAGAAATGGACATAAGAGCCTTGTTTATAGAGATTTTAGTCTAATGCTTTACTCTTTTCTACCGAAAATTGCATTTAAAATTTGTAACATTCTTCCTTTCCCCCCTCCCCACCCTATAGAAACATAAAACCAAACCAATAATTTCCTTAAGCAATAAACAATGGATCTTCAACTGTTGTGGCTGCAAAAGTGCAGCAAAGTAAGTGGAGCTTCACTCATTTACACCTGCTGAAGGATTAGATTAGTATCAAAAGTCAAAGGAATTACACATTTATCACATTCCTCCACTGTCTCATGTAACACGCTGTAGTTTGCTATTGCAAAGGAAGTTAGGAAAGAATGGGTAAGGTAGATAAAAGCTTATTAGTTAATACATTCATGTCTTTATAGAAGTGGCATACAGAATGGAAAGAAAAAAAATGTCCTGCCCATGGTGAAATCTGCCATATAGTACAAGAAATATCAGAGTTCCCAATGTACCATATGGAAAGCTCTCTGCAAGACAGCGTCTCTGTTCTACTAGAGACCACTGTAGAGAAGAGATGGATTTTATATTTTTCATTAGTGTACGGCTTAGACAGTTGAACTCTATTATAATGTCTTCAGGAAGTATCTGATCCATTCTATTATCGCTATGACAAAGAGAAAGAATTGCTTATGATTTCAGAAAGGTCACACTAAACTGATGTTCTGCCTGTATGTGCTCTAGCTATGATAGTGATAATAATAATAAAAAAAAAGTTTTAAGATGAAGTTTACAGTCAGACATACTGTGGGCAGAGGAGGAGAAGTCTTAAAAATTAACATTTAAAAAGAAATTCTTATCTGCAAGACATTTTCTAACCCTCCTATTTTTCTTCAGCACACCTGCTGGCAGTCAGTATATTTATACATGTACATATAAACAGGGGACAAGATTCTGATAGCAGTTCCTGGAGGGTAAATATAATGTTGTTGTAATAAAAGCACTGAAACAGATCATTATTATTAACAGCTATGTATGTACCAAGATCAATCTGCCTCGCTGATCTGGGGCAGGTATGAGATAGTTCTGACCATGGTGTGAGACACAAACGAGTGCCAATTTAAAAGCTATGTGACATAGTTTCTGTGTTGTTCAGCCCAAGATAATTCAGCCTCTCTCCCACCAGAGCTTATTATTTTTGGCTCATAGCTCAACAGCAACTGCATGGCTTGGAGCAAGGGCAGAACAAATTCTTGCACATATTGTGGATAGATAACATCACATTCAATACATCCCCTGTAGTGCCTGGAAGACTCTACACAAAGGTGAGCTCCTCTTGCAGTAGATGCTTTGCACACACATTGTGGGCCATGGTTTTACCCTACAGAGCTTGGCAATAAGCATCAAATAATTAATAATTCCTTTTGGCATCTTTGTAATAGCATGAATTATGATGAAGCTCCTAGGCTGCTGAAGTGCTTGTGTTAAGGCAAGAGGAGAGGAACAACTCCACCAGAGAAGTAAACCCCAGCATCAGTGAAGCCAAGGAATCAACCAGTTCAAGTTTATAATGCACAGAGGTGCAGCTGCTTTGAAATGTATTCCCATGGAGCAAAAGCAAATTAATTAACATTACTGGGTGGGGGAAAATAGAGATATATGCATTGGATGAGGTGGTTTCTACAGGGCCTGAGACATTTCTCCATTTCCTGGGTGAGTGCTAAACATCTCTCTGGAGTAGCGAGTGGCAAAGAAACCATGGCATGAATGACAGGGACATAGAAAACAGTGGAAAAGTTTTCTTGGTTATTTAGATGAATTTAAAAAATGAAGAAATGAAAAATATAACTTTAACAAGTGAAATTCCAGAAGTTTTGAAGATTGAAAATTTTGCAAAGTAACTTCTTCAGCAGAAAAACCACCTAGACAGTCATTGACCTATAATAGCCATCAGTATAAAAGCAAAAACAGAAAAAATGAATCACAGATAAAGTAAAAGGCACTGATTCAGAACTCAGTAGATGCTTTGGCATAATTCTTCCATTTTCATTTTGCTTCTTTCATTTTCTTGTTGCAGATATAGCTCTATAAACCATAGAAATAAGCTGCATGCAATTAAAATAGCATAATAGCTGAAAGGAAAGCATTGATAATTATGTTAAAATCTATAAAATTAGACGAGTCTAACACTGCTCAGAGTTCATGCTTTGTCATCTGTCAGCATTTGCAGCTCTGTTGTTACCTAGATCTAAAGCTTTTCCTTCCTGAGTTAACTTCTCTTCAACTTGTGGGTTACTGGTGATTTTTTTTTTTCTTTTCCTTTCAGTTTGTGCAATATAGTCCTCAATTCTTTTAACAATTTAGGGGTCTGAAAACAGTCAAAATGAAATAACATTCAGCCTTAATGAAATATTTTGTGATATATTTTTCTGAGCTTAGAGAGTCCATAGATCTGCCATGATCCGTCCTGTGCTCTTTCCTGCAGAAAAACAGTTGGGGAAGTAACTTTCATCTCTATACACATCAGAGAGTTTGTAAAAGTATTGTCCTCATTCACCATTTTAATCACAGCAATAAAAGACAAACTGCACAAAGAATCCAGAGAACTAGAACAGGCGTTATCTGTGACTGGATCCAGCAATGAATTTAAGCACAGGCTTAAGAGCTTTGCTTGGATCGGGGATTTACAGTGCAATCAAAAAACTAGTGAAATCAATACAAAAACTCTTATTGATGTCACTGGGCATTGGATCGTGCCCTTAATGAACTAAGTAGAAGCTGCAGTGCTGCATCTTAAGGGCCTAATCCAATATCTATCAAACTTAGCGGAGGCTAGGTTTAGATATTGTTTCATGCTGTAGATTGAGATTTTTCCAAAACAATTTAGGTGATGCTTGTCAAAAAGAGTGTTAATTTAAAACTGGAGTCAAATAACTGCATGAGCTTCTGTCTAGCTGTCTCAGATACTAACGACTGTGAATATAATGTACTGTGGTCCAGCACAGAATAATGAAATAAATTGCAAGACTATCAGAGATCCTGAATTGTTCTTAGGTTGGTGGATATTCACCTCTACTTTTTAATTTCAGTTATTTTTCTGTGATGCCCTGTTAATGTCACTGTGAACATTGGTCAAACATATGCCCCCCTCCCCAACTGCCTCCTTACTCCTTCAGTTACTTTTTCCATTCGATGTGAAGATGTAACCTACACAATTCAGAATCACTTATTCCATTAACACTCAACTGCAACATTCAGAGACTGAAATGCAGTGAGAGGAACTAAATCTTCTGAGCCCAAGGAAAGTTCTCATTTAAAGAGTCATCTCAAGCCTTTCCTGCTAAGAATAGTATCTGCTTCATCCTTTTTCATCTTCTTAGTGTACTTATTTCAGCCCAGATTTTCAGTCCCATTTTCAGAGGGCAGACTGCCCCAGACTGCAGTTAAAATCCATGAGAGTGCCTAATAACCGACAGTGCCATTTCCTTGGCAACAATTTTTCTTCCCGTACAATCATGAAGGAAAGAAACGTCATTTAACAACATGTACTTGGAAATAATCACCAATAATAGTAATTAAACAGCCTACAATGACTTCAGCAGAGACCATAATGATTGAGTTCCAGGTTTTACTTTATGTGTTCTAAGGCTTAGGTCTCATTGTTCAATTGCATTCTCCTTTCTGTCATGAGGACTTGAAAGGTTCAAATAAAAAAATGAGGAAGGGGCTTATAAATTGAAAGGACTACATAACATCCTGAAGAAAAACATACAGATGCAGAAAGAAAAAGAAAGTTTTAATCTAAATAATGGCAACTGTATTTCTTCTTATACCAATAAGTACATTTATTCCACGTAGAATAATAATTGAGTGCCCTTTAAGATCTTAAGTGAAAGGCAATAATTTTTCATATCTGAAGTGAATTGCTCATTTCAGTAAGTGTTTACATATCCTGAGCTTTCATTTCTCAAAATGCAGCATTTCTTCCATCATAAGTATCTAATTAAGAGCAAAGTTTCCTTATGGAAGTACATAAAAGTAGGGTTATGATGGAATCATTGTGTTCCTTCTTCTTAAATGGACACTTGAGATGTTGATTCAAATTTAGAGGAAATTAATTTCTCAAAGATGCCTTGAATTGTGGAACAAATAAAACTCTAAAGAATGCTCAAAAATCTCTAGAGAAGTTATTTGTGTATGTTAAGTCCTATTCAACTAAAGCATAAGAGTTCAATATGTCAAGATCATTATTTAAAGCCTGAATTTGCATATGCAGAATGGGTAATTTTCCATGCATCTGACAGTGTCATCTCTTTAGGCAACAAATAATTTAGATGTCATAAAGGTATAATCCTCAGATTAATGGTCCTGATATAGATATAAATAGATATAAATAGATATTTACCTTCAGAAGACTCTTTGTCCCCAGGGTTGAGAGAAGGGCTACAGAACATATCTAATTTCCACCTTTAGGTCGTGGATAAAGCTCAGTTAGATATCATGCTAAAACTATTAGTATTCAAGCACTGTTCAGTCATTTATTTGTTTATAACCCATTTAGATGTATGCTGAAAATTTAATTCATAAAATTAATGCAGATTAGAACTGTAAGTCCAGTGCTCAAGGTTCCAAAAAGGAAGATTTATGCTGCACAGATTCATCTTTGCAACTCCTCAGTTCTCACATAGCCTTGCAGCTACATTTTTAAGTGCTCTGTAACTTACTTGCCATATATAAGTAAGCTCTCAGAGTAATGTTCATGAAGGGTATGATGAGATTTCTTTTATTTTATTTTCTTTTTTGTGAAGAAAAATGAAAGTATACGACTATGTGAAAGAAAGCAGTTATTTTAAAAACAGCAATAAAATATAGATACAGAAAGAAAAGAACATGCAAAGATCTTCATTGTGCTGCTATGAAACCAGAGTTTTAGTGTGTACTTTGTTTTCCCAAAAGCTAAATTTTGTTCTTTCTTTCTTCTGTGAAGATAGTGTACATACATGTCACTGTCAAGTCTTCTCTGTGCTCTGAATTTTTGTGCAACCTTGGACAACCTTCATAACCTTTTCTGCCTAAAAAGTCATATCCACAAAATGAAACAATACTGCTGCTGTTATCTATAGAAGGTTTAGCCCTTTGGACAAATACTCCTTTAGTATGGAAACTTTCAGTATTATTAATGAATAATGATTGTTCTCAATCATTTAAAAAACAAAACCCAACAGCAACAAAATTCCCTCCACATCCTATTGGAAGAACTTACTGCACTGTGACAACTTTTTGTGATGTTGTTGAAATAGAAGGGCTAATTTAATCATATCTTTGCCATCTTCCATAAACCACAGGCAGTACATCTCCCTGCGGACATAGACTTAAAGAAACACAACAAAGCAGCAAAGTTTAAAAAGAATTTAGTATAGATTTTTTTCTTGTCTAAACATAAAAGGTCCTCTATTACCAGCTCCTTAAAAAAATAGCAAATGGAAAAAAATAGAAGCTGTTGCTATTATTTTTGGCAGTTCGCTAGCGCAGAACACCATGCTGGCAGCACTGTCTTCAGTGTGTGCTTCTCTCCCCTTTCCAAACTCTGCCTGTGGAACTTATTTTTATCTGGGGAAAAAAAAAATCCTGTTTTGCCTGGATTACCTGCTGAAAGCTGAATAAAAAATACATAGGTCAACAGGGGTATTATTTACTTCATATGATCAAGTCAAACACACCTAACAAACACTTCTTGTAATTATTTTTAAAATTCACTATAATGACAATGAAAAGAACATAACTTTCAGATCAATTAAAAATTATCTTAGAGTAAGATATAGTTCTTTCCAAAAAAGAAAACCACAAAAGGGGTTGACCACTTAAAAAAATATTTTAATAAATGTTAAAGGTAAATAGCTAAAATAAGAGCTATTTTATACTGCCTGAAACAGGCTGAACTTTTTGCTTAATCTTTCTATTAATATTTCTCAGCTGAATATTATACCAGCATCAATGATAGAATATTCTCTTTTATAATTCTGGATATTTGTAACAGACGTCCCACATCTCTCTGATGATATCAAAGCTTTGTTCTATTTTTATAGGTGACGTTAACCTGAAATCAATCAGATTGGAGTTTACCTTTGAGAATCATAGCAGTGGGGATGATTTTCCCTCATCTATGCTAAAAGTGAATTCTGGGCAAGGATCATTATCTAGCTTGTCTCTACAGTTAACGGGGAGAGGTGGAAATGGGTCACCTCTCTTAGGCACCATATTAGGATGAATCACTCTCTGGAGGTATCTAACTCCCTTCATTGATTACAGAAAGCCTTGACATGCAGCTTAGACAGGAGGCTAAAATTTTAGGCAACCAGTGTTATGGGAGATGACTCCTACATTTAGCTCTAAGTGAAATATCAGGAATCAGGTTTTAACGCCTAGATTTTTAAAGCAATTTCAGCCTAAGCATCATAAGATGCAATTCATTTAAATAGCTAAGATCCATTTTCAGAAGTAGCTTAAACACTTATATAGCTATTAACATGCATAAAGAGGCAAATAGACATCAAATGAGTATTCCAACTGTTCACATATGCCTAATTCCCATCAAAATCAATGCATAGATGGTCTTGAAAATCTCACTAGGCACATATCTATCTAAATACCTGAGTACTCTGAGGAATATAATCCTTGGTCTTTTACCAGGTAAAAAGGAGCTAAAGTGCGGCTTGCAAACACCTTTTAACCGGGGTAAAAATTTCTCTCTTACCTGCATAGCTCAAAATCTTTTATCTTTGCAGTGGAAGAGAAATGCAAGTTTCTACTTGTCCTGTCTACCTTGTCCCTGCAATAGTACCTCTGTGTATGCAAACAGAAGCAAATCTATCATTTTTCAGTCTGCTCTAAGTGTTATATAACATTGCAAACTGGCATCCATTCTGCTAAACAATGTGATTTCTGGGTTTTTTTTCCTTTTGCAGAACTAATTTCTAAGTGTTTCTCTCTTACTCCTCAAGTACATACCTATCCTCCATCTGCTTTCCATCCCACGCTACAGCTTTGAGTTGTGGACTGTTCTTTTATCACCATGTCTCATATATCCTTTTACATTGTTCTTCTCACCTCACTTGGCTTTGCAACACCTCCCAATTTAGTTGCATCCATTAAATTAATAACTGTGCTATTGACTCACATTTACAGATCATCAGTGAAGATAAAGCTGGACCCAGTGTCAGTCCTTAAGGCACGTTATTAGACTCTTCCCCATAACACAATGCATCACTATTTATCATCAACTTTAATTTAAACTCGTGTAGCAGCTTCTTAGTCTATATGAATTTACCCATAAGCATCTGAATTCAAGGGATATATAACTCTGAAACTTTGTGAAACATTTCCATTGTGCAAATTACAGTGGTAGGATACCACAAACACAACAGAATCCACTGTGATTCACATAGCTGTACTGTCAGGTGCTGCTAAGTATTCCCAGCTTATGGATTTGGAGATCTATAGCCAGAATCAGTGAGTTTTTAACCAAATATATATGATTCAATATACAAGACCCTGCCTATTTTACAAAGAACAAGTTCTACACATTACATAATACAGCACTTAAGGCTTTATGCAGAGTTCTTCTGTTGATGTTAGACCCTCCCACTTTCTATTCATAAAGGTTTCGTGCCTTTTTGTTTTTTATTTTCCTGGTTGTTATTCCCTTTTTCTGATAAAAGAACATCAGGAAATACTGAGACACTCATCACAAATATCAAATTCCAATCATTTTCCCACCCAGAGCTGCAATATTTTTGATATTATCACATATTATTGCCATGTAGGCTTTCAGTGCTGCTTCCTCTGTAGGATTCAGAGCACAGACAAAATGCTGTATTTTCTCTTTATTGCTCATCACCCCAGGAAAGTCCTTTCTCCTTTGTATCAATTTTTCTTATGGAAAAATAGTAGGGATTAAAATGTTCCCTCAGACAAGACAGCTAATAACAATGAAAAAAAAAAAAAGAAGTTTGGATTGAAAGCTATCCCCTCTTTGTCACATACAACCCTGGGAAAGTCCTATCTGTTTCATGGATTCAGTTGAGATTGTGAAAGAGAAATCTTTTTTTTTTTTGTTGTTGTTCCTTTAAATTCACTTGTGTTGTTTATATAAACTTTTTTCTGACTTCCATTGTCAGAGAACTAAACTTATTAAAAAAAAAAAAAAAAGAAGGAGAAACACAATACCTATACTTCCAGCACTATTTCAAGGTATGAGTAAGACCATGGTACCCCCATTTTATAGTTGGAATATTTGGAAAATGGTGAAGAAGTGGTATTGGTTAAGCAAAGGAACTGGATTTTTTTTTTTTTATTTTTAGCTTAGTTTCTTAGCAGCCAGGTCAGTTTTCCCTTTATAGCTGATGGATGATTAGTAAAGCTGTTGAATGTGTTTGGCTTTGAAGCTTAATTCCCTTAAGCTTCTGGTGAGAGCTAAGTTTTCACATCTCAGTAGTCAGCCTTGGTAATCTCTACCTCTGTATGCTTCGGTGTAACTTGAGACTTGTTCCAGTATTACATGTAGCATAAATTACTCTTTCACTTAATACTGTAGTCAGGTGATGGAGTTTTCTTTTGATACCATGGAAACCCTAACAGCTACATTTATCCTTCCTTCTTTCTGACATAAGATGGAGTAAATGGTAGAAAACTTCTCCATCACTTACTAGATGAGAAAATGTTACAATATTCTGATGAGTGATTTCCTTACCAGAGCCTTGCTATCCAAAAATATGTACTGCAGATATCCCAAAAGAATCGGGATTAGGTTCCTACCTATTTTTTTTTCACAGTATTACATCACCAAGAAGCAGTAAAGAAGCAAAAATAAATCAGCCAGTTTTGTTTAAAGTGTTTTGGACTTGAAAACCAAGAGACTCTGAGAGACTCCACAGAAAGGAAAACAGCCATGCCTTTCCCACAGAAGAAATGGATCTAGTTCTGGATTTAGTTCTTTAGAAATCTTACAGCGTTTTATTTTGGGTTTTTTTTTCTCATATGACCATACCTGACTATGGTCTTCTTCCCAAAAGACCATACCATTGGCAAATCTTGCAGTGTCACTGTCCTTAGCAACAACAAGAAGAATTCTCCTTTAAAAAGAGACCTTTTTTTTTTAGCTTTTCTCACCATTCTTTATGGATAGCAATTAAATTGTATAAGTAAGCAGAAAAAATAATGAAAAAAAAATTGGTTTGTGGTGAAAAAATTGTACCAGTACTATTATTTCCCCAGCTCAAACCCTAATTTTTAAATAACAATTAAAAAAATACAGTTTAAATATATTGGTTCAAATGGTCAGAGATATTTTGACTGGTGAATTATGTTGTGATTCTTCGTCACAGCTGTGGTTCTGGGAATGTGTTATAGCTCCCACAATGTAAAGAGTAAAATACCCATTTACCTGGCAGAGTGAGGAGACACAAAATGGTGTAAATTACTTGAGTCCCATTTGTACCAAAACGGGAAGATGAACCCTCCAAGACTCCAGCATCATTCCCAGGCTACCATGATGGCAACAGATAAGAAGGGCTCCTACTGCTTCCCCTCAGTTTTGAAATCCAGCTCAAAACAAAGTTTTCCCCTCTTCCTGCTGAAAACCTGCTTCATCCTGACAGATGCCAACCACATGGGAGGTTTCAATTAAAATTCAGTTATCAGTGTCAATGAATGATAAATGAGGGAATCCAACCCATGTTTGAATTCCCTCCACCTCCCATTTTCTTTAACATAATCACTGATAGAGTCTTTTCAGGTTTTACTCATTTTAATTGTGCATGATTTATTTCCTTGTTTCATCAGTTCCATCTATCAGAGAAAAATGAGAGTTATGAAAAGGAATCTGAAGGCTGCCAAATACTGACTTTTTTATTAATTTTTTCTCTGTATATGATTAATTTCTTCCCAGAACACTGGAGTGACAGCTACATGCACTCTGACTCATGTTTAAAATAATGAAATGATGGCAGTATTTAAAACAATATATAAACTTAATATAAACTTCCCCTTCTTCATAAAGTTTATATACTGAGCAGTGAAATGGCTAGACCTATGGACCCATTTAACTTTGAAAACCATAATTATTCTGTTCTTTTACAAAGATAGGGGTATTTAAGCTATATTATTTTAGAATAAAGGTTTCAGTTTCCCTAAGCATTAGTACTTTTTTTTTTTTCCTTTAAAAAAAAAAAAAAAAAAAGCAAAGAAAAGAAGAAAAAACATTTAACTTTGACATTTCATTTATAGGCATTTTAATTATCTGGATGGTTTCCTTTAAATGTTAGATGTAGGCAGTGAAAATTTGTACTTATAGAAACTGCTTCCAGGAGTTCCTAATTTTCATGTGTTATGAATTTTAATGCCTTATATGGGTCAGAGTTTCACAGGCTTAGAAAAGGGAATACCATGACCTTAAATTACTGTACAGTTGTAATAGTATTTTTAGTCTCTATTGGTTATTTGTGGGCAGGAGCTCCAGCTTGTTTATGCTTCATTTTCCCTCTACTTCCTTTCCATGGTATCAGAAAAGCCCCAAGGCTTCAGAGAACAGGCTATTCCTTTCCTTTTTTTTCCCCCCACACCTCCTAACTTTTAAAAAGACAAATACAAGTAACTGTGAAATCTACTAGTCCATAGGGTCAGGAAGTTTTCACCCACTCCTGTCAGTTTAGACTGCTATTTTTGAGATAATGAATCCCTGAACTCCCCTCTTGCAGTATCTCCCATTAATGAAGCTGAATTTTTATAGAACCTTCTTTTTTTTTTTTTTTTTTCTTCTTTTCTATTTCACATCCCTTTTCCCCTCCAATTTCATTGTGTTTCTTACATTGTTAGGGATGTAGACTACTACTGATCCTGCAGGGGGGATTTGGAAATAATTTTATTTACTCTTAATTTTGTGCTATTTTTATTACTTCCTTACCCTTGTCACCATTTTCTACCTTTCTGTTGGGTTGACAACAGTCTGGAGTCTAAACAGCAGGAGAAACACTTGGAAATTTAACCAGAACTCTGCAATACCTGAAATCTCATTACCCCAAAACAAGGAAACATGATTCTTCTGTAAATCATAATGAAGTCCTTCCTTGAGGCTGAGAGAGAAAAAAAAAAAAATTCTGGTTTGAGTTACATCAGTATTTCTATGGCATCTTTCTCTTGAAGAAGCAGCTATAACCATTTTGGCAAACAGTTATAGCCAAAATTAATTATCAGACATGTAACCATGAGCTGCCAAGTCTAGTGTGTGGCATCCCTGCCCATGGTGGGGGAGGTAGAACTAGATGATCTTCAAGATCTTTTCTGACCCAAATCATTCTATTATTTTGTCATAATTCAGGTAAGAAGTTTTTTTTCTTATCTTTTTGCACCACAAAATTGAAAGGCAATTGTATCCAACGTGTTTATTTTTGGAAAAGGCTGTGCAGGAAATGTTGCTTTTGTGACAATAAAACATAGAGATTTGTGGATGGTTGCTCTGTGTAAAATGCAAGTTTCCACCCCAGAGCTCTGAAATGGAGTCTGCAAAAGTAGGGAAATTTGTCCATCCTATATTTTGCCTACCTGACTTTCAATAGTTTCAGCCCTTCAGTGCAGTAAGCTCCTTAAGAATCTGGGGTGTTGGGACAGTGATCTCATCTGCTACTTGGAAACTCATGTTATATAAATAATAATACATTTCAGTCTATCTGACTTTGGGGAAGAGCCATAAACAGAAATTAACTTTCCAGACCGCAGGTTGCCATATTTTTGGTACTTATGATCTTAGTTTGGAAAGTTAAGTTTATCTTTTTTTTTTTTTTTTGACAGGTCGTGATTTTCCTTTCAATTTTAAGTTTTCTGCAGCACACTCTGCTTCACTTTTGGCGCATGACTAATCCCTTCAACTGCAGTAACTGTACTCAGGTTTTTAATGTTATAAGCAAGAGCTGGAGCTCTTTTGCTAATCAGAAACATGCGTTTCTGAACCTAACAGACATCAGTGCTTTGCACACTAGCCAATTTGCAGTTTTAGATGTTTCAAGAAAATATGGTTTCAAGTTTGATGAAGAAAAACACAAAGATTAAATTTGGTAACAAATCTGTTCTACCATGTTATTTTTTTCCAAGTACTCCAAGGGTTGATGACTGAGTTTTTTTGCTTACTTTTATTTTAATGTTTTCATCATAGAAATTCTATGCAATGCTGAGGCCAAAAAATCTCAAAATAATGAACAAGTGAACAAACAGAAAAAAAAATAAAATCCACAGAAACAGAGGCAAGTTTTACAGGTAAAACTTTTTGAATTTCACTGAAATTAATTTCTTTATACCAACTCTGAGTCATATATGGTGCATGGAGCAAATAATAGGTTGGACAGAAAGATGAGCAGTGAACTAAATAGGGCTAAGTATTTAATGAGAAGAGAGCTAACGAGTTTGTGAGTTAGCAATCGAATGAGATGAGGTTCTCTGCTGCAAGTTTCCAGTGGCTTCTGTGGCTCCTAGATTGTGGCTTTCCTTTAACTACCTAATTCCAACTTCAGCTGTGCTTTTCCTAAAATGCGTTACTTCAAAAGTACCTCTTGCCACTGAAGAGAAAATTATTATGAGAATCCATCCACTGTAGCTGAGATCATGGGGAACTACTTGGGTACAGAACAATTTAACCAAAAAATGAAATAATTTGGTTTTTTGTCTCAGACTTTTTATTTCTTGTCCTGTAATTCTCATGACATGGTAGCAGTACAATAAGTAGTGCCAGAAGTTAAACAGCATCCTTTTCCAAACTGCAACAAGCCCTAAAAAAATCAGCAGACCCACCTGTTAAGTAAATGATTTACTGTGGTGGCAGAGTTTACTAATGGACTTTTACTTTACCCATCCCCATAAAATCTTATGATATGAAACAGAAGATGGCCACACAGTTGAATGGGTTTTAAAGCACAGTGTCCATGTGGTTACTTTTATAATGCTGCCTAACATGTTTGAAATTAGGTCTGACCTCGGGGGAGAAAAAAATTGAGGACAAAAAAAATGGAAAAATAGGTTCCTCAATTTCTTAAACCATTTACTCTCTTTTCCAGTGTGAGGTCATATGGCTTTCAAGTGTTCTTCATCCTTATATAAAATTATTCCTCCAAGTAAGGTACAATTCTTCATATTTCATTTTATATTGTTTTATTTTAAGATTTTGGTTTTTTTTTTCTTTCAGAGAGTTTTTCAATATCTAAAAATTATTTCATAAGAATGTGTGAAATATACTGTATAAACATTCCTGTGTTTACCCTTTTGGCCTGTTGTCCCTTCCCTTAATGTCTGCTGGGCTATTTCCCATTAGATGTGTGGGGCAAAAATCTAGGAGACCTCAGAGACTTTTGTCAAAATTATGTGCAATAAAAAACTACAACATATTAGAGATAACCACTGTATGAGCTCAGTTTTTATCTCAAGGGTGATGAATGCCTTAGCAGAGGGGAACAAAAGTGTGGACTTCTCATCTTACAAGAAATCAAAAAATTAGATGTGACATGCAGAGCTGTAAGAAAAAAAAAATGCATTATTCATTTCCTCTGCTAATAGAGGAATTGATCTTGATAGTCCTGTAAAAGTTGGGCCTCTGGTCATAGCTTGTCCCCACTGTAAACAACAGAGAAAGTCTGCTTTCTCAAAAGGCATCTCAGACCTTCTGAAGGCAGATCTCTAAACTATGTGAGATGATTAGCACTCTGAAGCTATTCATTCCTGACATCTACAGGAATTTCAGGCTCCTAGAAAGAGGCAAAGTGGTAACTTTAAACGTAAGGTTTAACGTTCAGGCAGCAGAGGCTGGAAGAAATGTAAAGGGACAGCTGAGGAAGCTGAGTGGCCTCCCTAACATGGGTGGTGCAAATATCTCTCTGCATGTTGTTTAGCAATCCACAAAGGGAACTGCGAGTGAAGATGAATAACGTTCTGGAAAACACACTTATGAGGAAGCAGGAAAAGATGTAGTGATATTCATGTTCAAGAAGTCAGGGATTTGTGGGCAGTGCTGCATGCAAGATAGTCAGCTTGCTTCTGTATTTGGAGCAGAAATTGCAAGTTGTGGAGAAGTTGAGGTAACAGAAAAAAAAAAAAACGTTAAAAACAGAATTTAAAACATTAATGAGGTAGTCTGAGTCTGACACAAAGATGACTAAGGTCTGAGGATCCTGGAAATGTAAATAATTCTACATTATGTTAGGGAAACATGCTAGATAATTTCTCAGGATCATTTTTTGCCCTGTTTTTTGTGATTCTGAGAGGAATATGTCAGCACACATACTTGAAGTATGAACAGTGGAAAACTGCTGTTGATTTTAAAGGCAACATCAAACCACTGATTTCCTGGCTTCTTAAACATGGTACAAGGGAACCTAAGTACTTTTTAAACAGTCATGTTGTTTGGTTTGGTTTTTTTAACTTAATTTTAAATAACAAAACAACTCTGATCTTTTTAGGGGAAAGAAAAAAAAAAAAAAGAAGAAAAGAAAAAGAAACCCAACCAAACAAAACTATGATAGCCAGGATATGAAAGATTCACTGAGATGTCCCTGTCCTTAATGAGAAATCACAAGGAAGATTACTGCCACTCCTTGCCTATACGCTCTGACTTATCAGTTGGTCTGGGAGTTTAGGCTCCTGCGATATTGAATGAAGATTATAAGCCAGATGGGCCACAAATTCTGTCAAGCCTTCTTGGCAGCTGCTCTCATTACAAAAGCCAGCCAGCCTTTTCCAAAAATAAGAATGTGAAGCAAATTGGGCTTATAGACCCTTATAATGCAATTGCACGCAGAGATGGGGACCTGAGCGGGCAGGCAGAAATATTATTGATGGCTGCTGAAAACAGGGAATAAGATGTTATTAAGCCAAGTCAGAGATAGATATCGATAGCTAATATAAAGCCTTTATTGGTTTACAGGCTCCAGGAAAGAGGGTTCAGAGCTTCGACCCTTTGCTTTGCTTTTAATTTCACTAGAGATGCAGGTTTATGAATAAAACATATCTTCACTCATGATTCTGATATTAGTCACTGCTTTCTGTGTCCCTCATTCTCTCAGAGCAAGCAACATGCACTAACTGCATAAACTTTGAAAGCTCTGTTTTACAGAGTTGAGGATGGATGTAAACTGACAATGAGGGAGCATTTTGGGAGGAAAGAAAGAAAGAAAGAAAAGGGAAAATAACACAAAAAGAAAAAAGGTGAACGACAGACTAGAAAAAAGATAAATTGGATTAAAAAAAGAGGAATGCAAGCAAAGCTCTGAAAAACATAGCAAGAGTAGATAGATGAAAGAAAATGGATGGAAGAATTCACATTGCCTTCCTCCTCTGACAAGGTATGATGGCAGAGTTTTTCTGCTTCTACTTTACACCTGATACTCTCCATCTGCATTTGTAGAAAACATAAGATTTTCAGAAAGAAGTATAGGGATTCCAAAATCCATGTTGTGCATAAGTTGAGCTTATGAACTCTGGTGAATCCTTAAGCGTACACACAATTACAAACTGTGATGTTTAAAGAGCTTTTGAACCTGTCATAGATTTCTCAGACACTGTCCTGAAAAACCTACAAAATATCCCTAGAATGAAGAGCATTTCAGAGTGCTAATGAGGATGGAGACAGACAATATGTGAAAGACATAAATAAAAATATCTAATAGTAATTTTTACAAATCATTAACAGCCCAGGCCACTGGGTATAGCTCATCTGGTCTGGGGAGTGCAGCAGAACATATGCCAAGATCCTGCACTCCACTGTCATGGTTTTGGCTGGGATAGAGTCAGCTTCCTTCTTAGTAAATGGTACAGGCCTGTGTTTGGGATTTCATCTGAGAATAATGTTGATAACACAATGATGTTTTAGGTGTTGCTCGGTACTGCTCACTCTAACCAAAGATTTTTCAGTGTCCCATGTTCTTCTGGGAATCAGGTGCACATGAAGCCAAAGGGCCAGCATGGCCAGGAGAGCTGATGCAAATTGGACAAAAGGATATTCCATATCATAGAGCCTCATACTCAGCTGAGGACGGTTGGCCAGGAGGGGTCAATTGCTGCTGGGGGATGGGCTGGGCATCAGTCAATGGGTGATGAGCAATCTTTTGTTTTGTATCACTTGTTTCTTGTGGATTTTATGCCTATCTTTTCGTAATCTCACTTTTCTTGAAGATTCTATTATTATTATTACATATTATTTTATAATTAAATTACTAAACTGCTCTTATCTGAACCCACAACTTTTATTTTTTTTTCCAAATAGCCTGCCCATGCCAATGGGGGAGGAGGGAGTGAGTGAGTGGCTCCCTGGTACTTAGTTGCCAGCTGGGATTAAATCATGACATCACCTTAGAATGGCACAAGATTTGGTTGTAAATAGTACTAGTTATGCTGTATTTGTTCATACAGTTTGTTTTTCCCTTCAGAAAAAAATTATAAAGGATAAGGGCCTAGCTTTTGCTGATGAATCTTTAGACCAAGTCTGTTTTTTATACCTTTGGCTCAAAAATTCAAAAGGCTCCAAGGTCCCCCAATTTAGGCAGAGTCATTTCAATTCCTGTTTCTTATCCAGGACAGATCTACTTAGATGTATAAAAATGGAATTAAGATCTCTTCCCACAAACTAAGCTGTTCAGAATACATATGTGGTTTCCACAGCAGTACATTTGAGCTAGTGCATGTTCCTCCAAAGTGGTGAGTAAGGAAGGAAATGGCTTTGGCTTATTGTTCCCAGACAAGAAAAGGACCAACAGCTACAATCTTAGCCTAATCTTGGCCAAGGACGGGCTTAAATTTTGGCATAGCCAAGAAGAAGTGTGGCTTAGGGGTGTGGCTGGACCCTAATGTTATTTGATACCACCTCATGTGATTGACAGGGGTGGGGGAAAGGAATTCTCACTCACTTTTAAGGAGAAGGATGTTCCTTCCAGTGGGAGAAAACATAGTGAGGAAAACCCAATCAGTATTTGTTTATTGTTTCAGATTTTTGATGTAAATAGTTTCTTTTTCCTTTATTTTTTGTTATTAATGTTTTTGCTGTTATTGCTCATTTCCTTATCTCATTGCAGTTTCCAGTAAATTGTTTTTATGCTAACCTGGATCTTTTAATCTTTTGTGCCTCCTATTGAAGGGGGAGGGGGGAGCACCTGATAGTCTTTTCAGTGGGAGTACTAAATTTGGGAACACCCTTCCTAAACCATGACATCACACCCAGAAAAAAAAAAATTTAAAAAGATTACTTTGATAAGATCAGATTTGGATAACATGGTGGACATAAATGAATTTGTCAGAAGAGAAGCAGAAATTCTGAAACTCATATTTTGTGGTCAGGTAAAATCTGTATGAAACAGTTCTATCCTAATTAATGGATTATTTTAGCCTATCTACATACTCTCGAGCACAGTATCAGCTATGAATTTCACACCTGTGCAGCTAATTACATTTTTTTGGGTATGGACAAATATTTCAGAACACCCTCAGGCACAGAGTATAACTACATACTGATATTAATGGTATTTCAGTGATCTATTTCAGTGATCTAATCAAAGAAGATATAACTTTGAACATTTCTACACATATAAGTTGTGTAGGATTTTGCCCCTCTTTTTAGTGGATGGTTGCAAAATAATAAATCCTCAATTCCTCTCAAACCTGAAGTACTGAACTTTTTTTAAACTCTGTGATCTTCAAGCACTGTTTTCACAGTTGTGGGGAAGTTAAGAAAGAACCACTTTGGGCCTTAGGATGTTCATTTGCAAAGTGGCAGAAGAAAAGCAACTGTGTCATTCAGCCTCTGCTTCTCAAATGAAAAGAATAGCTGAAATGTATGCCAAATTCACTAAACTAATCAACCACCCTTTTGATGGGGTTATTATGCAATCACTACACTTTCTTCCAGAACATTTATGAAATCACAGACGATACCATCCAGTTTTCATAAGTATTAGTTCAGAAAATAGACTGTAATTCCACCACCTCTCTCCCTCCCTTTCTAGTGTGTTATAATTAATAATGAGCCTCAATGTTGTTTTGCTTTTCACAGCTTTAGAGTCAGAACCAAGGCTGCTTTTCCATCTTTCATTCGTTTCAAAAATTTTATGGAAAGCCAATTCAGGTGTTAAAATAATCACTTGGGGTTCAGGCTCTACTTCCTTGTTCTTTAATCTTCCCATTTCTGTGAAATAAGGTGATAACACTTTACCTTTTTCCTTATTTTGCAGGGGCTTTCTATTATGTGCAACCTTCAGAACAAGCTATGACACTTCTTAAATAAGGAGAAGAAACAACATAGAAAAACTAATCCTCTGAGTTTCATCTATTTTTGACCTGCTCTGAAAAGCCATGGTGAGATATTGGCACAAGTTGCCCAGAGAAGCTGTGAATACTCCATCCTTAGAATTCTTTAGTCAAGTAGGATGGGACTTTCAGTAACCTCATCAAGTGGAAGCTGTTCCTGCCAATGGAAGGATTTGATCTATGTAATCCTTTAAACTCCCTTCTAACCAAAACTATTCTGTGATTTTATGGTTCTACAACAGCAAGAGCACCATGCAAACAACAGTAATAAATGAGTATTGTAGCAGCTCCCAGTGAATATAGACAGCTTTAGTTGAAACAAGGGAGAATTTCTCAGTTTTACAGAATCATAAAATCAATTAGGTTGGGAAAGACCTCTGAGGTCATTGAGTCCAACCCATAACTGAACACCACCGTGCCAACCAGACCATAGCACCAAGTGCCATGTCTGGGCTTTCCTTAAACAACCTTGAGGGACAGTGACTCCAGCACCTCCCTGGGCAGTCCTTTTCAATGTCTAATCACCATTTCTGTAAAGAAATTCCTCCTAATATCCAACCTAAACCTCCCCTGCCACAGCTCCAGACTGTGTCCTCTCACCCAGTGACTGATTGCCTAGGAGAAGAGACCAACCCTTACCTGCCTGCAACCCTCTGTCAAGGAGTTGTAGAGTTACAAGATCACTGAGGCTCACCTCTTCTCCAGGTTAAACAACCTCAGCTCCCTCGGCTGCTCCTTGTAGGACTTGTGCTCCAGATCCTTCATCAGCTCTGTTGACCTCTGGACACACCCCAGCCCCTCAACATCCTTCCTGAATTGTGGAGCCCAGAACTGGACACAGCACTCAAGGTGTGGCCCCACCAGTGCCCAATAGAGGGGATGAATGACTTCCTTGGTCCTGCTGGCCACACTATTGCTGATACAGGCCAGGTGCCTTTAGACTTCTTGGCAACCTGGGCACATCTGGGCTCATGTTCAGCAGCTGTCAATCAGCAGCCCCACATCCTTTTCCACTGGGGAACTCTCCAGCCCCAGCCTGGAACTAAAGGGGGTTGTGGCCAAAGTGCTAGACCCAACACTTGGCCTTGCTAACCCTAAACCTACCGGCCTCATCCCATCAAACCTGCCTGTTCAGGTCCCTCTGCAGAGCCTTCCTGCTCTCACCAAAATTCCTGCCCAACTTGACACTATCTACAAATTTGTTAAGGGTGGATTTGATCCCTTCATCCAGATCATCAGTAAAGATATTGAACCTTGAATAAAGGTTTGACTATTAAAATATGCAGAGCAAAGTTTGCTTGAAAAACTAAGATTGGTCCTACCAGTCATCTGAGTGAACCACACTGCTCCAAGATCTAGCTCCAACTTTGAGCACAAACTGATCTGGAAAAGAGGGTTTACAAAACTGTGACAAAGTCATCCAGTAGCATAACTAGAAAGACAAGAATTTACCCTAAGAACAAGTCCTGGCATCTGCCCTCTAGGATAAACAACCAGTGAAGGCAGGTGAAGACTTGGTCAATAGCATGACCCGAGCTGTGGTTTGGGCTTGCATTCAATTATTTTAAATGAAATGCAAATGTGTTAGGGAAAAAAGAGAAAGAAAAAAAATGCTAAGAAATGTGTACCTTCCAGTCCCACAGAAACCCACCTGCTGCATAGTTCCCAGCATGTGGCACTGTATGTCCTCTATAGAGATAGCTCTTCCTTTTCCAGCAGCAGTGACTAAATGTTTCACTACCACAGCTGCTTTTTGGCTCAGCTGCTGCTGCTGGTTGTACTTCAATTTCTCTTTTCATTTTAGATTTCAGTGGCCCCTTTCCCATTATACTGAGTAATATATGAGTCTGAATGATGTGTGTAATGGGAAACTGATGTTATGTGTGTACTTTATTGACACAACTGACAAGAAAAGCCTTAGCCTACATCTCTAAGTAGTGTAATTTATTGTTCACTATCCCCTACTCACCCACATATAATAGTAAATGAGAGAAAAAGAAAGCAGAATTGTAATATTATTCTTTCCCCAAATACTTAGAAATAAACAAACAAACAAACAAACAAACCAAAATGATTAAACCTGAAATAAGCATTTCCTATCTCTTGAACTGCATGACTGGAGAGCAATGTCTAAAATTTTGCACCCAAACAGGGAAGTGAATGAAGCCCCACTTCTCTTCATTGCTCGATTATACCTTGAAATGATTTTCCCTTCAAGGATAAATGTCAGCTGGAGTTTTGTTCCTCTGTTCCACAAACACTGCACTTGTCCATAGAATATAGTTTTAAAACAGAATGAAATTTTATTAAATACAATAAATTGAAGGAAATCCAGTGGAAGACACACTGACAGCTTTGTCAGATGATCATTATCATGGTTAAATCAAATAGGTCAAGCTGTAATAATCAACGGTATGATATGGTGTGACTTTTGAGACCTGGTAAATTGTTTGTTCATTGTTGTTGATGTCCTCATGAGCCACCGGGGTGGAAATCTCACTTTAATAACACCAGACAACAGCAGGATGGAGGCTAGCATCCTGTGAGTTAAATCCTAGGTCTCTACCTTGCAATGGTTCATTAATCACTTCCCAGTTGCTGTGTGTCCATCAGCCACTGCTGGCACACAGACATGCTACCTCTTCAATGAGTCTGCATAGTGAGAAAAGCTTCTGGTAGCCTTAAATCAGATCATCCCTTGGCGTGGCAGGTAAATATGAACTGCATCAATGCAGCAACTTCCTACAAAAATAATCTAAAAAGCTCTGATCTTCCAAATTAAATATGATCTCCAAGGTGTGATATGTGTGTCTGCATGTACATAAGCAAATCAGAATATTTTTTGCATTTTTCCCTTTCAAGTAATTGTTATTATTTTATGTCTCCTTCAGGAATTTAGAAAACTGTTTGATTATGACTCTTCTACTTTGTCTCCCTTGTCACCCATGGGCTTTTCCACCTTTATATATGATTATTAGATTCATTGAGTTTACAACCACAAAGGACCTTGAGGATAAGGAATTTGACCTGCATGAGTCACAGCATAGGCTTTCATTGTTCCTACACCTAATCCTAAAACCTGTCATTGAACTAGAACACACATTGGTGGAAGGCACTTAGTTTTGATAAAGATTTTAAGATTTCAGCAGTGAAGAATCCATTCATTATAAGGGGTGAGTAGAGACACTGTGCAAAGATGTCTGGGGATTTGCATTTAAAATAGGAGTAAAATCTCTTTTTTTACAGCTGAAAGATTGAATTTGCTCTCCTTCTTTGGCGTAATAACATTCAAACTGAATTTTCTATGTTCTTTGATTAGTAAAAAGAGTCCATAACTTCTGCATAAAAAAACCAGAAAGAATACTTCCTTTGTGAAATTATTCTGCTTTCCTCGGGTTTCTTTGGGCTTCTTTTAAAATGCAGCTAGTTAGAAGACCAGAATATTTCACACATTTCCCCATTTCAAGATGCTCTTTCCCGAATGGAACTAGGAAAATATGGTACTTTTCTTTCCTCCTCCTGTTCCTTCACACTCACACACTTTCTCACATTGCTGGAAAGCCATTAGAAAAGATAAGTACAAATGTAGGTTGTGGAAACCCATACTTTATACACATCTTATACTCCAAATGCTTTAATAGTCTGTATTTAGGAGCATAAAACCACACAATGAAAATTGTAAAGAAAGAAGGTCTTGCCATTTTTTAATAAGAAAAGATAGTCTGTGTAATTAACAATATATGATGCTTAGGATTCGTCTGGGCAATATTGGCAACAGAAATTAAGTTTGGGGAATTTAAATGTTGGAGATCTTTCCTTAATTTATACAAGTGAATCTGAAATGTCACTGGAGAAATATAGTTTTTAATGTTCTCACTGATGCTTCCTTTCTAATGAAAGATAGATGCAGTGAACAAAGGACTGTCCTTGACCATTCCTTACTCTCCTGTTTGCCAGGATCCCACAGTAATAGCATTTCTGTAGATGACATGAAAAGCTCATTGGCATGACTCATGGCTCATGAGTCTCCTGCATTCAAAATTCAGCCAATTAAGAATTTCAAGATGAAAAAAGGATAAAATTTTCCTTGTCACAGAGAGCTTCCGTGGTCACAGAAGAACCATGGACATTTGCTGTGCCTTGGAAATGGTAAAAGGCATCTTAAAGCTCCTTGGAGATATCATTCTCAAACCCATTCAATGGAAAACAGAAATCTGACATCCTGGAGTCTAAGATACTAATATCTTTATTTTAAAATAGTGAGGAAAATAGCGAGTGTTCTGAGTTTAACAAAGCAGCTGTATAAACTCTTAAGCACCTTCCTTTCACTGGCACTTATCCAGCACACTCCCGCAGCCATGGCATGGGCCATCTCATCAGGAGGAAGGATTGGATGGGGAGGGGAAATCTGTTGGAGAAGACAGATCAGAAATTATTTGCTCTAGGAGTTCTGATCCACAGTGACAGAGAGATGTGAGTGCATTGCACAGGATTCAGGCTGATGAAAGTGCGAGCTCAGGAAAAGAACAAGAAAGAAGACAACAACTCTGAGACACTGTGGTGATCCCACAACTTTAGTTATTTTGGAAATCAAATAACCTGTAACAATGTATTTTCTCTGTGCTGTCACGAGGTAGATGTAATCAAGTTGGTTAGATAACCTTAATCTGACATTTCTTATTTTTGATTAAATTTATAAATGTCTTTTTTTTAAAATTTATTTTTGTTTTTGGTTTTGTGTTTGTTTGTTTGGAGTTTTTTGTTTGTTTATTTGTTTGTTTTTGTGAAAATAGAGATATAGAGACATGTACATTTAGGATGAAAAATCATTCATGGCATATAAAGAGTTAAATATATATAGAAATATAGTGAGCATAGGGTGGTTTCCATATAAATTGCTTTAAGGAAAAACTGGTTGTAATGGAGCTAAAGTAGAAATGGATGAAACAAGAAAACACCACAAGGACACTCTAGTGATCACAAATCAGTTCCGCTAGAAACTAAATAATGTAAAAAGAAGATGGTTTTGCTTATAATTTTCATTTCATTCTTAACACTCATGCTTTTCCAATTTCAGTTTCTTTCACTCTAACTTTTCCACACTACCTACTTATAAGCATTCTTTAAAAGACATTGTTATTCTTACTATTAAAAGAGAAGCACTTCTTAGTATTGAATTATTTGATGCTATTTCATTTTATTTCTCTTAGGTGCCACAAAGAATAAAATGTATAGGTGTGAAATGATCTTGAAAACATTGGGCATGGCACAGAGAAGAATTTAACCTTGTGGCAATGTAACATGACCCATTTCACTTACATGTAAATGCTTCCTAAAAACTTGCTGCACTGTGTTCACTTAGAAATTCAAAATTACTGAACGTATAATTTTCAGATGCAATTTAATTAATATGTCCTTGTATACTGAGAAAGCCTGAAAGCTCAATAGTCCACTGAAGTTCACCTACACAACACAACATTTTCTGGACAGAAAACCAGTGGTTTATTTTGGTTTTTGTTTTTCTCTTGAAAATGCTTTCAACTACATTTTTTAAACAGTTAAGTATTTTTAGTACTTTTAAAATTAAATTTAAACCAATTTTAAAGTAACCCTGAGGCATAAATTTAAATTCTAAAAAGTGTAAAAATTACAAAACTTCTGGAAATGTTAGTATTATCTGTTTAGTTTCCTTTTAAATTATTTGTCTGGGGGAAAAAAAAAAATCATTTATTTTAATACTTCACATTCTGTCAATTTTTGCCCTCTGGAAGATATCAAAGCACTTGATACTGATGAATCAGCATGTCACCTGAGCAGCAGAACAAGGAAGTTGTGTGGTAAAAGCTCCTAGAGAGTGCAGTGGTAGACCATGGAAGATGGAGATTCCAGCACGTCCATGCCCAAAGGAAATATTGCTGCTTGTGGCTTGGATGGGTTCACACTCTGGGTAACATGTGCCCAAAAACTCCTTGTGACTGGAATTACATTCATCTGGAGCTGGTCACAGTGGCATTCCACAGGGCTGGGTGCTGGGCCAGCCTTGTTTATCATAATTATCGGTGGTCTGGATCAGGGTATAAAGGGCACCTTCAGTCAGTTTGAGGATGACACCGAGCTGGGTGGGAGTGTGGATCTGCTGGAGGGCAGGAAGGCTCTGCAGAGGGATCAGGACAGGCTGGATCCATGGGCCAGGGCCAAGTGTGTGAGGTTCAACCAGCCCAAGTACCGGGTCCTGCCCTTGGGTCACAACAACCTCCTGCAGCTCCAGGCTGGGCTAGAATGGCTGGAAAGCTGCTGAGGGGGAAAGGACCTGGAGGGGCTGGTTGAGAACAGCTGAACGTGAGCCCAGGTGTGCTCAGGTGGCCAAGAAGCCCAAGGCACAGGGCTTGTGTCAGCAGTAGTGTGGCCAGCAGGACCAGGGCAGTGACCATCTGCCTGGGCTGGGGTGAGGCACCATCAGTCCTGGAGGCAGAGCTGGGCCCTTCACAACAAGAAATGCATTGAGGGGCTGGAGCATGTCCAGAGAAGGGCAATGAAGCTTGTGAGGGGTCTGCAGCACAAGTCCTGTGAGGAGTGTCTGAGGGAGCTGGGGGTGTTTAGCCTGGAGAAAAAGATCATGGGGGACCTTCTCTCTCTACAGCTGCCCGAGAAGAAGGAACATCCAAGTGGAGGTTGGTCTGTTTTCCTACTAACAGGTAACAGAATGAGAGGAAGTGACCACAAGTGTCTCAAGGGGTGGTTTAGATTGGATATTACGAAAGATTTTTTCACTGAAAGGGTCGTCAAGCCTTGGAATAGACTGCCAGGGTAGTGCTGGAATCGTCATCCCTAGAAGCGTTCAGAAAACCTGTGGATGTGGCATTTGAGTTATGGTTAGTGGTGAATATGACAGATCTTAAAGGTCTTTTTCATTCTAAATAAATCTATGATTCTATGGCTTTATGTAATTCTAGATTTGAACTCAATAAAATTCATTGAATGGTTAATGTTTATATTTACTACTCAAATGTATCTGCAGTGTTTAAGTTCACTGCTTTGAGAGGTTTCAAAGTATGATGTTTTATTTATCATGATTATATTCCTACCCCATTTTTTGTCTTTAGTACTTTTCAGCTTTGGTAATTCAACAAGATAAGCCCAATTTAATTCCTGATATTTATTGAGAAAGTAAAGGAAAACTAATTTTGTTTTTCTCCTTTCCTCTCCTCTCCTCTCCTCTCCTCTCCTCTCCTCTCCTCTCCGAACCTCTCCGAACCTCTCCGAACCTCTCCGAACCTCTCCTCTCCGAACCTCTCCGAACCTCTCCTCTCCGAACCTCTTTCCCCCACACCTTCCCGTCTCTTCACTTTTTTTATCACAAAAGTGGTTTGTCAGGACACTGGAGACAGACATTTCAAAAATCTCAGCCTCTTACTCATATCATTTTATGACATGACTCTCCTTTTGGTTCAATTCAGCTGTCTTTGAAAGCTTTTACTGGAGCTCATCTTGGGATTTAAGGTGCTGAAATTACTATAGAGTGAAACACACACATTCCTCATAATCCAATGTCTTGCTGTTATGCTTCTGTCTTCAGGAGGACTTTTCTGCATTTGGTTTGGGTTTTGTGGTTTTTTTTTGGTGAGGGGTTATTTCTTTTTTTATCAGGACAAGCATTTTGATTCATCATTTTATCACTCAGGGCAATCATATGTCCTTTCAAGCCGTCCTCATCACTGACAGTGCAGTGGCGGCCATCACCTCAAAAAACCCCCAAACTCACCAAAAAAAAAAAAAAAAAACAACAAAACAAAACAACAAAAACAACCCCAAGGAACACACAACCCCAACTCCCCCCCAAAGCCCAAAACAAACCAACAAACCAATCCCTCCCAAAACCCTCACAGTATCAGCCTACAAGTGGGTGTGGAACTTCTCGTGGCTTGGTGGCTGTCTCTTTGTGATAAGCAGTGTAGCTATTGTACTTACTTTCATCCAGCTGACACATCTGTTGCACACCCATGAATTTCTTTGAACCCAGAGCTAAATCTGCTGCTTCCATATCTGTTTTGTGTCCTGGTAAACCAAATGAGGACTTTGTCCCACTGCTTATTCTATTCCAGGGACTTTCTGCCACAAGAACTTTTAAATGGCACCCTTACCCAGGAGAAGTAGGTGAGAAAAAGTGACATGATCTTGCATGTGTTGTTCAGTGTTTTCATCCAAGGAAAAGCAATATTGCAGAGGTGACCAAGACCTTTTCTGACATTAGAGTAGTGCAAAGAGACCTCTGTGACAGGTTTTTTTCACACCAGTTACCACATCTATCCTTATAAGTGAAAAAACACCTGGGATTCTTCTCGGGGACTGAAAGCAGCAGAATGAGCCTGACCAGTAATGGCTTAACTTGCTTATCCTCTGAAACAAAGTAATTGCATGTGAACGACTCATTAGAAATCATGTCTGGCTTAAGCTAACTCCTTATCCATGTCTGAGAATTGATTCAAGGAGTTCTAGATGGCTTAGGTCAAAAATATGTCACAGACAGGTCTAAGTATATAATGCTGTAGCTGATAAGGTTCCTGTGTCCAGATATATTCCCTGGCACTAAACAAGTTCAATTTATTTGTAGAGATATTGCTACAGGACCCTTCATAAAAATATGAATTTACTATTATATTGTGGCACACAAATGCCTCGTGCTGCCATATGTCTTTCACCTTAGATGCTTCTGAAGATACTTACTGAGCGAGAATAAAAAATGTTTCCTAAAGTAACATTCCTTTTAAGGAAAAAAATCCTGCATATTGTGTAGATACATTTGAGAACATAATTTAATCCACTGATGTTGAGGATAAACACATTGCCCCAATGCAGTCACCTCTCAGGTAAAATATGTGCAGCTGCTGAAGGACATAAGGAAAGGATCTGTAGCCCACATTCAGACCAAACTTGTTTTCCATGGCATGACTTAGCTGCTGTCTTGTGTTAACGTTGTCTCAGCTCCAGGTAGTGTCAGTGCCAGTTACATTCTCTCCAGTGAGCCACAAAAAGCACCTACAGCATTTTGTGCACTCAACCTGGAGGCAATCTGCTAACATTCAAGTGCTCATTGAATGGAAAATGATGCAACAGTTGGCAAGCTGGAAACATTATACTATGCAATAAACAATGTGGTTTTCTGTTGTCTCCACTCTGACCCATCACAGACAGGCAGCCCTCAAGATATCCCTTGTGAGGGGCACTAGAGGGTTAAAAGGCAGGTAAGGTAACTGAGAGTAAAAAAAATGCTAAGGATGAACACTGACAGTTGAATAGGTCTTCCTTGTGCTTTAGTGTGCTTGATATGCCCAGACTCTGAATCTGCTCAGAAAAAAATGTGACTATTTCTTTTTTATCCCCTTATTTGATGAAATCGACAACATATTGGGGATGTTTCTCCTAACATTTTAAGAAATTTATCAATGGATTGAGACGTATATAGTTTTAGGGGTATTTTTCTCAGAAAAGAAAACAGAAAGCCCACAAAATTTGCTTAATTTTGCTCTAGATTATTCTTTTATTCTTTTTTTTAATGTTATTGTACACGACCTTTCCCCAGAAAATTCCTCCTTATCCTGTTTGTTTATCCTAAAAAAACCCCCATCAGTTTCAAAGTCAATCAACCAAATAGTCAACCATTTTAAATTAAAATATGGTATTTTGCATTTTTTTTTAAATAGAATGTAAACTTTCAGTATCAAGAGGATTCCTATTACTCAACATGAGTCATGTCAGTCATTGGTCTTACCATTTCCCTATGGTGTCATATTCAGCATGAAAAAAACCTGGCATTTGCCACTTTTTTAAAAAGAAGTTAGACCAACAATGTTATCTTCTGGTAAGCTATATTTTTGCAGATATTGTCTTGATTTAGCAAGTCCAATCATCAAGTACAGTTATGAGTCCTATCATAATGAGATTAAAAAAAAAGGCACAGCTATTGCAGAATGTGGCTGAAAAATGAGATAGCACCAAAAACCATTGCCATCAGGTTGAGGGAAAAGATCCTGCCCCTCTACTCAGCCCTGGTGTGGCACATCTGGACTGCTGTGTCCAGCTCTGGACTCCTCAGGACAGGAGGGACATGGAGCTTCTGGAGCAGGTCCAGAGGGCTGCAAAGGTGATTGAGAGTCTGGAGCATGTCTCTGAAGAGGAGAGACATCTGGGGGAGATTATATCAATGTGTGTAAATATCTGCAGGGAGGGAACAGAGGTTTGAGCAGGTTCTGCTCAGTGTTGTCAAGGAATAGCAAAAGAGGCAACGGGCAGAACCTGATGCCCAGGAAGATCTACCTGAACATGTGGAAGAACTTCTTTCCTGTGCAGTGATCGAGTGCTGGAACAGATTTTCCAGAGAGGATGTGAAGTCTCTCTCACTGGAGATATCTCAGAATCATCTGGACACAATCCCTATGCCATGTGCTCTGGGATGGCCCTGCCTGAACAGGGAGGAGGGACCAGATGACCCTACTGTGGTCCCTTCCAACCTCACCCATTCTGGGATTCTGTAAGCATCGGCCAGGAGATCTAAAACAATAAAAAGTAATTTTTGCTTCTATTGTCCCATAACTCCTTGTTTCCTTATCCTTTCCACCTTCCCTTCTGAGATATAACTATGAGCCACCATTTCTATGAAGATGCCATGGAACAATTCAGCCCTGTGTTCTGAGCTTCAGCAACTTCTTTCTGTTTCTCATTTGCATTCAACAGAAATATGGTACAAGGGTTTCTCTTTCTGTGAATTATGCTGGAGATAAGTCTTGAAGCAGATGCCTGGCTGTATATTTGAACAGTGGCCTTGCAACCTTGCAACAAGAGAAATTTTGGCCTTGGGGTGTAAACTTTGCATATAGAAAGTTTTGTGGCTTCACTATGGAATTGTCTATGCTATATCCACACTGAAAATGTGGTATTCCTACAACTGGGATTTTGTGAGATAAGTAGTATTGGCAAAAAGCCTTTTTCTGTGAAGAAAAATTGCTGATAAATTCCTATGTCTTTATTAAAGCTCTGACAAACTTCTGGCCAATAAGAAATTTCAGGGGAGACACAGTTTAAGTTTCAGACTTTAAGTCTCTTGGGGTCATAGAAAGTGAATCTGTGACAGCTGCACTTTCCAGTCCAGATTTACCACATCATATTTTAAGAAACACAGATATCAAAACAGAAAGACTGAAGTCTTTGTCCCTTTGAAATTATTCTATTCTATTCTATTCTATTCTATTCTATTCTATTCTATTCTATTCTATTCTATTCCATTCTATTCTACTCTGTTCTGTTCTGTTCTGTTCTACTCCATTCCATTCCATTCCATTCCATTCCATTCCATTCCATTCCATTTCATTCCTGTTCTGCTTTTCAGAAAACTGAGAGAGCTGGTTGTGTCCAGAGAGTTTTCAGATTCTGAATGAACTCCATCTTTCCTTGGTGGTGGGTACAGAGATCAGAGCTACAAACCTTCCAGTCTGAGTGCCTGAGCTCTGTGCCACAACAAATTAGACAGAGTTTATCTAGGTTTTCATACAAAGTTACTATACCAATGTGCACTTATATATTAAGTCCTGCAGGGTGTGTTGATGTAATTCTTTAATTACTGTGCCACTGCTCCTCTGTGTTATTCAAGCATCTGTGCAATGCAAAGTTCTTGGCTGCTCTGTAGTTTACTCTGAGATGTATTCAAACCATCCCCAGTTGGCATCTGTTGAGCAAGACTGTTTAAACTCATGAAGTCAAAGATCCTCAAAAACTAAGGATGAACAATCAATGAGTAATTAACAGTGATTCAGATCCATAAGACAGATCCATATATTTCATCATAACAGAAACCAGCAGTCATATACACTGTTATCAAATGGGCATGGGCCTCAAAATAATACTGAATTTGTCACAAAATATGGCTGCACAACTCTGCCAACAGTTAAATATTGACTACCACTGTAACATATTTTAACTAAATTTTAACTAGTAGACAAGCATGGTATAACTAAACAATGACATGAATAAACAATATTCCCTCTGTGGCACATTTTTGGCACTAAAAAAGTAGATGGTGTTAAATGTTGGATTGTTAAAATTTTTCATATAATCAATTGATTCAAGATTAATCTCAATTGAAAGTTCCACATTTTCAGTTGAATAAGTGCTGGACAATGCTATGCAGCTTCAATGGTAGGTAGATGACTAAAATAGAACCGTGTCACTTGGTCTTCACAGGATTTGTCTGTTTCTGGGAAGTGTGTAGCAGTTAAAAAGAAGTTTCTTAGTAGAAAGGAAAAAAAAAAAAAAGTTAACAACTTCACTATAAACACTTTTCACCCTTTTAACTGTAAAAATAATTTACATTGTATGGATATTCATAATGCCCTAAAATGATACCTGATTTAAAGTAGTGTTAAACAGTGACCGAACTGGCAGAACCACTTTAAAGGGGTAATGTGAAGTGAATGTACTGGCTACTCAATTAAACCTGATCAATAAAGAACCTGTGTCTTGGTTTGAAAAGACAGATGTCTGCTAAGGAAGACAGGAGCCTCCCTTGAAATGAAGGATGCAACCCCCTTCTCTCTGAATTAATATAATTTTGAAATTAAGGGGCTTTCAGGCAAAGATATAAAGAATAGGAATAACAGTTCTTTACTAAAATACAGATATATAAACAGGCAAACAAACAACAATAACTACAGTGGTGACAACAAACAGAAGCACAAACCCAGTGCAGCCTCTCTCGGCTGTCAGGCCCTTTCCCCTTTGGTGCAGTTCCAGTCACAGCCGGCAGGGGCGCTGGCGGCTCCCGGTGAGCAGGGCAGGTGCGATGGTTCCCCCGCGGCTGCAGGGGGCGCTCCGGAGCGAGCTCGGGGAGCACGCAGTGATGGCGGCCTGGGATCTGGGAAGGGATGGAAGAAAGGCTTCACAAACCTCCTGGGCAGCTGATCCTGGGGTCTGTCCGGGCTCTCCTGTCCAGGCAGGCTGGGGCCGCAGTAGGAGCACAAATTCCGGGTGGCAGGCGAGATGTATCGAACTGCGGAGCTGTGGTAGGAAATCCCCGGAGGTCTGGGCAGGCAGGACGGGCAGGGCTGCAGAGCAGCGAAGGCTGAGGCAGCAGGGTCTGCAGCTCAGCTCCCAGCGAGGCAGGGAAGGGCAGGTTTGGGATCCCGGGGTTCTTCCAGCAGAGAGGAAAAACAGCAGGAAGCCTGCAGTGCTGACAAGAGTGGTCTCTCCCTGTCTCCACACCGAGTGCCCAGCACACACCCAGGTGAGGACAGTAGCCCCAGATGGGCTCCTCCCCTCCGTGGCCAGTTCTTTTGTTTCTCCCAAATACCCAGCAATTTGTTGCCTCAGTAACATATATGGGAGAAAATTCCTCAAGAGAGAAAAAAAAAGAGAACTCCCAAACCCCCAACAACCTGTAAGCGATATTTTCTCTACATATTCATGGGCTGCAGTCTCAAATGCCGCCATGTTTCTATTTTTATTCATTTGTAAGAAAATTAACCTAGCTGCTTTCCCTTGTCGTTTATACGCCATTAAATGCGCTCTATCCAAACGATAGGAAATTCGTCTTTGGAGCAGGTCAGTTTCTGCACTCTTTAGGGTTGGCCAAAGGAAATGATGGCAGCAGTGATCTGCAGATTATTTCACTGCTTACAGGGCTATGCTTGGGAAAATCAGACTGTGCAAATCAGGTTCTCAGAAATGCTCCACCCACTGTCCCCATTGTCTTCTTCCTTCAACTCTTCAGCTCTTCACTACTGCTCAGAGCAATATTTGCCATGTTTCAGCTTTTTACCAAGTAGCTCAGTAGCAGATAAGCTGCATGGTCATCACTGACAGATTTCTAGGAAAAGGTTATTTTATTTTGATCCTTTTTTCACACAGATCTATTTGACCCTATTGCTGAAAGCAAAGGTGGTCTCTTAGTCAAAAACATCCCAGCTGCTGTATTGCAGAAATGAAAATGCATTTTGGCCGATTCAGTTACTTTTTTTTTTTTTTTTTCCCCTCTTTTCTCTTGAGAACATTAATTAATCTGATATTTGACAGAAGAATCTATCAGAACCTATGATCCAACTACATGTGAGGACTTTTTCTATAATCCCATTAACCAGGCTGGAAATAACAGCCAAGATATTAGTTCTTTATAAAACCTACAAAGGCCCAGGGGAAAAATATTATTTCCTCAGACTTAAAAATAAAATATTAGTGCACCATAAGCAGAAGCTGAAGGCAGCTTGACATCGCTTAACATTGTGTTCAAAAATACCCAAACTTCAAATCCATTCATAATGTTTCACCAACATTTTTTTTTCTAGTTTTATAATTATGCATGTGTATGTCTCTGGATGTCTGTGTATATATGTGCATATACACACATACATGTATATATATAAGATTACATTTAAGAGATTCAGAATACAATCAATGATCTCAAAGCACAGAATGACATAATGTTTTCCAGAAGTGATTATATCATAAAAAGATTGGTTTAATTCAAATGGATATTAGTCCAGAAGTTTTTTCTTCGTTTTTAGTGTTTTGAAAATGTAGGACCAGATGATCTTCACAAATGCGCCTACCTGCCTCTCTCTGATTTACTTAGCACAATTTCTCCATAAGAAATGGCTGACAATTTTGATGACTTAGAGAAAATTGTTGTTAAATATTGACATCATTACCTGAACTGTGTAGAGCACAAAACAAGAAATACAGGATCAGTGAAACTGGATCAGTAAAGCTTCCTGTTCAGTCCAGAATTCTGTAGACAAAAAGAGCAATCTTGGTGGTTTCAGAAAGGAAAAATATGCAATAAGCAGTTCTGAAAAGTTTAATAGGTAGATCCTGGCTTCCACACAGAAGCAAGAAGGTTTACACTGGGACTGGTTGGACAATCAGATTTCTAGCAAGGACAGCAGAGAAAAAATGTGTAAATTGGAGATAAAATGTACTTCTTGGTAATGAATGCATTTTAGCAGGCCCCCTGAGGTATGGAAATGCATTTATCTCCATTTTACAGATAGAAGCTAAGGAACAAAGAGAAGAAGTGACTTAGTCAAGGTCACACAAGATCCTTACAGCAATGGTGAATTCAGCCTTTGGTGCCAAATTCCCCTCAAGTAAGGCTGCCATTTGACTGAATTTCCCAGACATATTTCCAAGGAGGAGAAAAGAAACAAACAAGTAAACAAATACACAAACAAAAAAATGAAGACTTTGTTCTGACAGAGCAATTGTTTTGAACTGGCTATTGGATACCTGGAGTGCCGGCCAAAACACCACTGTGGACACCCTAATCAATTTTATGAAGCTTGCACAATACAGATGCACCTTGAAGGCACCTATCTTCAGTAAACAAACACTAAAAGATTGCACACACAGGTGCTGTAAGACCAAAGGCTTTTCAGATGTGCCAAGCTTTCTGCCAATCCATTTATCAACTGTGCAGCACTTATGCAGGGAATGTGTTGCATCCTAGAAGCTATTGATTCTTTGGATGCTCATTGTGCTGTCAGCTTCCTCTTGTGCCTCATGGTCATCAGCACCCATTTCCTTACTGGAGTGCAATCCCTATACATACTGTAAGTTGGACCTTGGACCCCAGAAACTTCTTACACTCTCTGGTTGATTCGTAGACGAAAATATGAGTTTCTGTCTTCATATTACACAGATATTCCACTCCTTGATCCAAAATATTACTGGAAAAAACATTGGAAGTCAAAACAGCTCTGAAAATTAAGTGATGCCCACCTTCCTTACAGGCATGTCCCTGGCAGGTTAACCTACATCACAGAAGCAGTAAGAGCTTAAGATTTTCTATGGAGTTCAAAAAAGTTCTGATGATTTAACTTTGGGTCTCCTCCCTCCACACATTAAATACTATTTTATATTCCCCATCTCAGGACAGCTTATGATAATCTTTTGTTGTCCATAAATCTCACAGAGTCATTCTGCTTCTGATCCCTCATTTCCGAGCTTGGCCTCATCAATTAACCTTGTGAAACGATGCCTGTATGACCAATAAGAATAAGATGGAAGTAGAAAATGTGAAGCACAGTTACTACTCTGTGAACCATTTGTTACATGTATCCTAAAATAATGCTGATCTGAGTACAAACACAGAGACTACGTGATTAAAGAAAAAAGGTAATTCATAATTTGGAGGGGAATACATAAATAAATCAGCATAACCATCTGTGCTGTATATATCAGAAAGATCTGAGGAAATACTTCTTCAAAGCTCTTCAGGATCATTCAGCTGCGAAGACCTGTAATGCTCAGTCTGACACGAGCCAAGAAAGTCATAGGTAAATTTGTAATAATTGGTAAAGACTTTCTTCCATAATGATTGGTTTAATGTGGTGATTTCCACCCTAAGGGAATCCTAAGGATTATAAGGTGTGTATGTTCCCACTAGAGATTTATTAGGCATTGTCTCAGAGATGAACAGCATGGAGTAAGAGAACAGCAGCTCCCGAACCCCAATCTGCAATGTCTCATCACCACTGAGTGCAGTCTCTGCTTGCTGTGGGAATAAGTGTGAACTAATTAAAATTACAGAATGCATTCATTGCTCTTCTGTAACACTAATGTAGTACAGATTTTCTTTTAAAAAACCCATACAAACAAACTAGACTACTGAATAGATAATCACTAGCTGGAACTTCTGTTTATCCCTGGAAGATTTTCAGCTCAGGCCTAATCTTAGCATTGCTTAGTAACCGTGGTTAGGAATCCTTTTGTACAACAGTTTGAGTTTTGTGGCTTTCTGCTTCTGTGTCCTTTACTCATACTCAATATGCTTACTTTTCAAAGGCAAAACTTTTCTTTGTCAAGGGTTCTCTATGCAAGACCTTTTTAAAAATCAAGTTTGCAAGGAAACTTAGTATTTTTTTCTCTTAAACAAAGAATTTTGTACAGAAAACAATAAAATGAGTTTGTGTTAAAAATATTTTTACTGATAGGAAAGGATTTAGAACAGCTGACTGACACAAACTGATTAATTTTACTAATTTTCTTAAGGCTGTAGTAAAGGCAGTGTATTTTCAGAGGCATTTTTTAGATTTTGACTTACTTTATTTTGTGAAGAAAAACTGACAGGAAAAATTCATGAATATTTAAAATACTTTTATTTGATATCTTATATTCATCACATTATGCAAAAGAATCTTTCAATAACAGCTATATATATGATAACACCTAGGCAAAATTTCCCAATTGTTATTATGATTAAATGATTGTGATTACTTTTCATTGGACATGTGATGTATAATCTGTGAATTCTTTTTCAGTTTTAGGGCACTTTTCACTTGACCCCTTGAGGTAAATTACAACTCTGTAGTAGCCTAACCTGAATACTTTTGTCCTGAGTGTACTAAAGATTCAAGGATATGCTGCTGTGAGGATTGTATTAATGCTTTGCCATTTAACTCAAAACCACAATTCATTTCCCCTACAATTTGTATGAATATTTCTTAATTGCATCACCTTTATTTAAACATTCACCAGCAGTGACAATAGAAAGGTCTGTTAGTCATCCAAACTTTCTGCAGCATTGCACTGAACCATCTGAAGATCATTAATGTGCTAATCACAAAAGGAAGGAGAGGAATTTGCAGAACTTTATGAGCAGTTAATGCAAAGTTAGATCCCAGGCTGTCATTTTAAAATAGGAGGAAAAAAACGCCTAATATGCATAACTTCTCTTATCATACAGGGAAAATAGCATGACTAACAGACTGGCCATGAGCCAGTGGAGCAAAAGTATCACTCTTGGCAGGTGGATTCACTCATGCTGCATATGTGACACATCTTACTGATGGATTGTAGGAAACTACTGATACAATGTCGGAGGTGACTTGTTTCATCTCCGCCGAGGTCAAGGTTGGTTCAAGCTCCATATGGCTCAGGACCTGGACCAAAGCCCAGCAAAGTTAATATGACCATTTCCATTGACTTTGATAGATTTTGCATCAGCAGTGTACATAGGAGTAGCTGCTGGACTTCAGTCAGGGAGGAAAATGGGAGTAGAAGAGTGAAATGATGTGTAAAAATCTGAAGAAATCATACAGGTTTCAGCTGTGGTAAAACTTTCCCCTTTGTTGGATGAAACACCCTAATGCCAAAGGTTTCAAATCTAGATTAGCAGTAAATGGTTAAACCATTCTGTAAACCCCAACTGTTTTCAGCAATCTATTTTTATTTGATCTTTTTCTTCTTTTGTTTTTCCCTCCTCTATGGATTTAACAAAACAAAAATACTGTCATTTGTGAGAAATTAAACCAAATGGTGACAACATGTGACACATCCTCCACTAAGCTCAGAAATGCCAATGTGTTCCCAGGCTTACTCAAGGTAGAACTCGGTTTAATTGTTCATTTCAAAGCAGCAGGAAAGAGAAAGCTCATTCACAGAAGGTATTTAGAGAAGAGTGAGAGGCTGAATGTGAACTATTCTATAAAAATTTCCTGGAGTTTAAGTGCCATTGCTTCAGAGACAAAGACAGCATGCTTGTATGGGGGTAACTTCATATTATGTCTGTAATGAGAAACATCGTGTAAAGGAGACATCCTTAAGCAGCTGAGCAAGCCAAGGAATCAAATGGACAATAAGTTGGCTTCATTCTCTCACAAGGTATTTAAGTGGTTGATAAATAGGGAATATAAAGAGGGAAAAGACAGGTTCCAAGAAAAGGACTTGAGAGAAAAAAATAGAATTTGAAGGCAATGACTTTCATGTTACACCATGTTATTGATATTATCCGTAAAGATTAGCAAAAAAAAAACCCAACCAACCAACAAACCAAAAAACAAACAACAACAAAAAAACCCCAACCAACCAACCAACCAACCAACCAACCAACCAACCAACCAACCAACCAACCAANCCCAACCAACCAACCAACCAACCAACCAACCAACCAACCAACCAACCAACCAACCAAAAAAACCAACAAAAAACAACAACAACAACAACAAAAAAAAAAAAATCCCCAAACAAAATCCTAGAATGGATTTAGCAAGAGCAGACAGATATGGAGGTATTGGTCCCTCACAGCAGTGATACAGGTCCTGAGAGGAGGTGGGATGCATCAGTGGCATTATTATGAAGGCAGGAGCACACAGCACATGGCAGGAGTAGAACTGTAGACCCAGGAGACACAAGAACGTGTGTGACCATAAGTAAGGAGTAGTGCAGCAGTACAGAAGTCGGAAATCATGGTAGATCACTCTAAAATCTCCCTTTCCTTAATGCCTTCTCAGGTCCCATATTACAATAGATAACACCATCACTTCTGGAAAAATTTGTACAGTAGGCCTTTTAAAATCTTCAGAGGGAGAAATTCCTTCAGTGGTTCCAGACAAACCCAGCACAAAATCCATCTGATGTTTTATCAGCACTAAGCATATTTGATGATTTTCGTGTGTCCCCATGAAAATATTCCTATTTTTACATTATTTTGTCCCTTCAGCATGAACTATCTGAACAGTCATTTCCATGCCTGTGGTTTACACTTTGTTGACTGCAAAGTCTGACACTTTTCATTTGAAAATTCTGTTTTCATTCAGGCTTTCAGTGGAAACATGTGATAGTTCTTGACTGAGGTTTCCTCACACTACTATATGTAGCAATAACAAAAACCTTACTCAAATCAAGAGTCTAAGCTCTATCATTCCAAAACAGTTCAGGCAACAAAAGTTTGGGAAATGACTCTGACTGTTCAACTGTCTCTTCGCATAAGAATACAGACATCCAGAGCAGATGCTGTGGTAGAGCAGAAATATAACAATTATACTTTCTGTGAGGAGCAAGAAAGTTGACATGACTTTTGATAAGCCTTTCCACTTCCACAAAAACAACCAGTCAAACAACTAATCCAAATCAAAACCAAATCACAGATAACATAAACAAAAAAAATCCCACACCCTTAACCCCAAAGAATCATAAAGATGTCCTAGAGACAATAAAATTTTCCCTAGAGAGTGTGGTAACTTCTTAAATTTGCTCAAAATTATTTATTTATAGGTTAGCATATAAATGCATGTTTCCATTTATGACTACCTGAGTAACCATTAATTTACAGCTTTGTGGTTGCCATTATGGGTAATAATATAATTTGAAATTATTGATAAATGTTTCAGAGAAAGTTAAGACATTATGTCTAGTTTCTGATAGGTGATCTTTCCAAAATGGAAGCACTGTCTGTAGTTGCAGCAACAGCCCTTCTTCCTTTCTTCATAGAGGAATGAAGTTATTCAATTCTCATCAATAGCAAAAGCAAGTAATAACTCTTCTTGTTAAATATGTAGAGCAGGTGGAGAGAAAAAAAAACAACTTCTATGGACACGCAATCCAGCTGGCAACACGCCTGTGCCAAAATCCAAATGAAAGGAGTTTGTAAGGGACAACAGTGTGTCCCTATAATACAAACAACACTGCACAAAGTAATGTCTGGTCCATCTTGGTTAAAACATCCTCTCTTATTGAAAAGAGGTACTATTTGAGTGTGTCAGAGATATAATAACCACAGGAAGTTTTAATGTAATACTAAGTGGTTTTATGCTGTTAAAGTGGTGGTCGAGTGGGAAAAGTAAACTGTGGTGCATTGAATTATCAAGGAAACTTTTCTGAAGATTATGCTCTGACAGCCCCAATGTGATATGTACATCAAGATTTAGTGTCCATTTATTAGTTTCTCAGCACAGGAGAACCCCGTGGCTGCCAAACGTGAATCATTACTCTCATTTTTCATTATATAATCAGTATGAAAATGGTGACTACCTGGATATTTTCCTGGACATGAGGTGTTCAAACTAAGTATAGCTAGATCACCATTATTGCATCATTGACTGATTATCATTCTGATTAATGTCTCTTCTTTATTTTCATTCCCTGTACTGAAACAATGCATGTGTCATGAGTGATTATGCCTAGGGCCTGCTTCTAAATGATGTCCTGGACGTTTGTGCCTTTGTTGCTGCTGCTCTAACTTTATGCTGTTCCTTGAAAATTTCCCTCAAAAACAAATAAATAAACCTGGTGGAGTCTAACTGAACTCAGAGTCAAAAATTGAGAATATTCTCCTTATTGCCTGCTATATGCAATTCTTTGCCACTAACATTTTCCGTGACCACTACGTTCTTCCCTCAAAGAATCTGCCCAAGAGTTACGTATGCTGTGTTCTATTTGGATGTATTCAAATTCTTCTTTCAGCTTGAATGACAGCAGCATTGATGTGAAAGGTTGCCACATACTTTGAGGATGACTAAGCAGGCAGATCATATGGTTACCCTCTCTGCTCATGGGTCTGCCACCATTTTGGAGGTCTGAGGTCAGTTTTTCCTACGGCATCACTCTCACTACTATATCTAAATTCATAGCTATAAAAGGCAGAAAGGACTTGATTTTCACTTGAATCTAAAACTAAACCAATTCTGCAAATTATAATATTATAGAGCATCCAAAACTGTTATTAAGAACTCACATCTGCAGTTGAATGAAGCAACCATTTTGACAGCACAGCATTAACCCTCTGTAACACCTAACCTCCCATTGTGTCTCTTGCCAATATCTCTACTGATTATGCCAGAATACATCTGTGGTCAGCCTGACTACCTAATCACTCATAAATCACCAGAGTAGAGGAAATTAGCAATTTCTTTTGTGAGGAATTGTAAAATACATAAATACTGCTACCATCATAGAATACCTTGCTGAAACACATCCAATCTGCCAGAGTGACTCCAGAGACTGTGAAGTTCTCCACTGTCATTCCACCCTCGTCATGACAACTGCGTTTTGTTCCAAAATCACGCAATTTCTACTCATTATATTGAAAAGATGACATTTCACTGTTCAGTAAAATAACTCCAGTCAAATTTGATCCCCAGTTCAAATACTTTCATTTCAGAAATGCTAGTCATAAATATATCTTCTTGGCAAAACAGCAAAAGGCTATGATGGGCTTAATCTGTCAGATGCTTAATTTCATTTGCCACTTATATTTGAAGACATCCTACTCTTTGGGTTCATTTTGAAAGGAAGGACAATGTTGCAATAAACAACTCATGGGCACTGGTCTCTAGCTGGAAGTAAGAAAGTGCAGTCACCCAAAGGTACCGTCCTAGTCATCACTGTATGCCTGTTTCAGTATTTTAATTAAAAAAGAGGTGACTGACAAGATGAAGTAAGTGACTTGGCAGAGTCAAGGTAAAACCCTTTCTGAAATGAATACCACTTGAACCTACCTCGTGGAGAAATTACAAATAACAAGAAACAGGCAAGGCAGTGGCTGATAATTTAGTGAACCAGATCTAATTCTTTTTTGTAATTTGCAAACACTTTTAAATGAAGGAAAAAATAAAGAGTGTCAAAAGGGAGGGGAGAAAGGGGGGAGAAAAGAAAAAGAAAAGGAGAAAAAAGGGATACGAGAGAGTCAGAGAAAGGCAATGTAAGTACAGCCCCAAGGTTTTTTCATATTTTAAGTTTAGAAAAACATATCCAAAAGCCAAAAACAACTCCAGAGGTAAAATTCTAAAGTGATAAATATCCTTAACTGGAAAAAGGCCTTCATAAAGATCAAATCAGTTCCTGGAGTTTACTGGAAATTATTATTTCTTGATAAAATTAAAACATGGTGCTTTTGTGCCTAATACGCTTTTCTAGATGTTACTATAGAGAGAATAATGGAGTCTGAGTATTAGGGATGGAAGGATTTATGATAAATGCATCCTTCTTTCCTTGAATTGTGTATAGGCAGTAATAGTGGCTCCTACCTGACATTCTACTGATAAACATGTGATTTCTTCCTGTGTTTGTTTTGCACGGTGAGATTTTGGTAGCTCCTGTGAGAAGCTGCTGGAAGGTTGTCTTTTGCCTCATGGAGCTCATACCAGCTCCATGATGGACCCAACATTGGCCAAGGCCAAGCACATCAGTGACAGGATTTCTGCTATAACATATTTAAGAAGGGGAAAAATAACCCCAAAATGCTGAACAGCAGCCAGCTCAGTAGTGAGAAGGTGTGAGAGGAACAGCCCTGCAGACACTCAGGTCAGTGCAGGAGGGGCAGGAGCTGCTCCAGGCTCTGGAGCTCAGATTCCCCGGCAGCCCCTGGAGCAGCCCATGGTGAGGCAGCTGTGCCCCTGCAGGGAGGGCACGGGGCAGCAGAGATCCACCTGCAGCCCCTGCAGGAGCCCAGGCTGGAGCTGGGGGATGCCCAAAGGAGGCTGTGACCCCATGGGAAGCCTGTGCTGGAAGAGATTTTTGGCAGGACCTGTGGCTCCATGGAGAGAGGAGCCCAGGCTGAGGAGGGTTTACTGGCAGGACTTGTGACCCCATGGCAAAGATCTACACTGGAGCAGATCATTCAGGACTGTCTCCCTGGCAGTGATGCCACACTGGAGGAGAGGAAGGGGTGAGGGGTCCTCTCCCTGTGGAGGAAGAAGCAGCAAAGACAGCATATGTTGAACTGGCCATGGCTCCCATTTCCCACACCTCTGGGATGCTGAGTTGCTGAGTGGGAGAGGGTCGAGAAAATCATGAGTGAAGTTGAGCATGGGAAGGAAGGAGAGATGGGGGGGAATATATTTTTAATTATTATTAGTCTTTATTTCCTATTATCATGCTCTTATTTGACTGGCAATAAATAAAATTCATTTCCCCTAGCTGAGTTCATTTTGCCTGAGACAGTAACTGGTGAGAGACCACCCCCTGTCCTCACCTTGACCCACAAGCCTTTTGTTATATTTTCTGTCCCCTGTCCAGCTGAGGAGGGGAAGGATAGAACTGGTGCTCTGGTGGGCACCTGGCATCAAGCCAGGGTCAACCCACCACACCCCCTTTGTCCCTGGGTGAATTATTCCAGCTCAAAGTGATTTCATGGGAATCTGTAGAGCTGGTAACCTCTTCCACAGCCTGGTGCCTCAGCCTGTTCTGCTTGGGTAGAGTTAAAAACCCAGCATGACCCATAGGCACAGCTCAAGGAGCAGACTCCACCACAGCAGTGAGCTTTGAGCTCCGTGAGGACATTGCCTCTGCTCCCATAAAAGAAGACATGCATTGCAAATGCATGCCCTAAGAAATATTGAAACCCATGCTGAATGCACTTCTGGAAACTTGATATTTTCATCACATGCCATCTAAGCTAATACACTGCACTGTTTACAGTCCTCCACTACAATATATTTTGAAATGATTACCTTGCTCTGAGTCATTTGTGTCATAATGCTCTCCATAGGTACCCATAAAATGAAAATGTAAGCCTCTTTTATTGGTGGCACTGCATCTTAATTGAAAATATTAAAGGCTATTGCTCTCCTACTGTTTTTTCCCTTTTTCCTTTTCATTTTTTTTTTGCTTCTCCTTCTCTGTTTAATTGGCTAATCATGTGAATTTTTTTTAAATGAAATAATCATGAAAGAAAATATGAAGCTAATTTAAATTCAAACTGGATTTGGTGATATTTAAGTGATTATCCCAAAGTAGCAGAGGGTGTAAGAGGCAATAAACATATGCTACGTTCATGACCATTGGCCTCACTGTTTATGAGCTTGAGATATTTATTTCAAGAGACATGTTTCTCTTTGGGTTAGATTGTATTTTTCCCCCCTTGTTTTATATTTATTTCCTCCCTTGTAAAATTTTAAAGCAAGACCAGGTTGGGTTTTTTTGTTTTTTGTTTTTTTTTTTTTCCTCCTCTCTCACCCCACCTCCTTTCACACTAACAACAGAGTGAAATCCAGGTAAATAAGAAACTTTTTCCAAGAAATCTTTCAGCTAGTAAGGATGGGTGGCTTAGCTGTTGCTCCTCTTATGAACTGTGTGAACTACTCCAGGTTTATGGGCTGAAGAAGTTAATAGGAATTCTGTATTGTAGCTGGTTCATTGTCCTGCTGCCATTCAATTGTGTGTGTTGTATGTAATTGCCGAGTGAGGCTGTAACCTTTTCCTTTTCTCTTTCCCTCACATGCAATAAACACCAGGGGCAAAGCTGGAGAAAAAGTTGCAGCTGAAAGATGCAGGCAGCTTTCTGGCTTTGTCTTTTTAGTGAAGGAAATAGAAGAGCAAAATAAAGCAGGCTGTTTTAAGATATTCAGAAGATAATTTAGCTGTTTAGCTGAGCAGACAAGAAGAGAGCTGCAAAGAAGTGTTTTTGGGAATAGGCACAATATATATTATTTTATCAACTTATGTAGCACATATTATTTTGAACACAGAAGTGCTTCTTCAGCTCTCAAACAGAATAAGACATTTCCATGTCAGTGTCCTTAGGAATGTAAAAGTTTATTTTAGGTGCTTCTCTGGGTATTCTTCATTTGAATTAATTTTATATTTCTTTTATCAATTTTCTCTAATGTTAGAGAAATGTCATTGTGACAGCAAGCTGCTGGTGAGCATATGGTCATAAAGGGTGTGTTTTAGGGAAGTTCATCCATAAGATTACAATACTTTCCAGGAATCACCTGTTGTGAGTAATTATCTACAGTTTTATAATTTTAAGTCTGGATAAATAACAGATTAAGTCTTCTGGTTTTTACACAGAAAGAATATAGAGGATCCCGTGGCTCTTTTCTGTCAAATTATATTGTCCTGATATCCTTTAGTTACCTTTGCAAAGGATCTCATGATGATTCCATGCTTCAACTTTTTTACAGCTGGTATGAAATTTATAGTCAGGAGTGCATGCTGTATTAAATACACACAGTTCAGATTTCTTAATATTTTATTCCTGGTAAGGATCTGCAACCATCTGTACCACAGGGAAAATTTATCCTGCAGAGAAAGAATCTGAAATTGCCCAGAAAAAAAGTCAATTTTCCTTTTTCTGTAGGTATGAAAATGAATGTAGGAAGTTCTTTTATGATCTACAGTAAATGTAACCAAGTCAATATAGATGCTACAATAAATATTATGACCTTCTGGTCACTTGGAATTTATTTATGGAGCCTTTCTGGGTCAAGGCCCAAGATTTCAAGTTTTCATCATTCATGAGCTCCATAACT
>JACBWW010000008.1:31494131-31524131 GCA_020086605.1 Lanius collurio | reverse complement strand
ACCATCCTGAACAACCCCAAACAGAGGAAAAGCGCATCATCCCCTGGTGAAGGTGCATGTGGGTTCTTGGTTTCCCACAGTTTTGTGGCGTGTTGTTGGGCTTTCCGACAAGAGATGAGCTCTGACTGAAGATTTTCCTGAACATGAGACATTAATAAAATTTGAATCACAGCACTGATTTTCTCATTTCTCCTAACAGGTGAATTTGCATAGTGGTTGCTACCTTAAACAGTGCATTCTGACTTCCTTTACTATACTACTTTTCAAAAACTAGGACCTGAATAGTTGATAATTATGATAAGATGATTGAAATGAGATTAGTAAGAGGTGGATGAGTAGACAGATATGCATTTATAAAAAAACATCACTTAATTTTTTTTTTTTTTTTTTTTTTTTTTTTTGGATTGTGTGGGCTCTTTGTTTGTCTTGTTTTGTTTTGTTTACTCTTAACAACAGATTTCCATATTTTTACTCGAAGTGTCACTCAAGTCTGACATAAAATCTGGGATTTGTTTAATCTGAGTCTGTGGTAAATTTAGGGACCTGTGTTTCCTCCTCCATGGATGGAGGAGGAAGTAATTACACATTGGAAGAGGAAGTTTCCAGATTCCGGTGAGTAGGGCTTGACAGTCAAATTTACAGCTATGTTTAGGTTGTAAAGGTGCAGGGAGGCACCTGACAGGGTTTACAAAAGTACATAACAACTTTTGGACGGAAAATACAATCATGAACTTAACTCTCCTAATTACATTTTTAGATCAACTTCTGGTGTTCATTTACATGTTGTGATGTATTGTAAAAAAAAAAAAAAAAAACCAAACCACCCTCTATTTCCACCAGTGAAATATTCTTAGGTTTCAAACAATAATTCTGAGCACAATGAAATACATTTTTGGGGTGTGGGTGGGCAGAAGGTACCTTTTGCATGAAACTAAAAGGTGTCTCTGTACTGCTGGGCACAAAATTCTAAAAGCATGTACTGATATTCCTTTATATTCATGGAACAGACACTAAAAAAAAAACAAGAAATCCTTTTCTTCTATGAAGTTTCCATCCAAAATAAAAGGGAAAAAATGCCTTCCAAGAGATAAGAAAATATCATGTTAACTTATTTCTTTGTGTCCCAGATTATGTTGATTTTGGTAATTCACTGTTCTGTGAGTGGACAAACTAGCTTCATTGAAAAAGAAGAAAGTGCATGTGTGTTCATGAGTCTTGCAGACTCAATGTCAAAGAAAATGTGAAAGTTTACACAGCTTTCAAGATTTTGCTGCAAAACTATCCACAGGAAGAAATGACAGCACACTTCCAGCTGTGGAAAAGAGATACAGCATTCAAATGTCACTATCAATACTGATTTAATTGCTGTATGTACATGAGAAAGAAAGAACAGGCCTCTACTGACACAGCAAAGAAAACTTGGCTTGGAAAGGCCACCTCATTGCCATTAAAAAAAAAAAAAAAAGAAAAAAAAGGAAAAATATTATTCCATGTTTTTGATTTCTTTTCCAGGGACCAGGACAACAGACATAGTTTTTCAAACATCTGGACAATGCTTTATCATTTCTGTTTCAGAACATATCAGATTTATATTGCAAAGCAATGCAGATTTGAGGGTGTGAAGGAAAGGTTCCCTAAAAATTAATGTTCTTTATTTTGAAATTGAGAAAAATAACAATAAGAAAAATTTTCTGCAAGGGCAAAAGACACAAGGGAAGATCTTGAGAAGTGTTTATGTGACATATTTCTTGTTCAGTCATGGCAAGGCAACTGATATTATGAGTTTCATTTCTTCTTATGGATCTCAGACGGAGGGAAGGAGGAAGGTTTTGGTACTTGTAGTGTTCAAGTCATATTTAGAACCTTCATGGGCCTCCACACCTATTTGAGCCACTCTTCTGTTTGTTTTTTGTTATTTTTATAAATATTGGGGCCAAGAGAACAGTTTTTTTGACATTTCTTCTAATTTATTTGAAAATTCCATGTATTGAGGCTAATGATTTTACAAGCTTCATATGGATATTTTATGTTAAAAGTACGCTTCTTTTCATGGTGGCTTTGCTAATGCATCATTTCTCCTGTCTTTATTTCTCATTTAACTCACTCGAGTGTTATAAAGGGATCAAATCTACCTCTGTGGATATTTCTAGGACTTCAGGCTGATCTTTAAGTTCAGCATTTTCTGCTCTTTAATGTGTACTGCCCATCATTACAAGCTTTGAAACCTACACCACTGGAGCATTGCCTTAACTACTGTGTGTGGAAAGCTCTAATAAGAAAAAAAACATTAATTGTTTACCACTTAAACAAAGGTGAATTTCCCTTCCAGAGGTGTTGAGTTCCAGATGCTAATATTAGGTCAAATACAGTATGACAAGGAACATTAAGGCTCATCAATTTCTATTATATTTTCTAACTCATGGTCTCAACCATTGGAAAAGGCTTTTGTAATGATGGAGAAAATTTTCCTAACCTGTCCCAGTATTTAATACAAGTGGCTTGGGCCAAAACTCTTCCTTCCCAAACCTTGCAAATTCACAGCTGCAAAGATGGGTAATATGTGGTACCTCAAGTGTTCATCAGACTTGTTCCTCATAAGAAATTTTATTTTATATCATATATGTTTGATAGATAGATGATAGATGGATAGACAGATAGATAGATTAGATAGATTAGATAGATAGGTAGATAGATAGATAGATAGATAGATAGATAGATAGATATGCAGAACCCATCACACAATGTAAATAACCCCAAATGCAATAACCCACCAAGCCTTAAAGTAAAGTTTAAATCCATTTCTTTGCCTTGGCTGTTTGCTCAAGTGAATTTGACCTTCCCTTACCTCTGTCTAAAATCTTACTGTTACTTTTGTTGTTATAGATTGTGGCATCTGTATAGCATTTTCCTTTTCCTTATATCATGGCAACAAGCAAGTTAACAATCGATGGGTAACACAAAAATGTCCTTTCTTCAGTTGCAGTGGATTTTTGAAAAGCACGTTGACATAAAATTTCTTCCTTCTCACCTTTACAGACCATTTTTATTAAAAAGAAAAACAAAAATCTCCAAAGATTTGACTGTTACAGTAATCATTAAAGACAAAAATAAAAGTTTTCTCTCCTTCAATTTACAACCAGTAATGAACAATAAATCCAACTACCCTTTCTCTTCAAAAGACAAAATAAAATCCAAATACTGTAGCCTCCAAATAATTATCAGGAGAGGGAGAAATATACAAGATGCAATTTTGACTAGACATTACAGCTCAGCAACCTTGTAGCTCTGAATGTCAGTCATGTCACCTTCTCCTGTCAGGAAGTGTGTCAGGACTCAGTGACACACTTATATGTGAAGGGTGAGGTAGAGGCAGGGTATTACCTCACCAGAGGGAGCAAATTCTATATTCAAACCACTCAGGGAAAAAATGGCAGATGTTCCCTGGCCCACTCCTCCCTCTGCTCTTCCAAGTGAAAACAGGCAGAGCCACTTCCCAATGGGATGTTCTCCATTGCAGCCCTTTTCCTCCAGGGCACCATATTCACACCCAGCACCGTGACAAGGGCTTCTCTCTGTACCATACCAGGGCGTGATGAGCTGAGTATTCCAGGTGATGTTTTGTGATGCCTGAATCTCATGGACCATCTTCCCTTGTTTTTTGAGTGAAATACAAAAGCAGTTCAGTATCTGCTTGGAGGCTAGGGTGCTGGATAGTTAGCTTATTATTTTTCATGTTGATATTTTGAGAAGTGATTCTTGATCAATCCCCTCATGGAAACTCTGACAGTGTGGTGTTTCTCAGTGCCAATGTGAGGCCTCACAGATCCCAGTGCAAGGCCATTTGCATGAGAGTGGGGAAAAAGCCTGGGCTCTGCAGCTCAAAATCAAACTGCTGTTATAGGACAGGAGGGATTTCATTCTCTAGAGCTGTCCATCAGCTGCCTTTATTTGGGAAAGGGAAAAGGGGAGGAGGGAGGGGAGGGAGGGGAGGGAAGGAGAAGGGAGGGGAGGTTTGGTTCGGAGAGGAGAGGTTTGGAGAGAGAAAAGAGGAAGAGAAGAGAAAAGAGAAGAGAAAAGAAAGAGAAGAGAAGAGAAAAGAGAAAAGAGAAAAGAGAAAAGAGAAAAGAGAGAAGAGAAGAGAAGAGAAGAGAAGAGAAGAGAAGAGAAGAGAAGAGAAGAGAAGAGAAGAGAAGAGACGAGACGAGACGAGACGAGACGAGAAGAGAAGAGAAGAGAAGAGAAGAGAAGAGAAGAGAAGAGAAGAGGAAGAGAAGACAGAAAGAAAAATAGTTATAGCTTCTAAGGAAGAGTTGGAATTTTTTATTTTATTCATTCTTAATTGTCAGCATGAGTGAAAGTAGCTAATTGTTTTACATCTTAAGATATTGCTCTTCCAAGAGCTAGTTCACTGTATGCAACTGTTTAAAGCATTTGAATATGCTTTCTGTGTGAACGGTTTTCTGCTTCAGTGTCCTCCCTTGGCTGCTTTTTCCTAGCCTCATTCTTTAATGCAGAGGACATTTGCAATGAAAATGGGATCTCTGCTTCTTAACAGTTCATCTGCTCCTGCTGCTCATTTCCCCACCTGAAGTCACAATCCTCCACTTGTGACCTCACTGCAGGTTGCTGTGGTGAGAGGATTATGTTGTTGCAAATAGAGGTTTATAACTTCAGGAAGAGAATGAGCAGCCAGAGCAGATGGACTCTTTTGAAATGAAGATCCTGTCTTCATGCAAATACTGTGAATGATAAAAGGACGAGAGGGAGAAGTGGCAGAAATTATACAAGCAGGATTGTTTCTAAATGTAGAGCACAATTATTCGTTGTCCCATTCCACGTCTGGAGCAGGGTTAACAGGAGAGACCCTGTAAGTCCTGGGGTGGTTCAGAGAAGCAATCAGCATTTGCACACTTTTTAAAGTAACCTTCAGACAGCTCTGATACGTCCCCTAGTACTGCTGGCGTCTGCCTGCTATTTTGGTTGATACCAGATTTAAATCAGGGTAGTCATTGAAAGGAAAATAGCACAGGTGTTAATAGCTTGAAATAAGGACCAATTACCACAATCAGGAATTCTAACTAACTCACATAGTTTTTTGTTCAGGCTCACAGAGGGATGGTAGGTAGTGAGGGACACTGGCAGTGAAGACTGTTCCAGGACAACTAGAGGGTAAGTTTCTCAGAAATGGGTAGACTTTCTGGTGAAGCAGTTTTCTAAGCCACGTTTATATGATGCCATGGGTATTTTGTTTTAAAGGTATGCAGCCTCACTCAGCTTGATGTAGGTGCCTGATTCAGTGCAACTCCTAGTTGTTTGGTTGTGTCCAAGAAGTTGCATTAACACAACTCTGAGCCTGAGTTATAAATTCCATCTCTTCAGTAGCTGAAGCAGCAAAAATTGCTTCTTGTTGTAGTCAGCTCAGGTGCCTGAATTTGCATCCCCTGTGCCATGCTCGTTGCATGAACATGACTAGAGACATACTTTTAACCCAGTGTACTGCCTAATTATGCATTTGAGAATGAAATGGCCTTTATTTTTTTAACAAACCATTAGATCCAGAACATCCCTTAGTCCTGCTGGAGAGAGTGATCACCAAACTCAGGGGCTGCTTGTGGCTACACCCCTGAAACCATTAATTCTCCTGAACTATTTAAGGCACACAAAAATGCTGTTATTGACACTTGGAGCAAGAATCTATGCTGTCTTATCTCCCAGCCTATGAGACCTAACAGGTTATCAGTGAAGACGCATTAAATTTGTCTGCAGTTGGGGACTGGACATGCCACAGTGTTTTCCTGGCATTGGACAGAGATCCACAGGCTTTCCCAGTGATCCATGGCTCCACAGAAGCCAGATCTTAATGGCAAGTTGCCTGGCTGTGTGAACACATGGGAGCATGGAGCAAGCAGTGGAGACTTGTGACACGATTCCCATTGCTGTGACATGTGAGCCAGGAGCCAGACACTGAGTCTTTTTTTGAAATGTTTGCTTGAGCATATCTCGTTTTTCATCTGGTTCAAACTCACAAGAGTGGTAGTAAGTTTTGGAGACAGAGAATTATCTGCTCTACAGCCACATAAGAAATGAGTTGGGGGATAAGCCAGATAATTGAACTACAATTTTACTCAATCGCTGCTTCACTGTCCCTTTCCCTTCTCTTCTGTTACTTTCACATCTGATTTTCTGCAGAAAGCTAATCCAAAAAAAAATCATTGATTGATAAAATAAAAATAATTGTAAAATGAGATTCTTGGTTTATGGAAGCTTGCAATGCAATGCTAATCTGAAAAAGAGATAACTGCTATGTGTGCATCATACATGTAGTAATTTATATATGTGTGTTCATTCTGATTCCTTGGGAAAACTTTTTTTTTTTTTTTTAATTGCTTCATTTCACCTCTTCAAATGAGGCATTTTGCAGGTTCTCAAAGGGATCCTGGAAAAAGACAAACTTTTGATTTATGAAGAAGCTGTAAACTAAGTGCATTGTTTACAAGAGGGACTGACTGTTCATCTTTAAAAAAGTCTTTAACATGTTAACATCTTTTAAATTAATCTCTGAACATCTATCCTTCCTCAATTTGTGAGTCAGTTTCTTGGACAGGGACAGATTTCTGGGAGGAAGCTGGGCTAGGAGCGAGCCACAGAAACACCCTTCTCATTCGTCTGTCCATGGCATAAAGCCACAATATCAGTAGAATAAATAAATAAGTAAATATAGAAATAGATATATAAATATAAATAAATCTATACTAATTGCAACCTTGATGGGAAAAAATGAAGCAAAAAGTCTGAAAACAGCACTGAGAGGGAGAATATCAAAAAGCTTTGGACAAAACTTTCAGACAGGGGCAGCTTCTGCTTCTGCTGAGTTGTACTTAGTTGTGCTGTGTGTCAGTATGCGTGACACTATCATTGGATACATCAAAGAGCGCGTTAAAAACATCCCTGCTACAAAAGGGAACACTGGTTGTGCATCCCTGAAAAGCAATGGCATTGACACAAAAGAGCTTGTCAGAGATAGCAAAAGGAAATGCCAGCAACAGTTTTGCACATATAATGATTCCATCAGTACATTGGAGAGACGGGCAATAAAAATGATCAGGGTAATGCTGGTCACATCATTTTATGCAGAGAACATTCACTATGAATTTAGCCTCTTTTATTCCTTAAAAACACCTTGCAAACTGCTGATTGATGTGGGCCAATCATTACTCATTGAGCTGATGGCTGGGAAGCTCCATGAGGTCAACCAACCTGATCTCAAAAGAGTAATGGATTATTATAACAATAGCCAGTGGCCTTACCCAAGCTCAGACCCCTGCTGGACACTGTATATGGAAAAACAGTTGCTGGGCCAATGAATTTATAATCAAACTGAATAAAATGTGGGAGATGAAATAGTTAAGGTGTTAGAATAGAGCAGTCACAAGAGTTTAACCAAGAAGCCAGGTTTCCTGACTTGAAGGCTAGTATCTAAGTTGGGAATTTTTACCTCTTTATATTGTCTTCATAATTTGAAGATTTCCAACACTGAATTCTGGGATAATGTCTCTGCTGATTATTAAAGAGATATTTAACAGAGGTTTAGTTAGTTTGGAGGGGATATTTTGTTCCTTATTTTTTTTTCCTTTTTTTTTGGTCAATTATTTTTGTTTTCTTCTAAAAAGGTGTGTTCTAGCAGATGCTTAGGAACAAAGAGACAGAACTCTTTCTGCAAACATATTCCTGCTTCTTAAAACATACCTTTCAATTCTATGCTGTTCAAACAAAAGAGGAAAAAGATTAAAATGTTGCATTTTTGCACTAAAGATGGCTCAGTGAAAAGTAAGTTTTGCTTCCCAGCACAGCACCTCAAAAAATTCTTCCTTCTCAGGATGTCTTTGTAGATGAAATGACAATTTTAAAGATTTTGGAGTAAAACAAACAAACAAAAAGTTTCTGGATGGTTCAGATCACCCTAATACAGCTGTGTGCATAATTAATGCATGTTTTAACAATAGAAGACATAATTTAGAAAAGGTTTCTGATAAGCATTTGTGTGTATTGAAACATTTTTGGCAATATCACTGGAAGCAAATGTTTTGAGGAGATGTTTCGACTCTTTTTCAATGACTGTGAAGGCTCACAGATAGTTGTCAACCCTTCTGTTAAGCCAATCACAGGTGATTTCAGTGGGAATTTAGAAAGAAACCTCAGCCTTCACAGACAATATTGAGCCAAAGTGTGCAGATATGAAGTCTGCCCAGATATTTTCAATGTCTAATGTTTGAAAACACCAAAAGCATGAACTATAATTAGAATGATGGTCTGCAAACAGTACGTCATCATAGCAAAGACATGGAAAATTGTAGTGGAGTGTTGGGAAGAAGATCCTTATTTTTGAGGCCTATTAGGCTTGAAATAGTGTCTCAGGGAAGTCGTGTAAGTCCCCTAATTTGAGGCTGTTGGGGAGAACACAGAGCATGATTTAAAGCAGTATCCCATAATATAGTGTGCCATCTGTTATACACAGGGAAACACTTCTTAAAAATGGAAGTTGTGAAGTGTCATTTGAGGTGTAGTCTACACAAAAATAAAAAAATATACAGGAAATGTGGAAATCAAGCAAACAAATTAAGGGATCCATAAAAGTTAAGAAGTGCTTTTAGTTGATTTTTAAGAAAATATTTTACAAATGCAGCCAGGAAGGAGGTGATCCATTTTCTAAGTAAGACAATATAATTACCCTTTCTGTAACAGGCTGTTAGGATCTTTCTTGAGCAAAACTGTCTATTTAGCCACATAATCTAGGTTCACTTTAAATCAGATCTGATGCTTTGTGCCTGGAATGATGTAGGTCTATGTAAAAGAAAAAAAAGTAGAAAACCCATGCAACAAAATAATTTCAAAGATTTGATAAATGTAGCAATGTCTGGTAGATACTAGAGTATTTTTCAAATAATACAGCATTTTTTTGACACATGGACGACTGCATTGCATAATTATTTTTTGTTGTGTTTTCCTTTTATTTTTTTAATGTTAGTAATTACTTATCCACTCAGCCTCCTCAGACTTCCCAGGCTGTCATTTCAAGACCAGATTCCACAGAAATATCAAAGGATGACACCTATATCCTGTCACACTCAATGACTTTTAATCTGATTTCTCAACAGGCATTACTTTCTTCATGGAATCAAGAAGAATAGCATTTGATTTCTGCTGATGCTTTGGTGTTTTCCTCCAGATGTTTAATTCCTTATTCCTGTGTGTCCACACAATAGTCCTTGACCCATAGTTACCACCTTCCTAGGTGTCCATCAGGCAAGGATGCCATATTAGCCCACTGATGTCATATTAGCACAAAATTTGGCTCCTTTACTTTTCCATTTTTATTTCTTAAGGGAAACTTCCACAAACAGGTGGTATTTCTTTCCATTATAAACTGGATTGTTCTTATTGGAGTAATGGAAGTTCAGTGTTGAGGTTTTCTATTTACTCTTGCAAGACCCAGTAGATTATTCAAAAAGGATCACTTACATAGTAAGTAAAAACAAATTCATTGACATGAGCTTTGATCTTGTGACACTGTGAGTATGGCTCTCCTGGAAATGAAAAAAATAAAAATAATAAAAAAAAGTAAATAGAACAGATGCTTTAAAACTAATATTTGGGTACCAGCCGTAATGGCTGAAGTGAGCTTCAGATTTTGCTGGTGCAGAGCTGGGGTCTGAGGGAAAGTGATGATGTTTGAGCTGAAAAAATTAATTTCCCATTTATAAAGTATGGAATAAAGTCCTATTCTCATCTTCTTTCTCATCCCCTAAACCTGAGAAACATTCCAATATTGAAAAACATCACCACAGAGGAAAAAAAAATCCCACCTCATCTTCTGTTGGAGCTGATACTTCAGCCCATTTCTGCCTAACCTCAATTCCATTTTTTATCACAATAGAAAATGGAGCCAGATGGGACTGATAAAACTGCGTGTGCATTCACTTCATTCAAAGCTGCAAGTTGCACTGAAAAAGATGCATATTTCTCTATACTCTGAGACATAATGCAGGTTGGAAAGAGCTCACAAAACAATGTGTAGTAATATAATATTTTCCAGGTACTGCACAAGTCTATGCAATCTAATATGTGTGTGCATGAGTGTGTATGTGTGGAGGGAGCATAAGGATAGTCACATTAAATATTTTTTCCATCCCTGCTATGATGGGAGTTTTGTTTGGCAGAAATGCCATAAAAAATGGCCTATGAAAAAAAACCCAACAAAATAAAGATGAAATTATGTTTCCCTTTCTTGTTGACTATTTCCTTGATTTCAAACCCTGCTGATTTTTACCTAGCATTGACACATGATTTGAGCAGCTCAGTTGTGCCTTTTTAAAGTTGTCTTCTGTCCTACCTTCGGAAGGATGCTGGAACAAACGAGGTTCAGGAGATCTCCGTCCACTCTGGCAAAGATAAGACATGGAAGGGACTGCTTATTTAGTATTTAAAAAACAAAGGCCATAGCTACCACTTCAGCAAAAAGCAATTGATCATCAATAGTGAGAAAACATTGTTAAGCCACAGCACACAGACCTTGAGGGATTTATGAGCAGCTCCAAGCTCACCTCTTGACTTCAGCTGGAGACTGGGCAACGTGTCTGAGTACCAGGATCTGACTGGTAATGTCCTGTGCAAATGAATTTAGAGATTTTCTCAGCTTGTATTCATATTCTACAAAAGGTAAATATCCCCCAATTACACCTACTTGGAGCTGAATTATCGACTTCAGCTTTGAAGTGCAAATGAGCTGAGTGAAAACATAGACTGCAACACAGGAGTTATTCCTACTAGCTGATTTATAGTGCATTAACTGTCTAGTAAGGAAAGCTTTCTATTGCTATGGATTTGTAATCCCCCTGTCCAATTATCCTGAAGATGAAGGCAAAATGCCATCCAGTGTATGAGGCAATCAATAGTGGTCATTTCTTAAAATTCTTTACTTCTCTTTCTTTCCAGCAATCCAGGTTACAGGGTCTTCCATAAATTGCTTTTTAATGGTTTATCAGCCCTGCTGTTTCTAAGAGCCAGACTTAGGGACTACAGTTATGAAAATAAACTCCTATAAACAGCCCTCCAGTAGGTTAAAATTATCAGTATTTATGGTGAATGGAAACTCCTTTAGAAACTTCTAATCACCATTGTCTCTCTGTCTAAAACTGATCTCTGAGTAAATAAATATGTCAGGAAGTTGAAAAAAATAAAATACTGTGTAATGATTTTTTAAAAAATAAATAAATAAATATATACATACATGATGTCATACCATATGAAAAGTTCAAGTACTCAATCCTTCATTACTGTTTGCTAAAGAGCATTATATCTTCGTGCAGTACTATTTCCAAACTCTCATCTGGAACAGAAGAGGAGCCCTCTCATTTGCCAAGGCATCACATCCCTTCTATTTTCAGGCATTTATTTTAATCAGTGGAAAACACCTTGGCCTCACCTGTTCTGTGTTACAATATAAAGTCGTTTTGTTGCTTCCTAGAACTTCCAACATGAGCACAGAGTTCAGTTTATTTGAACATCCTGTTTCAAGTTCAAGAAAATACTGGCTATAGCACATTCAGTTTATTTGCTGCATTTGTGTTCATGTGTTTATACCCATTTATACCTGATACACAAGACATTTCTTTCACTTTAGAGACAGCTAAATAAAGATACAACAATTGAGGTTCCTGCCATAGGTGTAATTGGAGGAAGTAGCCTCCTGCATTTACAACCAGTGGAAATCAAGTTATTAAAATCATTGCAATGCAGGATGAGAACAGAGAATTGTAGAATGGTTTGGGTTGGAAAGGACCTTAGACTTCATCTAGTTTCACCATCACCTGCCCTGCCATGGACAGGGAAGATGTCTCTCATCTTCAAGTGTGTGCATAAATTTTGGCAATTCTATATGCTTTTCCCTCCCTAAGTTGCTAGTTTAACATTAAAAATAAAGACAATGAAGAATGGCTGCAAGCAATGCTGATGTCGAGCGTGTACCTGTCTGAAACAAGATAAAAAATAATTCTAGCCTTTCTATTAAAAGGAAGGCAACTGGCAACTAAAGAGTCACAAATGAGCAAGAAGGGATTTTTTTAGGAATCAATATCAATGTCATAATTGGACAATGAGCTTCCAAGGACTTTCAGCCTCTTAAAAACATCTAATATGTGTTCTAGAGTGATTTGGGATCTTAAAATGGTCATAACCTTTATTATTTAAGGTCAAACAGAGAAGATCACAGTGGTATCTGGAAACAGAAATATTGTACATAATTTTGGGCCAAAATGACAGTTGCTATAACGTTTTCCAGTGAGATAAATGATCTGTGTTCAATGGAACCTAGATAAATCAGTGTTCAAAATGGTATTAAATTCCAGCTGTCTTTGTTCTGTGTGGGCATGTCTAAAGATATAGACTATGAAGTAAGTATAATGCCCTTATTGACAGAATAACATTATCCACCACTGGGTTTTTGTTATTCTAGAAATCAAGGTACATGTATAGTTGTCTCTATTATATGGGAGGTTTTCAAATTTATTAACAATTTTCAATCAAAAGGTAATTTAGGTACTAAAGAAGGATCTACTCTATAGATATATATAGAATAAGTGTGGCTATTTAGCCAAGTTCATTCAGGAAATCTGGATGTGTTCAAGGCATCAGATTCTGTTGTCAGACTCCTTATGGGCACTGATATGCACATAGTGTTGCCTGAGAATCACAGAGTTACCTGAAATTCAATTTTAGTGAGTGATTCTTGAATTTTCTTGAGAAATGCACCATTCTGTTTGGGCTCAGCCCAGAACAAATTATGTAGGTAAAATGGAAACAAGGTTATCCCATTTCCAGGAGAATTTTTATCTGCACTACTCTATAAAGCTTCTGCCTAACTTCAAAGTTCAGATGCTACTTTGTAAAGGCAGAATTAATTTTCTTGATTGCTAATCCATCACCACTAAGTATGATGCATATGGTATCAAACATAGGTATTTCTGCTATCATTAATTGTGGCACATTGTCACAACCGATAAGGAAATGCAATATGAGAACAAGAAAACAGTCGCTGGATTTGGCAGCTTACCCTTGTTTTCCTAGTCACCATGGCAGGTACCAACCGAAACCCTTAACTCAGGAGGCTGACTGTGTGAATAAACGAGGAGAAGAAACTCAGGACTTGGAGAGCATCAATCATTCAGCTGTGTTGTCTCACACTCTGTTTGTAGAGCTGTTGTTCAGTGAAAGATAAAGATGAATAGGTCTGAAGAAGGAGGGGTGTCTGTAAAATATTCTAATGCTACGGAGCAAAAGCATAACTTTTGGCCCTGAGACTTCTGCTAGAGAAAAGGGGAAGCAGTGACACAGAGGGTGAGAGAAGGAAATTACCATGTGCTTGATAAAAGAGAAATCAAATAAAGAACTCTGGTTTAAATGGCTGGTAAAATACAGCTGAAATGATAAGAATCGTATGACAGACAGGAAAGGAAATTAACACAACATAAGTTAGCAGGGTAGAAAATATCTGGGTCCAAGCCCAACAACAGGTAGAAACACTCAGGTCAGGAGGAAAAGAATAAGATGTCTTTGAGAAAGTAAATCATAATGTGAAGTGGTAGGGAGATCTTTGGAAAAAAACAAACAAACAAAAAAATAACCCCAACCAAACTTTTCTGTTTCAGTTTGTTTTATTGGGAGAAAATAGAATCCCTGAAATAGCTGTGAATTACAGATTAAATCATATTACTACTAGATAAAAAATTTAATGCAGATAGACCCCTTGAGATTGTGTAGCTGTTCCCCAGAGTATGTCCGTAATATGGCAAGCTTATATAGACAGGGAAATAAGGAGGTGAATCCTGTATTTTAAAACCAGTAGAAGCTATTATTATTACTCTTGCTGACCCCCAGTGTAATGAGACCTAGAACAGCACAATCATTTCTGCATTAGATGAAGAACGAGTGTTAAAAATTTTTGGACAGTGCTGCAGCCCACGCTGCCCCATAGGAAGGCTCCCATTAATTCATCCAGGCATCTCAACATGCTATTGAAATCTTTTCCAGCCCCTGGTTAAGAGACAAAGAAAAAAAAAGAAAAAGAAAAAAAAAATTAAAAAAGAAGTTATTTGAAATTATCTTAACCCTTCTCCTTTACTGCTAAACTGAGAGATGAATGTTGCATCACTCAGTAGCACAACATATATTTTTAATGATTTTGCATTGCCATTGCTTTTACTATTAAGGGAAACTTAATCTCATGAATCAGATGCTGGATTAGGTTACCTTCTTTGCTTCTGATTTTACTAGATGACAGGTCTCCTAAGGTTATGTTACAATTTAGAACTGAGACACGGAATTGTCCTGGCTTTCCTGACTTACTATCAATTTAGGTATTTTTTAACTCTGTTTATATTTTTTCTTTTTTTCTTTCTAAATGTGGTCTTATTAAATCAATTCCTGACATTTCAGTAAAAACCAGGAATATACTTGTTCCTATTCCACATTGAACTCTGTTCTGCAGACCTGCACTCCTCTAGCTCTGTATTTTGAAGGGGCAAATTGCAGGTCTCTGCACTGGTGTCTTCCAGTGTCTTTCCCACTGTCGTCATGAGACCTCTGCTTCTTATTTCTCTGTTGGTTAATGCTAAACTATTTTCCTATCACAAATCATTCATGCTCATCCTTCTGCTACTTTATGAATTTTCAGCTGCTTCATATATCTTAATTTAAGTGAGCTAAAAATAGGTGTTCTGGGATGAGGAAGTAAAATAGATGCTATAACAGTGCTGCAATAATAATAAAGTAATAAAGCAACCATCATAATAACAATAAACAGTGGTAATATTTTCACTATTTAAATGACACTTAATAGATACTGAATGACATAATAAACATGAGATACATCATATGATGTATTATTTACTTTTTCTGACATATCTTTAATTTAGGCATTTTAAAATATAACTGTTTAAATATATATATATGTGTACATGTGTATGTGCTGATATATAATGTATAAATATGTACAAACACAAACACATTCATAGAATCACAGAATGCTTTCATTAGGGAGGGGCCTCAAAGATAATGTAATTCCAGTCTTAACTAAGCTAGATCTACTTCCAGAGAAAAACCCACACATTTAAATAACACTAAATTTATTCAAACCGCTTTTTAAAATCCAGCCTTATTTTCTGGATCTCTCACATATGATCTGAAGCAGACAAATATCTTTAGATCCTTTAGTAAGATCAGAAATATATCCAACATATGCATCATCTTGAGATGCATTCTGGTCCACGGAGGAATTTGTTACTGAAGGAACCAAAGTTTCAGCTGGTTTTAAACAAGAGTGGTTTACAGAGTCTGGTATTAAAAGCAACACTGAAAAATAATCAGGAAATTCCAAGCAAAGTGCATTTTATTTAGCACAATGTTTTGCTTAAAGATGGGCTAAGAGATGACCACAACAAAGAAGGAGCCAGTAAAGGGCTTGTGCAGCCAAATTAATGTTGCTACACGTAGCATGGTGTGTGTGTACTTTTGTATGCATTTAAATGGAGAGGGCTGCCACATCTTTAATCTGAATAAATCTCCAGGTGTGTGAAGGACTTGGCAAAGTGATAAACTCAGAACAAGACAAGGAAGCTGCTTCTGGGGTGAAATGACCAACAACAATTTGAGGGCCTGGTCCTCTCTGAAATAGATGTGAGTCTTTTCATTCATTGACTTCTGCAGGTTTGGATCAGGCTAACAGCAGGGAAGCATAATTTAGCGAGCTGAACGTGCGGAAAACATTCAGAGGGAAGGAATTCACTGAGCCTTACTGGCATGTGGCCATGTGCTCTGGAAGTGACTCCCCCCAGCCTGCCCTGACTTTCACAAAAAGATGAATAGAAATGATCACGGGAGGCCAAGGCCACAATTTTTGAATGACCCTGTAAAGCAACCCTTCCACCAGCCTCATGTGTCATGTACACCCAGCAGACAAAACGATGCAGATACACATCAAAAGAGGCTTTTGTGTAAACTCAATATTATTATAGCATACAAAAAAAATTGTAATGTGGAGCAAAGCACCATCTTAAATGCATACTAATTAAAGTGGGAAATTGCCAAACATGAATTCACTTACCACTTCATTTACCATGTTACACTATAGATCTGGTAACCTTTATATTCAATAATAAAATCCATGACTAATTCCTAAAATAAACTCTGAAAATAAAAGTAGTTATTTGCTGAAACCTAACATATGCCAGAGAAGCGCATTAATAGAAAGAGTTTTGAAATTATTTTGGAACACATTAAATCCTGTGAGCCTGATCCATGTCTGGTGCAAATTGGCATCTTCCTCATGACTTTAAATGAATTAATACCACTAGAGATTTGGCTTTTTGCACTCTCTGTTTTTTTATTCATTTGTATAGGTTGTTTCCTGGGGTTTTTGTTCATGTCTTTTTTCTTCTTTTTTTTCAGGCAGAACACTGCTTCAAAACAAACGTATTTAAATCTCTCAGAAAGTCCACACATGAATGTTAATGTATTAAAAGAGAAAATATTTTGTCTTTTCTTATATGCTACATGCATGAAAGAACAGGGCCCTGCTACAGGTCTTCCCAATTCCATGAAAGTCTGTGTTAGATTATTTTCAAAGTTATGCGTGCATGAAAAGGGATTTCATAATTCTTCATCTCCTGAGTGAATTTGTCCCTTGCCTGTTGTACAAGGATTAAACTTCTTGTAAGCATTAAATGCTCTCCCCTTACTGGAACTGAAGAGCAAGGAGGATATTTTGATTCCACTCAACCTGTTTTCTCTACTTCTCTCACCTCTGCTGTGCACAGAAGTCCCTTCCTTTCCCTTTGGGGTACCCATCAAAAACTGTCCCACTTCATCAGCAACACATTTCTTGAATTGCAAATAAATTCCAAGTGTGTTTGGCATAGGGTGGAAAGCACAAAGAAAATGACAAAATAAGACAAATTGTAAACAAATGTGACAAGCTGAATAGAAAATGAGAAAAACAGGTGCAAAGCTGGCATGGCCTTGCATGAATATTATTCACAGCAGAACTGAGAAAATGTCTGATTCATCTTCTTTCTCCCCCTCCCCCTCTCCTTTTTCATTCTTTTTTTCCCACTAGACCTGAAAGCTGTCTAGCTCACTTGTCAGCTAAGGTTATGTCCAGTGTTTGTATGCTGCATAAACTTTGTTTTTCCTGAAGGAAACCAGGTTTTTAGATCCCGCACATCAACAAATCTGAGCAAAGAGTTACTGTGAGGAAAAAAAACAACTACTCCACAGTGTTTTCCCAGAATAATTTTGAACTATGTGCAGTTCCCTTAGTCACCAAAGACCAAGTGTGTCCATTATCAGCCTGCTAAGACACTCCCAGGAGAGGGAGAGCCCTGGAAACTTAAAAGTACTGTTGAATTTTCTTCTGCCTTATTGGGATAAAGGGTTCCTTGATGGTTCTAGATTCTAACTCATTTCCTATGGAGTTAAATGTGGGGATGTGGTGATGCTTTTCATTTTAAAGGGATTTTTTTTTTCCCATCAAGTGTTTTTTTCATCTTAAAGGACAGTCACCACATGCCTAAATTTTAATTGTGTAGTTACTGCTGGTGATAACATTTTCACATATATTTAATTCTTCTAATTCTTCTAGAATTCTTCTAATTCTTCTAATTTCACCACTTCATGAAATATTTGATGATCTCCTACTACATTCTATTGTCTACATCAGTAAGGCAAGTAATATGTGTATATGTATATGTATATGTATATGTATATGTATACTACAATTAAGAGCAGTTTCAGAAATTTAGTACAGTTAAAAATGGAAGATGGAAAAGAAAAAGCTGAAGTAAGTTTTTGGCTGATTGAGTCATAATGCAAGGGTTCTCTTCAGTCATTACTGACTTGCACGTATACGGAAAAGGGGGAAAGAATGAGGTTTGGAAATCAAGAGTTCCACAGAATCTATATAAAAACCCCATTTGTAGACAAATTTCTACCCAAACCTTCACTTTGTAAATTCTCCAGGAATTTATTTTGGAAATTTGTTGCCTTATGAACATGTGCTTTGTGTATATTTTTAGATTCCCAAGAGAGAAAGACTTCCACTCCCAATCTGTAAAGAGTTCACCTGGCAGTAGTACTCTGTGTCAAAACAAAAATAATTGACTAAAAATATTCCCATTTCAAAGGCCATTTTAAATAAGTGTATCATTCCATGCTGTGCTCGAACCACGCCTTGCACAAGGACCAAGTCTTGTAATGGCAGCGCTGCTATTATTAAATCATATTATTTTTTCTAACAACTTTCACACATTCATGTTCTGTTATCAGCATTTCTTGTGCTGAACCCTTCTAATTGCATCAGCTTTTTTGTGGAGACTAATCTTAGGAGTTAATATATCTCATTTCTAGAGTCCAACAAACACTGTAAAAAATCCTATGTGAATTTCTACCTGAATTAATTCTCTGACACTCAATTTTCTATGAACATTCAAGACACTGAGTTTTCCTGCCAGGAATGTGTTTATCAAACACTTATTACTTCTGGCAATAGTAGTTTTAAAGATGCAAATATTTTCAGTGAGATATGCTTGCTTTTTTACCCAGCCGAGAAGACTGTATTAATATCATGAAATTTCTCTCACCAATTGCAAATAAGTACCCTATTTAAACAGTAGAAAAAACCAACCAGTATCTCCACAGACATACTAATAAAAAAAAAAAAAAATTAAAAAAAGGCAGAAAATTCTGTCATATAGCAAATAAATCTGAGAAGGCTGTGATATGCTGGGAAGTAGAAGGAAGCTAATTTGTCAGATAAATGATTTGTTGTGAATTGCACTGTTATCTCTGTTCAAGGGGAATGAGCCTTGATTCTGGAAGGTGCTGAGCCAGTCCTGCCAGTTCCTGAGCAGTCTCAGGTCCCATTGTGGGAGAATATACATTTTTTTCACATACAGACTGATTTCAGTGAGATGTATCATAATGCCCAAGAAAAGAAACCTGCTTTCCTTTCCCACCTCCACCATGGGTCTCCTTCGTGACCTTGGGCAGAACACTTATCCTCTCTGGACAGCAATTCCTCCATCTGAAAATTGGGCATGATACTATATTTTTAAAGCTCCTTCGGACCCAGGATGAAAAATGTTAGACGTTATGATTATTATTATATTTCATTGCTGACATCTATTACCAAGTATGTATTTCACAGTGACAGCTATCACAGTATGTATATTTCTATAATGACAACTATCACAGCACGTATATTTCTGGGATGACAACTACCATATTAGAGTGTGTATATTTTTGGAATTAAAGCTATAACAGCACAAATTGTTCTAAAACTATAGTACTAATTGCCATATACTCTTCACAAATACATGGTGTGTTATTATATGTCATCAAATGGTACTTTTTGTTTCATTTTATGTATATATATATAATATAGGGGTATATAATGCATAATACGTATTCCATGTTGTTTGACATCCACCAAATTTCTCTACCTTAATAAAATATCCCATGCAAAGCAATCTCTAGCAAAAAATGTAGAGAAATGCATGCACTGTGGAAGACTTTTAATGGCTAACAATTCAGCATGGGAGTATCAATGAAATCTTTCACAGCATATATTAGAGAGTTAAATATTGCAATCTGTTCTTCACAGTGATATCCAATATGTAAAGGAAATGCCAAGATCAGTCAAAAACTTAGAAGGTTGTTTTCCTTCCTGTTTTCTTGCCTAAATTTATATATATATATTTAAAAGAATATTTATAATGTAGGTAGAAGAAGAGATCACATATTTGTAAAAGAAAAAAGGAATTGTTCTCTCCTCACAGTGCAGCTCATGGGAGGATTATATACAGCTGACTGCTTGATAGAATGCCAGCCTATTTTTCAAATTAAAAATTGCTTATAAGCTTTTATGCACTCTGAGTCATTTTTAAATAAATAAGAATGGGAAAGTTTATTTAAAATTCTTTAAATTGTAAGATACATATTTCAACATCAGTTAGTAAGTCAATTGACTTGATAACATTTCATGTTTAAGAAAGACTAAGTTCTCCCACAGGAATGTGTCCTTAAATCATGGAAAAGCTTGGAACTGAAGCTTATTCTGGACCCTGGTTACAGCTCGACAAACATTTGCAATGCCCAAAATGCAGGTGGGCAAACTCCCCAGTTTAACTAGAAATATTTAGTAAAGTGAGGCTGAAGTTCCAGTTTTCTTGAGTTTCTAAAATGAGATTAAAGATTCAGAAAAAAGAAAAGCAACAAAAAACCAGTTGAATTAATAATTTATTCTTCTTTTTATTTTGAAAAACTTTAGTTGTCTGAAAGCATGAAAAAATATCTAACTTTTTTCAGCCTCATTTAATTCACTCAGTTTAAAACATTGATTCTTTGGCCTTTCAGTTACGTAGAAAAAACTGGTTTAATGTCAAAGACTTTCAAAAGGGACTTCTTACAGTTAATTAAGCTACTAAGGTCAGTTTCTTTAGTCATAGTAAGTGCAAAATCTCCTTACAAACTATGATATAAAGTGCTAGCCTATTGATAGTTAATTTTTCCACATGACCTCCTTTGTCTGAGGTAGAAATACTTCAATGCAAATTGACCTCACATCCAAGCAAGTCTTATGGCAGGATGGAGGCTTGCCAGCCTGCCTGCTGAAGAAGTCTCCACACATCTATGACTGTCACCTCTTTGTGAGCCTGAAAACCAGCTCGTTACCTTGATTAAACATCTGGGTTCCTACTTTTGATAGCAGTGTGGGAACAGGTTATCTGCTCACACTTCTGCCTGTTGATTCACTGCTGGTCATATGGCACCAGCAACACTTGGGATTGTGTTCCTGTGGTGCTCAAAATGTGCTCCCAGCACTGCCTCTTTAACATGGAAAGTAATGTAATTAACCAAAATACAGCCTTCTGCTTATAGATGTGGGAAAAAAAAAAAAAGGTAAAAGTTGGCTGAATTGTGAAGAGTAGTATTACCCTCTGATGGACCCATATGAAAAAACATGTTTTACCCAAGGCACAGTCTTGTACTTATTAGTATTAGTTCCAGAACCACTGCTAAATCAAGTATTTTGAGATGCTAGTCCATGAATAATAATGCCAGAGAAGTACAATAATTAATAGAACATGAGGATATTCCCTAAAGAGCATGAGTGGCATTGCAAGAGGTATGCATGCCTGTCCTCTGAAATTTGTCTGCTACGGCCTCTTGAACTTTGATTTTGAAAGGTGGGGAAGAGGTGAAATGAATTACACTTCATTAGCAACGTCGAGTAAGATGGAGGCCCCTCTTCTCTGGAGAAACAGCCTTTAATTGTGAAATTCCCAGAATTCCCCCATGCACATCAAGCTGGATTAACTCTGGTGCTCTGACTGAGCGCAGGTGATGGTTTTCATTAGCCATTCTTTCTCTTGACCCTGATGTCATCGTTGTTATTGTTATTTATTAATTTAAAGTGCCTCATTCTCTCCTGGATTGCAGGCATTTCATGCAAAACTCATATCCACTAAGTAAATATTAGCATAATGTTAACAAAACAAACTTTTCAAGAATATTTTGTATCAATTTATCACTGATGGACCGACATCCCTGGAGGCTCAGGTCTGCTTAGTCTGCTAGCAATTACAATAGAAACAAGCTGCCATCGCACACACCTCTTACCATTCTGACTCTAACCTTGACCTGGAAAGGACATTTTCTAGGGGTGAGAGGATGTCTTAGCCTATTCATTACTTTTCATGCCTTTTTAGACAGGTGGAGGAAAATCATTCAGTTAGTGATGATCTTAGCAAGCAACAGTATATTAGCCAAAATGAAGAGTAATTCAGGGTAGCAGGAGAAAGCAGCGCAGACACTGAAGTAATGAATTTCATGCTCTCCTTCACCCACTGGGGTACACAGTGTGGAGATGCTCAATCAGTCATCAGATATAAGAAGAGCATTATTTATATTTTTTTTCCTAGGCATTTGTATCACCTTAGGGGGACAAAGGTGAAATGGAAATTCCTAAAGCATTTGTTCTGCTTTGTTTGTTTGTTTGTTTGTTGTTTACTTTGTTTTGTGTGTATGTGTTTGGTTTGTTTTCTTCTGTTTTTAAAAATAGCACAAGGGTTTTATATACCTCTCTGTTGAGTCTGTCACCACAGTGGGTGGTGCACAGGTGGTGTGTGCATTCCTTGGCCCCTTTTGCTTTCTGCTTATTCTGATTCTTTGAATCAGCTCTGAGAAAGCCTCCAAGCAATACTGAAGTAAATCTAAACCATTTAAGGGCAGCTCTAATAAAAAGCTCTTGGGAGAGGGAAGAAATTGAAGGAAGAAGTGCCTTGTCTTTTTAATTTCTTTCCTTGGTCTATTTTCTAAAGATTATGTGCCTAGTGACATGTGTGTCCTGGTTCTTCTGCGTACAGCTCTGTCAGAGACCTCTTTTGAATAACCTGAAAGTCCTAGAGAAGATACCACATCTTCCAAGGGTTCATGCAGTAGGAAGCAGCACTGCTGCTGCCATTTATTCTCAAATTATTTTATTCACAATCTACTCTGGAGTCTTTAAATGGTAAAATGATATGGGAAGCTCTTAATGCTTCCCTTTCAAACACCACAATGGAGAATTCACTCTGATTTACCTCTGGCTTTAAAAAGTATGCCTAATCTCTTCCAAGAGGGTAATTTGTCCCCAGTGTCCCTGCTACTGTGACTGAGGATGTGTGGTGATGGCAAGTTCAGTAATCTGAGATGCTATGGAGATACCTAAGCAGTTATTTCTTTCCAGTTCAGTCCAGTTCAGTTTAGCTACAGCACATTTAAATAACACATCAAATGTAAAGTACAGCAAACGCATTAAAATTTTGGTGTGAAGCCATCTTTATCCTTCCAGTTGTCTGTCCATGTCTAGCTGAATCTAGGAAAATGTTCAGATTGGCATTGTAAGCTATTTCAATTGCTCTGAAACAACATTATTCAGTCCAAGACAGTTAAGAAATGATTGCTACTTTTGTGTGTGTGTGTGTGTGCGTGTGTCAGTGTTTTGCAACACTGATTGCAAACAAAAAATCAAACAAACTAACAAATAAATTTATCTTTTTCATATGTTTCCTGCAGCATGGTGTGGTGCTAAGAAGCATTAAACAATGAGCTGTAGAGTTTGAAAAAGCAAAATTCCCCATTTACCCATGTAGGAAGTAGAAAACATTTGGATTTGAATGTACCCAGGCTGCTCCAGAAGCTTGGCAATCACAAATATCATGCTGCCTAGAGAATCAGAGACCATGGAAAACAATTGTAAAGGTAAGTATGTGGTTATGTGGAAGTAAGAGTGAAGAAATCTACATTAGGAGACCAATTGTGCATTAGGTGTATAATACAATACAGAATGACATAAATTACCATAGCAAACAAATGGACACTCAAGGAGCAGAACATATTGGGATGTGTATAAAAGGAAGACTGGGATTGCAGACAATGTTAACTTTTGTCTCTTCTTGCTTGAGAAATGTTCTTATTAAAAAAAAAAAGAAAAAGGAAAAGAAAAAATAAATAAATAAGCAAATGAACAAAAAGCCCAAACCAATACTTCTACATACATAGTTTTAGTTTTTTCTTCATGTCAGGCTTTTTTTTTTTTTTTTTTTTTTGATCCTATGTTCTTTACTTCAGATTTTTCTATGATGTTGTAGATTTTTTTCTCAGAATTGTAAAAAATGTGGAAGTCAATGTGTCTTAGTGCTAACAGCTGTAGATTTTGACATTTCTGGGGGAAAATCCTACTACTTTAATCTGGAGGCATTCCAAAGCCTGGAGGGACTTTTAAATTTTTATTAGATTTTATCAAATCCTAAAATACGAAATAGGGACAGTTTTGGCACGTCTTTCTGGACAGGATTGGTAGGTATTTTGTGAGATTTAAAGAATTGCTTAAACAAAGCGTGAATAGAAATTTATTTGATTATTTTAAAGCAGAGTATAAATAGTTTTATACAGATGTACATATCTTAAACAATTAAGAGTTAGCTTTTATCAAGGTTTAAACATGTACAATGCTGTCTGTACCTTAGATAATCTTGCCTTACAGCCAGTGAAGAGAATTATGTGCTTCACAGCATATTTTAGAACCTTGCTTTAAAATGAGAGGAATCATACCTTGGATGTGATTACTTCTCTCCATTGACTATAGAGAGAGTATGCAGTGAGTAGCTCAGATGAAAATGTCTGCTGTGTGTATATCTATTTAAAGTTCAATGAATCACACCTGAAAGTCTGAATTCACACAACTCTTAAGTCCTTTGAATTCTTTATATTAAAGTACAAACCAGGGCTCTGCTGTGTGTGTTGTGCAAGGCCGATTGGTATCCGATTGATTCTCCTCCTTATTCACTAGTCTCATATCCTCCCTTTCTTAAGGAAAGAATGAAAAAAGGGTGGATGACAACTTTTAGCAATCAATGGTCAGGATATGCTTTCACTGCAAGATGTAAGGACATCCTGTGCTATCCCAGATTAGCATTCTCTGTGAGCTGACAACATTATAAAATGTGAAACACTGACATTTGCTTGAAAGTTCGAATGGAACTTCTGTGAATATTTGTTTGAAGATGATTCTGGGAACACTGAAGTGAGAGGTGGTGATAAAATCTGTTTATGCAACTCTTCAGGTTTTGCCATTAAAGTTTCCTTTCATTAAACCCAAATTTTCTAATGGAGAACCGAATATGATCTGTTGGCTGAGATTCATTTTGAAGAAGGTAAATTTGCAAATCCCAAGGAATCTGTACCATGTAACTAACAAGCATGTAGTACATAAATGAAACCCACACCCAAACAAAACCTGATAGTGTATCAAGGGTGATTTTCACAGCTTGTTGTCTCATTGTTGCTATTTTTATACAAATCTGTTAAAAAGGGGAATTTTTCTATAGCTGGAAAATGGAAAAGAATAATATGTACAATGTCTCATACATTATTATTTTGAAGAAAACAGGCCAAAACTTCTCAGTTCTAACTTGCCCATTCTCTCTAGAAGTTTAGCTAACAGTCTATTCTAGTTTCTCTAAAAAAAAAAAAAGTTTTACAAAACACCTGGTCAAAAATCACAATATAAATGCAGATTGATTGGTATTGAGAATTTCTTGATTAAATAATGCAGAAAAGTAGCAATAGAATAAAAATTCATTTTATAAACAGCAGTTTTTCACTCCATTATTATCATCTTAACTAAAAGGTACGAAGAAAATCCAAATTGTGATTTCCAACAGTTTTGATAATCCAACTTAAAGTGGAAAAGCAAGAAAAAAAAAGAAAAAAAAAAAAACAAAAACAGAACAACAAAAGAAAACCAAACAAAAAAAAAAAAAAAAGCAAAAATCTATCAAAAAAAACAAGCCTAGTGGAATAAATTTTCTTAAGACTCCTCAGGGCCAAAAAGAACAATAACTATATCCTATATAATTGTATATAGGATGGCTGTTGCTCAAGTAGTACAAAATAGTCAATACAGAAAGCTGACCAGGAAATATAGGAAAAGCATCATTCCACAGTGGCTCCTGTTCCTGTTTAAAAGGTGCAAGGTCACAACTAAGATTTATGGTTTCATGATAAAAGATTTCCATTTTACAGAAAATGGTTCTGCTGAAAAATTAAAAAGGTAGAAGATAATGTTATCAAGAGAAATTCTGAAGTCTTTGTTGGACCCAAAAGGCAAAGTCGCTAAATCTCTATTGTGTATCATACTTGAGAGGATTTATGACTTTGGATGAGCAGTTCTGTAGTCTATCAGGAGGAAAGGAATAGATGGAATCAAAGCCAAATTTGTGCAAGGAAGGGGGAGAGAGGAGCATTATTAAAGCAGATGGTAATGGAAATCCATGAGAGATCTGAACAGAGTTACAGGTGATATTATTGAGTCCCCTTCCAGACTGAAACATTGCTCCCTTTCCTTCTTTCAAATTGAAATGTCCAGCAGGTGGGACACGGGTGTCAGTGTTTTATCTTTCTTTCTATGCTTAAAAATGCTAAAGAACTTGAGAGAGCACATGAAAACCAGTCCTGTAAGAACTGGGTGACAGGTCAATCTGGGATGCTTTTCAGGAAAGCTGTCCCCTCATTGATATGGCAGTGAGGAGCTCCAGCTTCCAGAATGTGCAGGGCTCAAAAAGTACTGGCTCTCATCCCTAGCAAAATTATTCATCGCCTCTTTGCTCAGTGACAGCCTTAGCCAACCAACCATCCATCAACATGTGGCTACCCATATGTCTTCCTGCACATCTTTTCCTATATAAGTACCTATATTTGAGATGGAAGAGTAGACAGACATCTGTGTGAGAGCAAGGGTCAGCAGCTGGACTTTTTTTTGTATGTTTATGCAGATGTTCCCCTATTCTTCCTTCTCTACAAGCTTCTCTGACTATTTGATTGACCTTTATGGTCACTGAATATTCATTTTCCTAGAACTTCAGTGACATTTTAGACAGCTTGGATATCCAGAATACAACACACACCCTACAGTCAACTGGTTATATTTTGAAGATGCAGCTGAAGCTTTATGGTAGAAAAAAAAATAAGATTGCAAGAAATAAAATAAGTTGGAGAGTTCTTTTTTTGCTTATTCTTTTTAAAGTTATTTTTCCTGTAATTTTCATAATCTTTCTCTCTAAGGGAATATATTCAACGTCTACTTATTTTTGAGTGTGATCATGATTTACATGATTTACAGCTGGGAAAACCATTTACCTGTAAGAAGATAATGAGCAAGTTACATTGTCACTGTATGTTTGGAAACCAGTGTCTATTTCACCTATTCCACTGGTTTGGATTGGGATAAAGTAAATTGTCTCCACAATTCCTTTTATATGGTTATACTTTGTATTTGTGATAGAAACTGTTGTTAACAGAGAAGTTTTATTGATTGAAGAACAGAGCTTAGGCAGCACCAAGGTATTTTCTGCCTGCATTAATTAGGCTGGGGATGCACAAGAAGCTGTGGGGTCATACACATGGGAAAGCTGACCACCCAAATATCCCCAGGGATGTTCCATAACCTATGGAGTCACGCTCAGCAATAAGGGCTGGGGGTAATGGGAAGAAGGCAGAGACAATCAGAATGATGGCATTTCTCTTCCCAAGTAGCCATTCCATGTGATGGAGCCCTGATGTTCTGGGGATAACCAAACACCTACTTGCTGGTGGGAAGCAGTGAATTAATTCCTTATTTTGCTTTCATTGCAGATGTAGCTCTTTCTTTTAAGCTCTCTTTATCACAGCCCATGAATTTTGTCACTTTTCCCCTCCAATCCTCCCCCTCATTCCATGAGGTGGAGAGAGTGCCTGGCTGTGTGGTACCTTCTGGAGTTAAACCACAGCCTCTATTCTGAACCTGGGTAAGAAGAAACAGCAAGGATGGAGGTATTAGATTTTATTACCTCAATAATTGTCACAAACCACTCTGGTAAAGATGTGGCTTCATGCACCACTTAATTTATGTGGTGAAGCTTGCCTCTATATGCCTTGGAAAATCTCAAACCATCTACAGACAGCTTAGAGATCCCTCAGCTGTGCAGCTCCACATAAGCCAGTGCCAGCTGTCAGCTACTCACCAGAAGCAGAAGCAAAGACATGAAATACAGCTCAGACCTTGGCTGTATTCTTAGAATCATTTATTTCCCCATCCTGAGAGCATCTGATCAAGAGGGCAGCCGAGAAAAGAGGCAGAGTCTCTGTGTGAAGTTACTTTTGTCACAGGGAAGGGAAAAGGGGATACCAGGGGTGGGGCTGGGATAAACAACCAACCAGATCAAAGTCTGGGCTATTTAAACTTGAAACAAAGGAATATCTCATAATCACATGGCCAGGACCCGGGGTAGGGAACCCAGGGGTACACTGCTATAAACCACTACCACAAATCTCTCCTAAGTACTTGGTAGTCTACCTGGAGTCCAACAAGCTTTTTTCGTAGACAAAACCATGAAGAAAAGTTCATACCAATAAAATTAAATATTCTGTCTAATATTGTCATCAAGGATAGTGTGATAAATGTTCTAACTTTCCATTTTTAGCCTGCCAACCTGCAATGTGCAATAAGTGTCATCAGGCTACAATTTAATAATAAGTGTATGTTTTTTCTGGTCTGGAGCTCACTGGGGATCCAACAGGGTGACAATGACTGAAACCTGTCTAAGCCTTATGTCTAAGAGCAGTACCCAGAGCTGAGCACCAGATGCCTCTGTCAGCTTTAGAAACCCCTGCACCATTTCCATGTCAACCTTACCACCCTATGGAATAACTACTCAGTGTACTAAAAAAAATACTGCTAAGCAAGGACTTTGCAATTCCAATCCAATAGAAATGAATAAATATCTGACTGCTAAATGAATAGTCTCTCATACATTAAGCCAGTAAGCCAAAAAAAAGTCATTATAATGTATGTATTTAAATTATAATATACAAATATACAAAAGGGAAGATAGACATCCATTGAGACCAGAGAATTGATTACATGGTTAACAAGTGGAATATTTATAGGTCATTATTCATATTAATACTAATAGTTCTTTTGTGCTGCTTTCCTCCATTCTGTTGTAAGACACAATGAAGTCAGCAGCTTAATTTCCTTTCAATAACCCAGCCTCTACCTCAGATTTACCCTTGCATCCACCATTCTGCTTTCTCCTGAATAACCTTGCCTAATATAGTTTCAATTTTAAAAGTAAGTCTTAAGCTGGGAAATGGATAAAAGAGGAAACCACTACATATAAGCATGAAAGTTCACTGTGCATTAACAGTCATAATAGTACTTTGCATTTAATTCCCTTCCTGTAAGGGGATTAAAACATTTCTAATTATTAATCGGTATTAAACAGTTTATAATTACCCCTGCAAGAAGGTAATTATTAACACACCCATTTTGCAGCTAATCTAAACCACAAAATAACTGTGCAACTTTGCCATATGGCACAAAAAAAGGAGTCAAAAAGAAAAAGAAGAAAGGTTATGTATCCCATCCCTTGTTTTTGTTCTAACCTGTGTACTAACACACCGTTCTTGGGAAGAGAGATTCTGCCTAAAAAGTGCCAGTCAATAAAAGAGATGAAACTCTTATGAAAGTCATGTCAGTTAAAGTATGAAAATATGACCTCACACAGTGAAAAAAATAAAGAAGCAAAAAAATAATCCCAAACCATGTCATACAAATTTCTAGGTATTGTTGACAAAAATAATTTAAACGCCTACATTTTTTAAGCTAAGGAGTTGTAAGTCCCTTAATTCAATATCGGAGATTTTTTTTACATATTTAATGTAACGTAACACAGTGTATTTCCCAATGATGCACAGATATGCACCCAGCTATAAATTATTCTACTGAAGGTCCCTTCTGCTAAACATAAATTTAAATGTGTTGACTCCAGAACTTTCTGTATACATATTAGTGCTAAAATCAGAATTTCTACTGACTCACATGCATCTCAGAACTGCATTTAGTTCATGTGTCTTGCTTTCCATTTGATGTCTCATAGATGAGAGAACTGAGGGCAACTCCAATCTATTAACTTCATACCACCATCATTCTTTTAATTCCTGAGAACACACCAAACAATGCAAAATGAAGATAAAAATCTGAATGAAAACAAAAAGAGCAAGAATGAGACAATGAAAGAACACAAAAAGAAGAAAAAGATAAAAGGAGAAAAATAAGAGAAAAAAAAAAGAAAAAAGAAAAAGGAAGAGGGAAAAGGAAAAGGAAAAGGAAAAGGAAAAGGAAAAGGAAAAGGAAAAGGAAAAGGGAAAGGGAAAGGGAAAGGAAAAGGAAAAAGAAAAAGGAAGAGGAAAAGGAAAAGGAATAAAAATAAAAATTAAAAAGAAAAAGAAAAAGAAAAAGAAAGAGAAAAAGAAAGAGAAAAAGAAAAAGAAAAAGAAAAAGAAAAAGAAAAAGAAAAAGAAAAAGAG
>JACBWW010000008.1:31455338-31489146 GCA_020086605.1 Lanius collurio | reverse complement strand
AGATCTGAACTTTAGTTTAAATTCCCATGAGAAAACTGTTAGTCCTTTTTTTTTTCATTTCACTCTTAAGTGAAGCTCATGCTTAATGGCAGATGCTGTTTTCAGTGTGAGGAAAGAAAAAAAAAAGAATTGTGAAAATTCATCCTCAATAAAATAAAATAAAATTAAAAATTCATTGCTTGCTTGTTTGATGTAACTTCATTTTAACCTTTACTTGGATGTCCACAAAGCTGTTTGCCATACAAATATTATGTAAAAATTCAGTGGCTATTTTGAGTATTTTTGCATAAAAATGAAGCATGTCTGTCTGAAATATGTATGTTGTAAATACAAGACATCATTATTTTCACTTTATGTCAATAGTAACACTGTGAAAATACTTTGAAAAGGGAAGAGACCAGCAAGAAATCTCTTAGAGTCATAATTTCTTGCTACAATTTTCAATAACTCAATATGCTCCACAGGAATTACCAATAAAACTTCCATTTAACATCACTATATTTTCTTTCGAAATTATTCTGCTAAATACCATCTTCACATATTCTGAAGTTGGGTAAGTGCACTGTACAGACTATTGGCAGACTTTTCTTGCCCTGGAAGGTGTGAAATCAGCGCTTGGTTCACGGTTGTTCTGAGGTCACCCTTGCCTTGCTTTTGTAAATTATCTGACCTTTATATTGTTTTACCTGCTTGGTCTGCTCTTTGTTGGTGGATTCACAGCTCTGTACTGGCTTTGTGATCTCTGTCAAGGAGTAGCTTTGCTCCTGGGGTACTAGAAGCTGGGCTTAATCTATATTATTTTGCCTGTATGATTTCTAAAGTCCAGACTGAAAAATCATCACCAAAGAGTACAGTCAGTTTAGTGAGGTTTGGAGGCACTACAAATGCAGCAGGGACAACCAAAGAGCAAAATGAGTGGAGAAAAGCAACACTGGTAAAGTCGGTACAAGAAATTCTAAAACATCTCTTGAGAATGCTGCAATTTGATGTTTTAGTGCTATGTTTCACTATATTCCCATGAATTCTCATCCTCCTGATTTTGGAGGTAGCCTTTCTTTTGTCAGTAAAATCCTTGATGTTTTAGGTTTTTGAGTTCTGTAACTAAGAAGTTTTGAATTCATTATGTTAAGCCTGATGACAATTTTCCAAAGAACTGCAGTAACTAGTGAGATTTTAGGTGAGAAACTTAATTTTACTTACTTATTTTTTCTTAAGTACAAAGTTCTATTATTATTGTTATTTACTTTGTTTGTTGATTTTGAAGTAGCTTTTCTGTGGTATCGAAATTATTCAGGATAAAAGAATTCTAAAACATCTAAGTTATATAAATATGTATGGAGGGATACAAGCTGTTTGTATGCACAACAGTATGGCAATAAAAACAATCTGTAAGCTTCTTCCAGAAATGATCTCTTATAAACACCCACTCTTTAGTCATTTTTTAATAATGTGATGGATGAAAATGTTTTAAAGCTGAAATACCAAAGAGATCTGCTCAAATTGAATCTGCAAATGACAAAACAAAGCTGGAAATATGTGAATAATAAAGTGTCCATTCAATATCTCTAACCACTGATATCCTGAAGAAGTGGATCCTATAAGCATGATGCTAGTAAGATCCTATAGTATGATGTACTGATGAACTCCCCAGATTGGGATAGTTTTGCTCAATCTAGACTAAAGACCTAGACCTAAGTGGTTTCTGTACCAGTAACAAGAAAAACTGCGAATTTCTGTTACTTTCTTCACTGTTAAATCCTGAGACAGATTCTTAATCTTAGCTGACAACTTGGAGATCATGGAGTGAACAAATGGCTTAAGTCAGAAAGGACCTTAAAGACCATCTGGTTTTCATCCCCCCAGACAAGAACACCTTCCATCAGACCAGACTGCTCAAAGTCCTGTCCAGCCTGGATCTGTACACTTCCACGGGTGGGGTATCCACAGCTTCACTGAGTAACCTGTGCCAGGGCCTCACCACCCTCCCGTAAAGAATTTCTTCCTAATACCTTATCTAAACAGAAGTTGCTTTAGTTTAAAACCATCACCATTGTCCTTTCACTATCTGCCTGTATAAAAATTCCCTCTCCCTCCTTTCTTTAAGCTCCATTTAGGTACTTCAAGGTGCTCTAAATGCTCCCCAGAGTCTTCACCAAGGAATCCTACCTCCCTCAGCCCTTTTCCATAGGAAAGCCCTTCTACCCTCTCATCTGAGATATGGATCAGCAGTCAGTTGTGTCAGATTAGATATATATTTTTTGAAGCTTTGTGTAAGCACTTTTCCTGAGAGGTATAAAAGGGCAATGTGGAATGATGTCAAAACCTAAAATTTTGATTTGGTAATGTGTTCAACCCACCTTGCATTCACTTTAAAGAGTTGCCCCAAATATCTCCAGGTTAGTGTTGTTAACTCAAGGAGTCTTAACCTGACACGGTACTTTAAGCACCATGGAAAGGAATATAATGAATGTGTTAATATATGAGGATGGAATGAGACAGATCTTTAGATTCCCAAAGTTAAGCCTGTGAATTGGGTTGCTACAACTACAATCAAGATTTTTCATTAGGTCTCTTATAATAATTAAAGGAGGTAAAGGCACTGAATGGAATTTACAGGAAGAAACTCTGTTCCTGATGGTCTTTGTAAAACCTAGAAGCCTAAAATGGAATTCCTTCCACACCCCAGCATAACTCCTGTTGTGTGAAAACACCAGAATTGTATCAGAATAAATCAGATGTTTGTGAGAAACAATTTCCTGTGTGGTCATTTCTGACAGCAGGAAACTCAACATGGCTTTACAAAGTGAAAGTACTTTTAAAACTTATCAGTGGAGGAAAATATATCTTGAACCTGAAAATAAACAAAAAAACCCCAACAACCAAAAAAAAAAACCAAAAAAAAGTCAAAACACTAACCATGCAAAAAAAAAAAAAAAAAAAAAATCCCCTACAAAACTAAAAAGAAACCAAAACCAAAACCCACAGGAAAGCCCTGAAAATCAAAATAGCTGAAGACTTTTAAAATTGACCCAACTTCTTTTATATATCCAGATACTCTGGAGAGGATGTAATCAGTGATACATCTTTTTAGTGGGCAGCTGCTGTGACCTCATATACCTCATGGTGCATGAGTTCAGCTCATATACCTTAGAATCAGAAAATACCTAAATTTGTTGTAAGTACTTTCACTCATGGGAGATACTTTTAGCTGGATTTTAAAGGTATAAAGCAAACACTGTTTTAAGTTCTACAGTACACAACCATGGCTAAAATGTAATTAGTAAAAAATGCTAGGCAAGAGCGTTGTGTGACCAGAACTATTCAATCAGAAAGTGCTGATTGAACATATATAATCACAATCAAAGCCTTTATTTAAATAGGGGTTACAGTCCTAATAAAACACAAAGGGAAATAGGGGCAGAGGGCTTCTAGACAGGTAATGAAAGAAAAAATTAAACTCATCCAATTACATCTGGGGAAAAATCCATTACCTATAACAGTGAGAGGACAGCCCCAGGAAAATTCAGATGCAAAACTAATAATGAAGGCGCAGTGTCCTTTCAACAGATTCTAAATGAGCTCTAATTTTCTTACATCCACCATTCCCAAACTATATAAATTTCAACTAAGCAGAAAAAAAGTGACATGCTAGCACAATTGTTATTCCAAACAGGCACAGCTGCTTGCTCACCTTAATTAGACCTAATCCCAAAAGGGAACCAATCTTTCCCTATTTTCTTCGATGAGCTCACCTGATTTACCTCAACTTTTCTTTTCTAATAGGTTTTGCCCTAACCTTTCAGCTATTGTCGTTTCAGAAATTCTAATGGGAACTGAAGAGCTGCAGCTCCCTTGTGCCAAGTTGTTTTATCCTTTTTTTTTTTTTTTTTTTTTTTTCTTAAAGCAAGTTTTTCCCAAATGTCAGAATCTTACTGAGGTGAAGAGGCATTTTGAGACATGATGGGATAGGGGGGAGAAGCTGAAAATAAAAAGGGGAGAAAGTTGAACATGGTGTGTCATTTTTTTAAAACCTTTTTTTGTCTAAGATTCTGGGTCAAATCAAGAGCTTCCCTGCAACAAAACCTCTAGAAAGGTGTGGATTGCAGAAAAGGCTGAGGTTAGCAGGATCTACTCCCTGGGTGCTGTGGCAATGCACAATACCTTGGTGTCAGTGACCATTATGGGAGGAGAGTTCCAATATCCACAAAGGAAAGTATAAAATAGGGATCTGCTTGTCTTCCACTTTTGTGGACCTCCACAGCAAGTTAAGTAAGCATATCAGAAGAACATCACTTTCTCATTAGTGCTTTAGATGAGAAGGAGCATGCAGAGGAGCAGAGCAAGGTCCTGAAGGTCTTTCATTGTCAATGTGTTCACTCCCATGGCTTCATCTATTCCCAATGTTTTCCATCCAAAGTGGGAACAAAGACACACTCATTTTTCACAAGAGCTGTCAGAGTTTATACTGTGGGCTCATTGATGAAGGATTGCACTGCAGAGAGCTTTTAAAACCACACAAAAATTTAGAGAAAAACTTTCCTTGTAGTACAAATTGGTCATTTATGATTACCATCAAGGTAGTTTTTGGCTCATTTTGTTTTGCTCTTTCAGAGGGAAGATACATTGGTAGATATAAATGCACTTTTAAATATAGTCTCTTCTCCAACTATCAAAATACATTCTTGAAATGTATTTAAAAAAAGAACTCTGCACTTTTCAGTACTGTTCCCATACCACAGCACTCTCCCATTCCTCTGAGTTGAAACTTGAAATTGCTGTGTCTAATTTTGGGCATGTGGGGTCAGTTCATTTGGAACTGATGAAGATAGTAATGAATAAGAAATTAAAGGACCTAAAAGTATTTCCAGGAGCCAGACCCATGTATATACACAGCCTCACTTTTGCCAAGAGATCATTTCACTGTTTCTGAGTTCCATTAACTCATGGCGGTTTGATTTCAGAGGAAATGTTTTGGCTTTAGAACAGTTACTGCAACTGAGAGATGAGAAAAATAACGGCATCTCAATATCCTCTCCTTATCCTTTGATAGTCCTTTTGTAGCTTGTAGAGTTTTTGCACAAATAATTCAGAGTAATGAACTTAAAAAATACAGAAAACTGTTTAAATGCAAAATTGCATTCATTTTTGGCTTTTTATTAGATATATGCCTAGTACATTTCTAGATACACATTTCCTTTCCTTCTGAGAGACAAAGGGGAAAGCAGCCAGAGAAGAAAAAAAGGGAAAAAGATAGGAAAAAATATGTTCATTTGCACTCAATAAAAGTTTTTAAAATTACAAAATGGTAGAAATGGAAACACTTATTACAGAAAATATACAGACTTGTGACTAGTGTGCTCTAGGACTGCACAAGTGTTTGTACCAATCCATTCTTAAGGACTGAAACAATCCCTCTGTTCCATTTCCAGGCAGTGTTCTTCAAAATCACTGAAAGAAGAATACCACCTGCTGTTGTGTCTGTTGGGAGGATATTTGGTGCTAAGTGTAGAGATAAACACTTGATGCATTTCTCTGTTTTTCTTTTCACAACTCTTCAGTTTGAAATTTGTATATTATTTCCCGAGATTCTGGGGTTTATTATATTCAAAAATTGTGTCAGAGAAATAAAATGCCAACGAGAAAAATAAAGACTTTTTTGTTTGTTTGTTTCCTTTTACTCCCAATCTATCAGATATTTGACCCCTTACATCTCTTCTTGACTGCTGCATTGTTCCACTGTGAACAGACCACAGTCTCTCAGAGAAAGTGGCAAAAGGAAACACTCCAAAAGAGAGCAGGCAAAAGTAACAAGAGTTCCCTCATGAATTGCAGATTTAGTGAAGTATTGACTCTTAAGATGGCAATTTCTTTACCCAAATATTCACACTGCTCAAACTTCACATTATCTTCTTTGATGGTTCAGTCCATTAGATTGACTGCTGTGGTATGGCCTGGTTCCTTCCCTGCTTTAAATCCCTTTGTGAGTGCAGAAACAAAGCTTAAGAAGTGTCCTCTGTGCAGAGGAGGAAGAGAAGTCCAGCCTTTTAAAAACATCTGAGGAGTAAAATTGTATAAATAGCCACTGACTTGTAAGGGAAAAAAAAATCATTCTTGACAAAAAAAGGCTGAGATAACAGGTCATGCTTACAGCCTAATGACTGACACAAGGGGAATATTGTCATTACTCTAATAATTATTAATTTAGTACATGGAAAACTGAAAGTAGGGGACAGCAATAGGAGGTGAGACCCACAAGTGGAGTCACAATTATTCCCAGGAGTTACCTCTGGAGCTGAAATCATCACACTCACTCTGCCAGGGCCGACCAGCATGGTAGCATGGCCAGTTAATCAGAAAGTGCTGAGTTGTGAAGTCACCACACATTTGGTGGTCTGAAATTGTGTCTCTGCTCTACTTTGTATTGCATTATGGACTTACCTGCTCAGTCTCTTCTCTGGTGGGGAACACAGTGCTACCCCAGCACTGCCCAAAGCTATCCCACTGTTATCCCAAGTAGGGCTTTTGTTTTTGTTTTGTTTTTTTTTTTTTTTTTGTTTGGTTTGTTGTTTTGTTTTTTTTTTTTTCTTCCCAGTAGAAGCACTTTGCACACAGCTGTGCTTTCCATCTCCTCAGTATGGGAGGTTCTGGCAGACCAGAAAGCATATTTGCATTTTGTAAATCTAGTTTTCTACTCCCCAATCTTTCTGTCCACAGGACAGAGAGGTTGAGTCAAGCATCTGCAAATAGAATAAAACTAAATAAGAATTTCTCCTCTCAGTGTTGGGACACTTAGTTTGAAGAAGGCTAAATTTGAGCTCTAGTCAATACATGACTTCTACATGAAATGATCTCTACAAGAGGGAAGAGAAGCCAAGAAAATTCCAGGAGCTGAGCAAGGAATTGTAGCTTGAGGTTTTGGAGCTTTTGTGACTCTTTCTCTTTTGTCAGTCCAACAAAACTTAATTATAGCATGTTCAAAAGAATAAGACCCACGCTCTACCCTTATTAAATGACCATCATCATAGTGATTAAAGTGCTTTACTAGGGGTGAGAAATGTACATTTGAATCCAATCCAAAGGATGAAGGAACTGCGCACATTCTATTAATGAAAAAATAAATCTTCACCTTCTCTGTCCAGGATCTGGACTGACTTTGAGAGGAGACATTTTGAGTTTTACTGTGAAAATTGTACTGCTGGGTACTGTCCCCACTCCCCACAGCCAAGCACACATTGTCACTACTACCCTGTGATGTGCCACAGATTGGGAGAGGAAAAGCTGTACTGATGGAACAATAGTGATGGCTGCTTGGCTTTTAACATCTTTGGGATGCCATCTGTCTGTGGCTTCAGCACAAGTGTTCCTGGCGATGACAGTGAATACCTGAATAAAGTACCTATTGATTTAACACAGCAATTTCCTACCTAACAGAAAAAAAATTAGGACACCTTCTTATATAGGAAAGTATTTAAACACAAGCTTCATTTTAATTTAATTTTAAGCATGTTTAATACATTCCTGAATCAGGGCCACTTAGGTAATTGTGTGGCATAATTGCAACAGCCTACTTTAAAAGCACTGTGTAGCACCACAGAAATGTAATTCCCAGTGTCTGTTTAAGGAGGTGATCTATAGCTTAATGTTAGTATAATCGTCATTTGATGCCGCAGTTGCTTAGATTGTAACACTGTAACAGTGTTAAAAAAAAAAAGATAAATAAATACATAAAATAGCATAGTGTAAATTTCTCTTAAATTACCACTCCCCCTCTCTATGCATAATGCATCAAATGTACTTAGCACCAGTGAACCGGATAACACTTTTTTAGATGACTCACTATCTTCATGTTGGAGTCACATTCCATTGCAGAGAATAAAATGTGTTACCCTTGGGAGCAAAGAGATTTGAAGGGAAAAAAAAATCGAGGGAATAACTTCACATCCATTACTTGAGATGGTTCTTGTATTGGGTTTGCATGGCCAGGTTTTGGTAGAGGGGGGGCTGCTGGGATGGTTTCTGTGAGAAGCTGCCAGAAGCTTCCCTATGCCCAGTGGAGCCAGTGCCAGCTGGATCCAAGATGACCAAGGTGGTGGTGTCTGTGGGATAATGTATTTAACAAGGCGAAATTTCTGTCCAGAAGCTGATGCCACTGGAGAGCCCAGCAGACACCCAGGGCAGAGCAGAAGGAGGGGCAGGAGCTGCTCCAGGCTCTGGAGCTCAGATTCCCCGGCAGCCCCTGGAGCAGCCCATGGTGAGGCAGCTGTGCCCCTGCAGGGAGGGCACGGGGCAGCAGAGATCCACCTGCAGCCCCTGCAGGAGCCCAGGCTGGAGCTGGGGGATCCCCAGAGGAGGCTGTGACCCCATGGGAAGCCAGTGCTGGAGCAGGATCCAGGCAAGCCTTGTAACTCCTGGAGTGAGGACCCCAAACTGGAGCAGATTTGTTGGCAGAGCTTGTGACCCTGTGGAGAATCCACACTGGAGCAGCCTGTTCCTGAAGGACTGACCCTGTGGAAGAGATCCATGATGGAACAGTGTTCCTGAAGGATTGACCCCATGAGAGACCCACACTGGAGCAGTTTGTGAACATCTGCAACCCACGGGGAGGACTCTGGAGTAGCTTGTGAAGGAGTGTCTCCTATGGGAGGGATTCCACTCTGGAGAAGGGTAAGAGTATGAGGAGTCCAACCCCTGCAGTGGAAGGAGCAGCAGAGATGACCTGTAATAAATAGACCTCAACCCATTTCCCTGCTCCCTCTTGTTGCTGTAGGAGAGGAAGAAAGCAATTCAGGAATAAAACTTAGCTCGTGAAGAAAAGAAGGGTAAGGGAAAGGTGTTTTTTGGTTTGGTTTTATTTCTCATTTCTCTAATCCTGTATAATGGGCAATAACTTAATTTCCTCAAGTTGAGTCTGTTTTTCCCATGACAGTAACTGCTGAGTGATCTCACCCTCTCTTTGCCTCAGCCCATGAGCCTTGTTATATTTTCTCTTCCCTGCCCAGCCGAGGAGGAGTGTGACAAAATGGCTTTAGTGGGCACCAGGCATCCAGCTAAAGGCAACCAACCCACCACATTTCAATAAAATTCAAATGATTTGTGACAAAACCAGGGATTATGGTTGCTATTAGTACTATTATTTAAGAAAATGGCCTTTAGGTAACTTAACAAACCATCTTGCAAATTGCATTACTTAGAGCATTTTGCAGTATAATTTCTTTTTGGTTCTAAGATACGTATGTTTTGAAGGCTTATAATTAACCTGCTTCAATCATTTATATTTTGATGCATTCATGTGCAACTCAAATAAAAAAAAAACATATTGATGCAACTAATTAAATAAAAGTAAAATCGTATAAAGTTTCATTATAACTGTAATTGATATGTCAACTGAGTAATATAGCTAGATATATTACTCTGTTGACAAATTAAGTTAAAATGATAATGACACTTAGCTTAATCCTTATTTTTTATTGCATTCCTTCCAGATAATTTCTCATTTCTTACAAAAAAGGAATTCAACTTTTCTCTTTGGTGTCTCATAAATCTATGTATTCAAATTAGTATATTAAAGTCCTTCACAATTTCTGTTTCTTTTAATTGAAGTAGAATAATTTACAGCAGTTAATTGGCTTTTGCCAAAGTTAATTTGATGATAGTGATAGAATGCAGTCAAAATACATCTATTGTCCATAGGTGCAATAACATTTAGATAAGTAGGCAATTAAGCCACCTAGAATCCAGAGGCCTTCACATTTTCCTTCGTCAGAGCAGAACTAGTTTTGGAGAACAAACTGCCTGGTTTGGGGTTAACTGGTATAGGAGTCAATATATTTTCAGACAAGAGAAAGGGTGACGCTCTAGGGAGGAAAGAAAGAACTGACCTAGGATCTGTGATGATAAGAGGTCAGTCATAGGTGAGGAACAGGTAAAAGAAGACCAGTTCTTGAGTGTTTCTCATAATAGAGGAACTTGAAAGCAAAAAGAAATTATAATGTTCAAAAACTGAAATGATACTGTGAGGGTTGACCTTGTCTGCTTGCTGGATGCTGACCAAACCACACTCTCCCTACTGCTCCTTTGTAGAACAGGGGGAGAAAGTAAAATTAAAAATGCACAGGTTGAGACAAAAGCATTTTGATGAATGGCCACATATGGAAACAAACTCAAAACCTAAGAAAGAATATTTATTCTCTGTTTCCCTACAGCAGAGGGTGTCCATCCACTTCCTGGGAAGTGGAGCCTTGGGATGTGAAGTGTTTGCCCTGGGAGACACACTAAAATGACTGCTTCTCTCACTCACCCATGCCCCACCCTCCTCCTTTCTCCCAGCTTGTATTGACAGATACAACATCACAGGGTAGGGAACATGCCTTTGGTCAGCTCTCCCAGCTTTGACCTCTCCCAGGCTTGTGTTCACCTCCAGCTTTTGCAGGGTAGAAGTTAGAGAGACATTCTTGAACATGTGTAGGCCTAATTCCAGTGTTGAATGTAGGCAGTGCTATAGGCCTCATTCATTTTGTCTATTTCAGCTGCAGTTCATTTCAATCATAACCAAATATTCATTTTTTATCTTAATTAAAACATTTCTTCCACCCCCCCTTTTTTTTTTTTTAATTATTTAAAGAAAATTTTCGTAGACCTGCATGTCCTAAATAAAATTTCCTCAAAAATTTAAGGCATTTTGAAAATGTTCAAGCAAAACATTCCATTTTGAAATTGAAAATGCTTTTTCACTTTTGCTGTTTTCTTCATCCAGGCTGTAAGAATTCAGAAAATCAGTTAAAGTTCTCTAAATGTCTTTAATTTTCATTTACTCTGAAGGTCACAGTGGGGAAAAATACTAACTAGTTCCCAAAGATACCAAAGTCTAAGGTTATATGTCTCAGGTATTTATATAAAACAAACCTTCTTATGAAGCCTAGAAGTGTACCTGAGTGATAAGAAATGTGTGGAATGCAATGCAAATTGTACAAGACGGTTCTTCCCAGTTTGCAGATAACACAGACACATTTTAGCCCCCAGCTATTCAGTACTGGCTCCAAAGCTCAGAGTTGCTCATGCATTTAATTCTGGAGACCATCTCAGCTGAAGCAGCAGAGTGCTGGCCGTGATGGCAACCATTACACTTGCATTCAAGCATCATGCACTGAGGTCTGAAAGTTTTAACCAAACCATGAATAAGGTCTTCTGCAGAAATTGAGTGTTTCTCTGTTAAAATGTCTTTTAATCAAAGATAGGTACAGCCAATTGAACACTTACTCACTTAAAATTATCCTTTAGATAAAGGACAAGGAGATAACACAACATTGCTCACTGGTTTGCAATCCTCACAGTGTTGATCTACTAGCAGTGTTCACTATCAATTAAAATTGAACTCAAGTCCTTCAAAATTAAAAACATGTGTTTCTATTGTTTCAGCTAAAATGTCAGTGTCAGCAGATGAAGGTCAGCGGTCATGTCATGACCTTTTTAAAGTATTGCAGCAACTAGATATTTTTTTTTTTTTTTTTGGCTCACATTTTTTACACACTTAGAAGAGAAAAGGGAATTCAGAAGTTTGTGCTATGTAGTCTTTTTCCCCTACAGGTCGTGTTTTCTTCATATCACCCACTCCCAAGACACTTGGACCTTCAGGTTCTCCAGGGACATCCACATGTTAATTACACATCACAGTGATAGTTACAGGTCTGTTTTCAGACTCACTCTTGCAGGGACCACACCAGCACATTCTCATCCACTATTAGGCAAGTGCAGAGTATTCCCAAGTATTTTTGTGAAACCACAGATAAATGGTGCTTTCCAAGTGCCTGACTCTGGAGACCACATGGTATGTCTTCCTGTTCATGTAGTCAGTTTTGAATACACACAATGGATCCTCCTGTTAAATATCATTATTATACTCTACACCTACCCATTGCTTGCTTTTTAATGGGTTAATTACTCTGTTCATACATTAAAGAGGACTCAAACCTGGTTTTTACCAATATTAAAAACATTTTTTAGTCAAGGATATATATTATTAAGTAATGTATATATATATTATAGATATCTATTATTAAGTAATATAGTCTTTTCAAAATGCCTTAAACCTAGTGTTTAACATACAATATCATAGTGACGCATTCATAAACCCATTTGATTGTTTTGAAAGACTGTAAGCATCTTGTTCACTGATTTACCATGTAGCTGGATAATAATTCTAATAATAATTCTAATATTTATGTTACCTCTGTTGCATAGAAACCATAAGGATTTGTATTTCTCAGGTTTGCATAACATTCTTTCATCTTACACCCAGCATTTAATTCAGTTTGCAGTGATGCATCCCTTCTTGCCACATACAAGGTACAGGGAGCATATTTGAGTCTACCATAAATTAGAGCATCTAATTCTTTATTCAGTGCATGATAAAAGAAATAGAATGTAAATGATAAAGTTTTTCAACGTGGTATTAAAACTTTTTCAACTTTTTTAGTCAAAACCACGCACTTGTCTAAATGCTTTCTGTCCTATTTGTTTGTTGCTAAAACTGAAGTCCAACATAGGTAAAAAGCTATTATATTTACCCAAGAGATGGCAGGTCACACTCCCATTGAAACCACATTAGTGATGAAAACAAACAAATACAATTTAATTACCTGCAATCAATAGAAAATATTCTATAGGCTGAATGCAAGCTGTGAAAAATAGCAAATTAATGTTCTGTCACAGCCCGCAAGCATAAGAGCATAAAGATTCCATAAGTAAAATATGATTGCAAGACAAACAAAGTAACTGCAAAAACCAACCAGATCAGCTCTCCCTTTAGGAGCAATTTTTTTCTGAATTACCTAAGTAACACAGCCATATGCATCCTATTTTCATAAATCATATAAGCATTTAGGATCCCAGTGGGATCTAGACTCCAAAGTACCTCTGTGATTTATGTGTGTATACAGAAGTCAGTTAGGTGCTTTGGAGAAGGCTACTTCTAGGTTTTTTCTTGGTTTTAACTTAAAAAGATGAGGAACTGCCTCATATTGCTGCAGGATTTTTCAATGCCCAAATAATACTTCCAGATTTTCTGCTCTAGGTGTCATTTGATAAGTCATTTTTTCACTTAGCAAAGAAAAATTTTAAGTCAAATGGACCACCTAACCTCTTTTTTGGAAGGAGAAAAAAAAAAAAAAAGGTAAAAGGAAAGAAACTAAGCCAAAAAACATAGATCATCTCATGCTAGGCTGTCACAATGATTGTTATATACAATCAATTCACAATGAAGCTAGACTCTGTAGTGCTCTTTATTTCATTGATTTGGGGTTGTTTTTTTCCTTCTGTTGTTTGTCTGCCTTTGTGTATATACTTATTCATGTTTTATGTTTTCATATTAAATCCTTGAAACAATGTCATAGGTCATCTTTTAATTAATCATGGACAATCATAGAAAGAGGGGCTACAAATAAAAATGACGTCAAGAAACAACGTCTTATGTTATTTTTGTCTTTTTAGTAGAACTAATAGAATATCTTTGTCTTTCAGAAATGTTAGTAATATAAAGACTATGGCATGAGAAAACTGGTTGTTCTAGGAGTTGATGATGTAAGTACAGAGACATTCAACTTTTTTTAAATATAAAAAAGAGATAATTATAAGTTTTACTGTTTGTGAATTATCTGTAGATATCTATTCACAGGTTCATAAGCAGAGATTTAGATACATTAGTGTTTAGTTGTTCCTATGCTCTGCTGGAGAAAATAAGTGTCCAGACAGGCTCTAGCCTGAAAGTTGCTAATGTGTTGCTCTGTGTGCACAAGGAAGTAGAAGGGGTGAAAGTAGTGAAAACAAGCAGGAAAAGCTCAAGCTGTGCTATTTCTATTTTAAAGTATATCTTCTAGCAGTGCAGTATAGAAAGCACCATCTTAAACTTCCACTGGTAGACGCAGGGTCCCCTCCTTTTGCTGTAGATCTGGAATAAATACTTGATGACTTCAGGTTTTTTTCATGTTTTACACCATTTTGCCTGAGGTCAGAACCTGGACCCTTGACATTCACCAAACCCCCTCTAGTCCAAATGTAATTTGCACCACCAGTGAATTCATTTTTCAGCCTCAGACCTTGAGTCTCCTTCCCTAAAAAGTCAACAACACAATATCAGAAAGTGTCAGTGTTAGAAAACGTATTTTGCTGTATAATAGGGAACATAATTTCCTCCTCCAACAGATTTCCAATCTAAATAGTCTCTTATTTAGAATCCTGTGTGCACTGGTAAGTGACGTTTCGGTACCCAGCTAGAAATGAGCAATAACATTCAAATGAAAATTGGAAGCTGAAGATCTAATCATTAACAACAGATGGTTCAACTTGAATCTGATAAACAAGTTGTTGGTCCCCATCACCTCCCCCCGCTTCTCCTGCCCGTTTCTTTTCCTTTTGCTTCCATATGTTTTTGTGTATGTGAGTTGTTTTACGACAGTCAAATCAACAGGGGAAAAAGAGTTTCCAAAACCAAAGGTAAACCTCATGGTAAATCTGGAACACATTCAGATGGAAGTGGAAATCACTTGAGCATGTAGTGCTGAGGTGTTTGAGATTTAATTCAGGCAGTTCAGTTAGCATAGTGGCACTTTTCTTAGGCTCTGGATTGTCTCCCACATTGGTCCATGTCCCAGTGTTCTCAGCATTCAACCTACTACACTAAAAAATCCAAACATGAGAGTCTCAGCCCCACTCTTGGATGATCATGTGCCGAACACAGTGAAAGGCAGTTGGAAACCTACAATTACATTTGGCCTATCATGGCTGGATTTCATCCCAGTTTTACAATAGGTCCTTCTTTCTCTTTCTCTATTCACAGAAAAAAGAGTCCTTGCCTTTGTGCACAGTCACACACTCAACAAAAAGGGGAACATGGAACACAAAACTGCAATACTGTCAAAAGCAGTAAATGAAGAAAACATATGGGTAAGATACAGAGGTATGCAATTGTCTCATTTAACATCCTTCTTCATATTTGTTGTTGTGTAAGTTCAAAAGCTGCACAAAGGCTTTTCGGTCAGATAAACACAGTTATTTTGCTCTGTATTGAAGCAGTTTGCTCAAGCCAAACCTAAGTTAAAAGTCATTTTATTTTGGACACTGCCCAAGAACCCTGGTGGCATTATTGTCAAAATGTTACATGTTTAAAGAATTAGTATCACAGTAAAGCATTGAGTAAATCTCACGGTCCCCCATCTTGGGTATTGCAGACTTGGAACTGCTCTGTTGGACATATTGGGGGAATACATCCAGACTGAGACTCAAAACAGGCCACAGGAGCTCCACTAAGTTTTCACAGATTACCCAAGCTAACGTTTGAAGGGCACTCAGCAACACAGGAAGAAGCCTGTGAGCCTCAATCATTAAGAACCAGGGCTGGGAACTTGTAGGTCTCTAAATTCTGAGTCGAAGAGAGTCCATAGTATCCTCCAGTTAGGGATCATAGCTGCACACATATTCCATCTAATCAAAAATCAGCCTGTCTCATTACCATGAGCAACTGTACAGTCAAACAAATGTTCATCTTGTACAGCTCAGAAAAGGAGGGAAATGGGGAGTTGCATAAAGCAGTGCTGCTACCAAGACATGTAAGCCTCAGACTACAGCCCTGTCTGCAATGACCACTATAAAAGGAATATATATGTACAGATTCTGGTAATTATCAGTTAAAGGACTTCCTAGGGTATTATCTTGTTGTGAGGGGAATGCTGGTGAAAAACCTGAAGTCCTTAAACACCAGGGCATTGAAGAACATTGGGCTTCTGAGATTGATAGTAGCTTTCTTTTGTTTCTAGACTGGGAAATAATTTCTTCAGAAGAAATGATGCATTAAACACAGTTTTCCTATCCATAGAATGGCTTCACGTTCTTTTGAACATGGAAGGCATAATCACACCAAATCAAATAAGCTTTGAGGTTTGATCCAAAATATTTATGTTCAAAGCAATGAATTATTTTCAGTAGTTGCCAACCCATGACAGATTCAATCTACATCTGTAAACATCAGAACATTTTACATTCTGATACAATTTTCCTGAATTTACTACAGAGACAAGATTTTTGTGTGTGTGCATGTTAATCCCAGTGTAAAATATCCCCAAATCAATCAATCAATTGATTAACAAATTAAGTGCTAAATAATGAATGGGACTGTGAACATTTCCTGACAAGATGCTGAGAATAAAATATGTGTCTACAATTCTTTTGTCTAATAGTCCGCCAATAAAGCATTGCGCTGTTTTCTTTAGGAGTTTACATAAATGCTTGGAAAACAAATGGAAAAATGTGTTCAAACAATATTTTAGCATTCATATAAGCCAAGCAGAAATGGTCATTACACTGAAAAATGAATAAAATTCTTTTTCTTTCAAATTAAATTTTAATGTAGCAGAACTTTATATGATCCCAGAAGCATAAATAAATACAAGGTGACAAGTAAGTATTTTCCACCACTAATTATGCCATTAGTATTGAATGTAGTGTAAAGTTCTCATGAAATAATGTTGCTAAATGCTAAAAAAAATAAAGGAAGGCAAAGCAAGGGTTGTGGAAACACTGAAGAATTAATGTAGTAAAGTTTGTCTTATGCAACCACTGCATCTTATTTATTTTCACTCCTAATTATTATTTTCTTTTATGCTGGCCTACGACTCACTTATGGGCTGTCTGTTTTGAATCTCTCTGTATATGTATTTTACAGTCAAGGCTTAGTCATTTTAAGCTGTTTTCACGTGTAAGTGTCAATCCATATGATTGTGCATCACTAACTATTTTATGGCGAGTGAAAGCTAAAAAAGGGCTTGTTTTCTTTTAATAACGATATGGAAAGGCAACTATCAGAGTCATTTTGCAAAAGCAAAGTGAGGCATGAGCGAGTAAAGTGTCGCATTAGTCTGTGGATGTTTGTGTGGTTAAATCAGGACTTGAACTCTGCTCTCCCATGGGCCAAGCTAACAGCTTATTTTCCCGACTGTTTTCCCCACTTCATTTATAAGCAAATGTACCATCTATCTCCTGCACATGAACATGCCACTCAGACTTGCTGTGATCAACATGTTATGAAACAACAGTCTAGTTTGGAGTGTTTAGGGCTGTTAGGATAATGATTTTGCATGGCTGCTCCACTTCCCAGTGGAGTTGTGCTTTCCTAGATTTGCTTTAATGCAAGTGCTTTTTACAAATAGAGGAGACACTGGAGAGGCTTGCAAAAAACACAAGCCCTTTAACAGTTCATTGGGAAGCAAAGAAGGATCCCTTGCTAACCACACTGACTGTAGCTGTTCAGCTGAACAATCTTGTCACTCCTACCGTCACTCTTAATATTTGATGGCTGGTCATGTACGGCATGCCTGATCACACCATCTCTGGAGGCTCTGCACTGGGAAATTTGAAAAGATGCCACTCTTCTGGAAGGATACTGCTGCTATCTGAATGGTGAGCCTACAGCTCCAGGCTCCTATTTCACATCTCAGGCTTATTAAGTTCCTGGCTACGCTGAAAATTAAAAGAAAACAAAAATGTGTAGAAGTTTGTGTCATGCAAAGCTCAAAGGGACAGTCTGTTTTGTGACTGACCTGTGGTCAAATATCTAAAAATGTGGAACAGAAATCATTAAATGAAAGAGGATATTATCTTCCCACATCCATGTACAGAATTGCACTTGATTGTTATCCAGACTGAAATCTTGCTGCAGTCAACAGTGGCTCTCCCACACACCTTAAGAGCAAAACATCTTCTCAATTTCACTCAATTTCTAAATTTTTTACAAAATATAAAGACTATCCCTTCAAGTTTAAGGTGGAGGGACTTAAAATAAGTGTAGATAGGATAACAACCGATTTGCACTGACCTATGGCTAGAAGGCTGAGGGAATATAGAAAGGAAAAAAAGCTGAGTGTGGAAAAGGTATTTCAGTCTCAAAAGTGTCCCAAAGGGCTAGCAAAAGCCCTCAGCCTTTTTTTTTTGTTTTGGGTTTTTTTGAGAACTTTTAAAGGCAAAACGAAAGGAAAGACACTTGGCACCTGTAAGGACATCAAGAAAAATTAGTTTGCTTGCGTTAGAAATTTTCTAAAACAAGTATGTATGGTAATATCTGTATCTATATTTTATTTTAAGTTTTTGTGCAAATTTTAAACACAGACTGTCAGAAGTCAGGTGAGCCTGGTAACAGAAGCAAGTATCTATTGAAGTTGATGGATCTTGGTTTCAGGGAATAGGTTTTTAGTGATATAACAGATTTCTTCACTTTTCCATGTTTTCTCTTTTCTCTTTAAGTAATGTTGGAATAAAGGAGGTAAAAACAGCTCAGGAAAGAAGGGAAGGAAATTTTGATTTAGCCTTTGACAGTGAAAGCAATGATTTGTAGTCATGGGCTCAAAAGCACACAGATAATAGCTCAGACATTTAGACTAATCTGAAGTTAGACATTTCAAATAAATGTCCCACCCCTTTGTACTGCTTCTGTATTTCAAATTCTTTTTATATTAAATAATGAAAAATCTTGTCTTCAGCTAACCTTGGTAAAAAAAAATTCCCTTTTGAAAGCAATAAATACCTAGTTAAGTTCTAAAATGTTAATAGCTGTGCAAATAGTTACTGCTGTCTAAATGAGTGACCATTTAATGAATCACTTCCACCAAAAAGGTCAGTGTAGCAAGTCCCATGTGCATCATGTTATTACAACTTAGCAGCAAATGACCACATTAATATTAACTGACAGATTGCAGACCTTTATGTTTATGTACAGTGGGTTTCTGGAAAGTGCACTTCTGGGAGGTGTTAGAAAACTTTCTGCCAGCATATCATCCTGTAAATCGTGCTGTTTTCAGGTCATTACTTGTTCAATGTGTGGACACCTTGTTATGGAACTTTTTGAATGAGAAGTACGTTAGTGAATAAAGTACACTTGACCTCTCACCTTCGAAGTCCTCTCATTTCAGGTGTCTGGGATGTGTCACAGATGGGTGCTTTTATCAGGCAGACCCATGACAGCTCTGAAATGGCTAGTGGTGTGCACTGAGGTCAGAGACTGTGTGCAGCAGCAAACTCTGATAGCTTGATGATGCTGATACTTGTAGTCTCTGTGATAAGGATGATTGCATTAAGTGAGTTTGTGAATTAAGCCTAATGTATCAAGCTTGTCCTGGAGACCTGCCATAACACCATGGCACAGAATTCCCCCACTGAGGGCAGACACTCCTTAATGTTCATTGGGATTTTAATTCAGCTATGGATTATTGAGCTGTTCTTGGTAGCACTGAGCCACTTACACAAAAGCCTCGACTATCCTAATAAGGGTGTGTGTGTCTCATGCAAGTGTCAAGACATAGGCTTGAGCTCTGTCCTGCAGAGGCCAGGGCTCCTGACTTTGCAGATTGTAGGAGTCCAAAAACTGCTCTTGCTCCTATCCTGTCATGTGGCTGGGGGGATGCCACAGCATCACTGCTCATCAGAGAGAATGGATAAATGGATTCATTTCATTTCACATGGGAAGATTTCTCCTCATCCAAGGTCTCTTCACCTGACCTCTCATCCAGTCTTTTAATTTTTTCTGCCCTCAATGATCTACTTAGAGCTCTCGACTTTCAGACCTGTAAGATACTCAAGTTCAAGACAGGAAAATCAGGCACACAAACACTCTGGGTCAATGCTTTTGTAGATCTCCAGAAAAGGTAGATCACTCCTGATCACTATAAACCATTCCTATCTTTTTAGAAATTTACTGAATAATATGAAGATGCTGGAAAAGTGGTTGGGAAGTTAAGCCCTTGTATCCTTTTAAAGAAAAGACCACCAGCCCCCAACACACTTTTCAGAGAGCACAGAGAGGAAAAATGCTATTTAAAAAAAATTCCAACTTGCTAGTGTCCTTTTAAATTATGTAAAGCCAATTTCTTGTAATATTGTCACTGAACAAATAATCAGTTCGTTGAGGAAGATTTGTGGCTGCAATTATTTATTCATTTTAATGTTTGTTATTAAGCCTTCCTCTTGCTGTTTGCACCCATTATATGATGAAAGATCAATACGAAGAAGATGAGGAAGTGCAGAAATGACGGCTAATTATCAGGGAGTAAGGAGGAGAAGAGCAGCCCTAGTAAAAACGCCTGAGAGATCTACAACCAGTGTTCTAGTCTTTTGCTAATATTAGCCTTTGTTTTAGAGTGTGAAGTGGTTTTGTTGCTGTTGTTCTTTTTAGTTTTTTCTGTTTTATTTTGTTTTGTTTTGTTTTTCTTTTTCAATCTGGACAGTGAAGTGAACACTGGAGACAAGTTTTATCATGCTTTTCTATTACACTCAATAGCTGGGATTGAATTATGAGAAGCAGTGGTTCCAAGTGAATAGAAGGAGTCTGCAGCTGAGAAACAAGGTTTTGAGTATTTGTCCTAATTTGAGAAGTGACTGACTACATAATTTGTTTCCCACCTTCTTTTATTTCTACAAGTGTAAAACAGCAGGATTAACTTTTGTTTTCTTCTTTAGTATTTTTTAAGCTAAAAATTAAAAGTAATGTATCTTTACTAAAATCACAAGTATGTTTCTACATCTACATAGCCCTTTGATCATTTATGTGCATGTACCTTTATACAAAGACATATATAAAAATGTCAATATTTTATAATTTAGATTAAATTGCATCTTTGTTTCCCAGGATTAACAGGCTTGAAAATCCTGCAGATGCATTACTGTTATTTCCATTTATGCAGCTGTGGAAACGTAAAATAGATTCCAACCATTGCTTTCAAAATAACATGTTGTCTGTTAAATGTGATCTTTCTCCAGAAAAATTTTTACTTTCCGGCTGACAAAATATTTGGTACTTGTTAGTGTGCCTGGGGTAAAATCTCCTGGTATTAGGATCCCCACTTTGATTTTTTAACTGGGGTTGCAGAGAGTGTTTTTTGTGTATGACATCAAAGGGGTGTCACAGTCTGCAATGCAATGGGCTGCTCAGAGAAGAAATAGACAATGCAGGTAATTCAGCTGTGAGCACTCATGTATCATAACAAACCTGGTGAGTGCAAGGGCTACCCAAGTGGGAGAAAGCCTGAAAGCAGGTCTGTGTTCCAGATTTTATATAGGTCTCAAGGGTCTCCTTCTAAATGCTACGAAATCCATCATGTAGCTTCAGGCCAGCCCTGAAAGTTGCCTTTAGTGAAAATCTCCCACACCCTAGATATTCATACATACAGATGACAGGTGACTATGGTAAATATCTCTCAGAGTCACTTTCTGTTAATGCAGGGCCTGGAACTCTATTAAAATGACAAAAATAATAACGTCTCTCAAGTCATCCTCGCTTGCTACATGTCCACAAAACTTTTACCTGAGCTGGCTTCTCTTCGAGCTACTTTTTGCCTGAATTCTTGCCAAGGTTGAGGAAAAAATAATTCACAAAATGACACAAGTTCACTGCCTTTTCTTTTTTTACACTTTATAAAGAAGGTTTAATAGCAAAAAACCCCAAAAGAAACCCTTAATTGCAGTATATCCGTGCAAGTTTTCCTGCTCATTCAGATTCTGATCTGAAGAAAGATACTGCCTTCAGTACTACTTATTTCAGCCATTGACTTCCTTGAGTTATTAACTTAAAGAAATGCTGAATTTCACAATGAGAAGAGAGACACTTTTAATAATATCAATTACTTTACGGTATCATTTGCACTATGTTCAGCATGATATTTTTGCTGCCTCTGACAACAGTGAGACTGAAAGAACCTATAAATGCATATCTGGAGCAGCAGTTTTCTGTCTAGTCTGTAAAATTGTGTACCATAGAGCAAGACAGCAATTTATGCCTATAACTCTACACATAATACTTAGCTATCCTGCTTCATTCTTGTGAGTCATCCTATTTGACTTACACAGGTAAATCTGATACATCAGTGTTTACAGTATTAAGGCTTTAACAACAGTAACAGAAATCCTGGATATTTTCACCATAGATAAATCCATCTCATTTGCTTTACTAAATGCAGCCTGGCAAGCAAAGTTATAGAATTTAGCAGCATAAGGTACAAAATGGTTGGAAACAAATCTGAAGCTCTAGAGATCACTCACAGAATTAAGTGCATTTCAATGTTTAGGTAGTTGTCAGAAGTGTTGCATGAATCTTATTCAAATAAAAATATTGCGCGATTATTTTTTGCCTGCATACATATTTGAATAAAATAGAAGTCTATCTTTCCAAAAAGCTCATGTGAGATATGAAGGATTTTTTTTTTCTTCTTTCTTTCGTTGCTGAATTGAATTCCTGTTAAAAAAAAGCAGATGTTGGAAGAAATACACTTCTTGGCAAAGTTAAGCGCTACAGAGGAGAGCAAGACATTGTTCTTCATTTTACTATGCGCTTTCCCTTGAAACTTACTGACTGCTTAAATCATCTCAGCTACACAGGAACCTTTAGCAATAAAATAAAAACTGTATTAACCACTAAATTTTATACATAACTGGTATTTCCCATTGACAGAGAGTTTATGAAAGTTGTCAACTTCTGTGTCCAATTTATGTGAAGGCAATCATAATCTGAGGCCATATGAACAGATCTAGTCAGAAATGGTGCAAATAAAATTAACAAAATTAATAATGTTTCTTCCCCCTTCTAAAGATCCACTTGCAGTTTTCCATACTCTTGGCAAGGGATGAATAGAAAGCTGAATGCAGGAGTTTAGCCTCTCCATTAAGTAGAAACTTCCTGCTGGGATTTGAGGAAAAGTCTGGCATAGAAATAGGTAACCATTTAGCTTCTGGGCTGCTTGGCCTCTCTAGCTCAAAGGAAGCACAGGGCCAGAGGTTATGTATTATTCATTTTTCAATTGGACTCAGTGGAGAAATTTGAGAGTTTACTATATAAATATGTTACATTTAAGTACATCATGCCTTTCCATAAAACTCACCGAGGCCCAGATTCATCATTTCCTCCCAGTTCAACAAACCGCTTTAAAATATGCTCAAATTGACTTCAACAGAGCTGTGAGCACTTACTGAAAGTTCAGCATGTCCTTAAATGATTTGGAGAATAAGGACCATCTGCATATGTGTAAGTGCTTTGCTGAACGTGCGTAAGTGTCCAATCCATGAAATCCATGAGGTTTCTCTATTGATGTCACTGGGCTTCTGATTTAGTCTTAACTGTTGGATATTTCCAGTTCAGAGGTCTCTTGTTGCTTCCCTGAAAGGTGATGGCATTCAGTCCTTCATTGCAATGCCCCAAGCTTTGTGTTAAAGGCCCTGGATAGCCTTCGAAGATTTCTTACTTAATGGTGTCTGTGGGGCTTGTTGTGGTTATGGCTTTAAAATGCACTGCTCAAAAGTGACAATGAACACAACCAGAATAATAATTCTGGTTGAAGCAGAGTGGAACATATGTGCTGTCTGTACCAGAGGGAGCGGGACTTTTTTTCAGGGTAGGAAACTTTGCACTACTGGTTGCATACTTAGTGATGTATTTCCAGCAAAGGAGACTTGTTGTAGAGCTGTTTATTACCAGATATTAGAGCAGAAATTTAAGAATGTGGTGAATGAACTACATTATCTATTAGACACTCTCTTTCTATGGTCAGATGAGGTGAGTGTAGTCTATGCTTCAGCCAGTTCCCTGACCCACATTAAAGTTAATGCAGGACTATTGAATCATGTTCTATAATCCTGATTTTGAAGGCAATTTGATTCTTACTTATTTCAGCACCTTCTGCTTTTAATGACCATTTCTCTTTTTTTCCCCCCACTTATTTATAGGACTGCTTATACTAGCCATAAGATGACAAGATATTTAAATTCTCCCTGAGATTTGTCCTTTTCTACAACATCTTGAAGTAAATTATCCACAGGAGCAATTCTTTCCCTCTCAATCCTCACTCGTTTGTGCCTCAGAAACTCCAATAAAACCCACTTGTTTTATTATGGCACACCAAAGTTATAGTTACTAATAATTCTCTAAATCATTCTTCATAATATATCTGGAAAGGGCAGAAATTTAGATTCCATTGAAAAAGCTATGAGTGTGAGGTATCAGCAAAGCATTTGTTAAATGACAAAACAACTTGTTAACAAATAAAAGAAAATAAACAGAACCCATTAATTAAAAGTATCCTAATACAGTTAATTAAGAGAAAGCTTTTGAATTTTGCAAAAAATGAACATTCAAGCCATAGGTACAGAAAGAGAAAAGCAGAATCTGAGGGGGGCAGTGGCATCATGCCAGTCACAAAATTAACAACAAAGAAATACCCCTCAGAGCTCCCATGAAGTGCTCCCCTGCAAAGAGATAACACTCTTCTTACAGAGGAGGGCAGGCACTGATTTGGGAAGACTGGAGGTGGCATATTACACAAAATTGAAGTATCCACATTGGCCATCTAGTTTAAGTGTAGAAAAGACCCACAACAAAAGAGCCTAAGGGCTTGAAGAAATGCTTTAAATTAGAAAATGCAAATGTAAGGAGGAGAAAGTACTGGAAATTTGAACATTTGTTTCATTCAACAGACAAAAGTAGAAAGCACAATGGCTCAACACTGGAGCTAAATTCAAACAAGAAATCAGGCTCTCATATTTAACAGCCCATAAGAAGAAATTTTTGGAACAAACTGCTAAAGGGAATGATAGTTTTACATGGTGGGTTTAATTCAGCAGCACAAACTTTTCTAGACAGTGTTTGCCATGGTGTAGGCTGCTATGCTAAATATAGGAACAACTAGATAAAATAAAATAAAAGGAAATTATTTATGCAGGTTATGGGAATAGAAAAATGAATTATTCTGTTGGGGTCAAATTTTTGTATGATCTTGTAGATACCGGGTGATCAGAGGGTTTTAGAAATTTCCTTATAATGAGAAAATAGAGTGGTTCAGTCTGTTTCCATTATCAAAGTAGGAGTTGACTGCACTGAAATTTGTAAGTAGGAATTAAAACCCAAACAAATAAAGACCACAACCATGACAAAAAAAAAATTGAAACCTGTTATTAAGTTGTTGAAAGTTAAAATATCAAAGTTTAGGACAGATACATGTATGGAGGAATAAAAAGGGAGTTTAGGATGACAATTTAAATGTTTGGTTTACCAGTGGGCTAGAGCTTGTTTTGCTTAATTTTTTGTGCAAAGACTTTAATGGCTTTCTAAAAGCTGTAATGCCAAAAATTGACTGAATCTGTGGTTCACAAGGGATCATGGGGTGGTGTTGGAAGCATCCCTTTGGACAGTTTTCTTGGAGAATTTCAGATATTACATCATTCTTAAAGTCTCCAAAATAATAAAGCATAATCCTAGCCTGCTTTATTAACAACAAATTTTATTGTCAAAAAAAGTTTAAAAAATAGCAACCTTCTGTCACAGTAACTAACACCTGTTTAATGTAAAATAGCTGATTTACCTATAGTATTTTTACTGTAATGTTTTAGAACACAGTGACAGACTTGTTGGCACAGGAGAAGAATGACAATACCACATTGCTATCTCTTCTCTTCTGTATCTGTAATTTTTGTAGCCTTTGAGACTTGTTTTTATTTTTAATCTATTGCTGCAATATAAAAATGATAGTCACTTGTGTTATGTTATTAACTCTACCCCAAAGGGTTCTTGTTCATTTCCAGATAAATATCATTTTCTGTTGTTGATTATTTGGATATAGACATTAAGAAGGATCTTGATAAGCACCTGTGCCACATGGAAATATGGCAGGATTTTTCCTGGGGTTTATGCTGTAATATTTCAGGTTCTTAGAGCAATGATGCAAATGTCAGATGGCATAACCCAAACAGGTTTTCCAAACCTACTTCATTGTCAGCACCCCAAATGCACATTTCAGAGCAGCACCTTGGTTTGCAAGCTCAGAATCCCACTGGTTTATAGCACAACTGTTGTCTACAAGAGCTTTGCAGGAATTTAAACCAGATTTATCTAATGTAAATTTCTTGAGTTAATTGTAGCCATGATAAAGTCTCCACTGTTAAAAGTAAGACTTTAAAGAGACAACTGGGAAGTTTAGGAGCTTATTAATGAAAATTCCTAAATTAAATTTCTGACATTTAGCAGAAAGAATACTGTTCACTCTTACACCAACCCAAGTCACTTCCAACATCCCATAACAAAGAGAAGCATTCTATTTTTCTACAATTTAAGGGGAGTGCTAAAAATATAAGGCAAAATAACCATCTCTATTATTCTAGTTCACTCTGACCAATGCACATTCTTAAGTTTTTGAGCAATGATAAAATTCCCCATTCTCTGCTAGTCAATGGTAAAAATAGAAAAGAAAGTCTTTATCTTAAATATGACCAGGTTTTCCTCTGCTTCTTGACCTAATTAAGATTGTTAGTTTTCTGTTCCCATTAACAATATACAAGGAAGAAACACCAGGGTAAAGTTGTGTCTCCAACAATCCACAGCAGTCTTACTTTTCCTAATGACCACATACCAAAAACACAGAATGTCTTTTCACAAGTTAGGGTTGATTAATTTGCTGCATTATAGTTGCTTTGATTTCTTGGTCATCTGTGGTATTGCCTATATTTTTCTGATATATTTTGACATTTGGAAATTACAAGGAAAAAAAAAATTACAAGCGGTTAAATTAGATTTAGACAACAGAGCCTATAGAACTCAAAAAAAGAAAGAAAAGCAATAATTCAGTTCACAATCACACCATATGTACTTGAAAAATTACACACTATACTGGAAACTAACTCTTATGATTATGATATCTTTTATGTTCTTGGCTACCAGAATCTCTCTCACTCTAAACAAACATGAAAGTGGGGAGGAAGAAGAAGATAGGTAAGTTCGAGTAAGATTACCAGCAACTTACAGAACAGATTTGAGAAACTGACTTTTTTGATTTAAACACAGTACAATAAATCAGATTCTATGACCCTCTAAGGGTCAACTTCCAGCATTCGAGAAAGTGAGATAAAGTGAAAAACCTGAAGATAAAAAAGAGTTGCTGAAAGCATTTTTCCCTCCCAAACCCTCTTGAGAGAATTTGAGTTTGTAGGTCCTTCTGAGACTTGCTTTGTATGCATTTTAAAAGGTGGAAGTTTTTCTTTTTTCCATTTTTCCCCCACATTTTTCCACCATAGGCTGGCTACCTACTTACTTAGTGACTACCGGACTCATTTCTTTTTCACTTGCTTCTTGATATTTGAAGAAACTCGGCCATGGAACTCCCAGAGATCTTCCTCTGTTCTTACAGAGTTTTCAAGCTAATCTCCCACATATGTATTCAAAAATATGTACACGTCTATAATTAGACACTGAAAATATACACTTAGAAATACGCTCATCCAAGAGAATTCAGAAAATATTAATCCCAAAGGAGTTTTTAAATATTTATGAAGCAATCCATCACCTTCTTCTTGTTCTTTATGGCCATTCCCATAATCAGTAAATCGATGTTCCATAAGAACCAGTCACAGGATATAACCTTTCTGATCTTCTGGAAAAGAATGTAAATATATGAAGTTACACAACAATCCATTACCATTAGAAGCTAGAAAGGTTTTAAATATTTGTACAAATTTCATTTGTATGCAGTTAAAGCAAGAAAAAAGAACCTTGACACAAAAATAATGGTCATTCAGGGTTAACTCAGCATACAGCTTAAATGTGTTTATATCCGTGCTCCTAAATTGCCTAATTGCCCTCTGATATTTAATACAGAAACTAAAATACTGCTGTGGTTCTGGTTCAACACTTCCAAGACTAGGCAGAGATGCAATGCAAAAATATCAAATATCTCATAAGAAAAAAAATGTACTTTTAATCCTACCCAAGTTAGGACATTTAAAAGCCTTGCAATAACGGCAACTTGCAGATCAAAGTGATTCTGGCAAACTTCAAGCACATTTAGCATCATTGACCTTGAAACCACCAGTGAATCCTGGTTTGACATACACGAGACAAAACTGAACCAAGTTTCACTGTTCTTAGCTGCCAAACTCCAACCAAATCAACCAGTTTGGGCATCGAGTTTATGATTTTAAAAGTAGAAAAAGTAGCAAGATATCTTACAATGATGTAAGCTAGGCAGAATGCACAGCTAAAAGGTTCCTCTGAATCCAGACTGAAATAATCACTGCAAGGTAAATTAATCAGAATGCAACTAGATATACTATTTATCTAGCTCCCCTTTTTTTTTTGTACCTGTTCTGTTGAAAGTGCAGTACTGTAGGCAAAAAAAAAAAAACCTGTCCTGTCTACATTTACATTGGTCTACTTTACCCATTGACTTCTCCCTATATCGTGAGCTGAGATGTAATGGAATACACTTTCACAAAGGGAGAAAATCTTTGTTCTCTCCTTTCTTCCCTTTTTGCCTTTCCAAACACATTGTCATAGATGTAAGCCACCAAAAATCATGCAGTTTTTTATTTTTTTTTAATCAAGACAAAAATACTTATGTAAGTTTTTATACTTATGAGTCTTTATGTAAAAGTGTATGCATATATATACACAAGGATATCACCTATAAATTAAGATGTTTATAATATATGCAGCATATACATATATTTAGTTATACATGCTATATATATTTATACATGTTATTCTGAGAATTTATTGCTATAAAATAAATTTTTACAGACTGTATCTGTGTTTATGTGCATACATATATTTTAATAGCACAAACATTAAAGAGGGGGAAGGGGATGGGAAATGGAACAGAAGCAAGAACACCCAAATGTTTAGGAAAGTTTTGGGATGACAGAAGCTCTGCTAAAATGCTTTTGCGACCTTACCTCTGTTGGGTGCAAATGATGCTCTCTGTAATATACAGATAGATGTGTCTTGTTAACTGCCTCATCCTGTGGTGTCATCATTACTGTAATTAATGAATTACCATATCAAACTGCAATGACTATAAAGTTTTAGGGAATAAGCAACCGTTACCTGTGGCAATATGGGTTGGTGGACACCAATGGCTTATATTTCATATTGGACTGGTAAGGAATGATGACAGCAGCAATGTCCTTCACTTAAAGAGGGAAAAGGAATCAACTTAGAACTTTCCCAAATGAAAAACTTTGCCCTTTTGCTGCCTTTCCTAATAGAAAACAAGCTAAAATGTACCATTGGGCAGGTTAATTGACTTACAAGTATGTCTTTTTAATAAGTGTCATAAAGTATGTCATGCAGCCGAAACTTGCTTCCAGTGCATTTTTTAAACTGTTGTCAACCAGATTAAAGTTTATTGTTCACATGTAAGTTTCCCTTTTCAAGCAGTAATGAAAGACATTAAATTGATTTGCCATGCGTAGATACGAGGTGGGTTATGTCCTCTGCTCTTACTCAATGTGCCTTTCCCAGATGCTTTCCTTCGCTGCTGTTTGTCTAAGCCATGAATGATCATGAAAAGTTCTCCCCTCTCCATGGCCTGAGATACAACTCATCATTTCTTTGGTATGCCTTAAATTAAAGGTTAGTGTATATAAGGACCTGATTCACCACAGCTTGACTTCAATTTTGCCTTTTTATAAGTCTTTGAAGTTTTTGATGGAGAAGTGATTGAAGAAATCCTACAGTGAATCAGATTTTAATAGTGCTCTGTTCAGGGCATTGAATGTCTTTCTTTGTTGCCAGTACCTGCATTGCAGGGCCTTGTTACTGAAATGAGTGTCTGACATAACTCAAGACTATAAAAATTCTCCAATAATCCCAACATTCAGCTACTTAAAACACAGACTGCCAGTTGAGATTGTGCCTCATTTTCACAGAAGGAAAGAACAACTTAAAATAACAAAAAAAAGAGGATTTTCGTGTAAGGAAAAATTACTTTTAAGGAAGCAGACTTGTTATCAACAGTAAGGGAGAAGTAAATTGCAAAACATGACAGACATGAGTGCACTGCAGGATCAGGATCTAGTTGTATAGTAGTTTTTTTTATTTTTTTTCCCTATATGATGTACCTCACACCTTAAAAAAAAAAAAAAAAAAAAAAAAAAAAAAAAAACCCAAAAAACCCAAACAAAAAAACAGGGATAGAAAAACAAGCAAACAAGGAAAAAAACAACAAAACACATGACAACACCTTTCTAGGCCTGTGTAGAAAGTAACAATTGTTGCTAGTACGAAATATCTCTGTGTGTAGGTACTAAAACTATATTTCATATTTAAATTTTTTAATTTTAAGCCCTTCTTTTTTTTTTAACACAACAGATTTTTTTTTTCTTTTTTTCTTTTTTGGTATTTCCACATCCCAGAAACACAAAAAGTACTGTCACTAAGGTCCAAAAAACAACACAATTCAAGTGAAGTAATTTATTAAACTCTTATAAACTTTCATACCATTCAGTATTAGTATTTCATACCATTCAGCTTATTTCTACAAACTATTTACTGTACATTCATCAAAGCTGCATCTTAAGGATGCTAAAGTGGATCCTGCAGCTCAAAGTTGACAGCAGTGTGGTTTTAAGGCAGTGGGATAGATCTCACATACAAACAGATGGAACGGCACTTGTCACAACATCATGGGATAAAGTTGTTTTTTCCTAGAGGTTTACTTTTCTTCTGACTAATGTAAGTCAAATCAATTATTGGAAAATGATATAAATTAACATATCTTCTCTACCTGTGAAAGACAGAACAAGGTCTTGAGCAAACCACAGCACATCTAACAGAATGATTTCACTGTTACTACCTGTAACTAGAAATCCAAAAACCTGCCTTAAGCCTCAGTGAAGTTCTTTACTTTGACTTCCATGGGTCTTTACCCAATTTCACCCTTAGCAGTAAAACAAAGAACCTCTGGCAATTTTGTCTCAAACTAAGCTCTTCTGAGTTTCTCCTTTCCCTCCGTGTCCTCCGGGCCAGTTTGGGTAGTTATTAGAAAGTATTTTATATAAATACTCTCTTTGCATGTATTTTTTGAGGGTTTTTTTCCTGTGTTTTTTTTTTTTTTTTATGTCTTTGCTTATTTACACCCCATCATCATTTCCACTGCAACCCACTCATGCCCAGAAACCACCAGTTACATGCACTTACTTGGCTTCCACTTTCCAAACTAAAGACACGATGATCTGGTCACAGTAAACAAAGTTAACTGAAACCTGCATGAATAATTTAATCACTCAGTGAGGATTGGCCAGGCAGGCAAGATGAAGCTGCTGCCACCAAATTATTAAAGGCTTTTATAGAACCATAAAAAGAGCAATAATTCAATCATTTTTTTAAAGGGCACTAAATATAATGCTTATTAAATGCTGGGTACAGCTGAGGTGTGCACTGGGATGAAATAGAAAGCATGCTCAGCAGCAATATGCCAAATGCATGTTTTTCCCTTTTGCTGACAGGCAGATAACCTGACCCAATTAATACAAAGTACTCTACTGATTTTTCTTCCCCCTCTCCCCCCACCCCAACTTCTTTTCTTTTTAAACTGATCTGCTAAGTCATTGTACACTGCTAGAAAATAAATCAACAAGCAAACAATGAAACACAAAAAAAACCCCAAAAGCACACAAAACTTTTAAGAGAAGAGTTTATACTCCCCTCGATTTTGCTTCCTGTGACAAAGTGCAATGTTTAGTATTGAAAATAGAGGCTGAAGTAACAAGAAGGTTCCAGAAAAAAAAAAATATGTGTATCCTGTCCTGCTCTACTGCTGACTCACTCCCTAGCTGAGAAGTTGCACTTTCTGCTCTTAACATTTGCCTCATTCTCTTGACCATTAAATTAGGGTCAATGCTATTTACTAACCTCAGCATGGCAACACAGTTCATTAATGAGACACAGTTCTACCTCAAGAAAAGTCATGTAACTCTGAATATTCTGCTTTGATTTCAGCAGTAATTGTATAGACATCATATTTCTTGTAAGAAACAAGAATTACAAGGCCAAGGGAAAGCAGCCTGTTGATGAAGGAAGCAGAAAATATTGGCATCCCATTAATTGTGCGTGGGTAAAGATGTTCTCCTTATCTTATCACTCCCTTAAATAAATATAAAGTAATAAAACAAAACAGAATGAAAAAAAACAAAAAAAGGAAAAAGAAAGAAGTAAAAGGAAAAAAGAAAAAAGAAAGAAGAAAGAAGAAAATAGAAAAAAAGAAAAAAGAAAAAAGAAAAAAGAAATAAAAGAAAAAAGAGAAAAGAAAAAAAGAAAAAAGAAAAAAGGAAAAAGAAAAAGAAAAAAAGAAAAAAGAAAAAAAAAACAAAAGAAAAAAAATAGAAAAAAGAAAAAAGAAAAAAGAAAAAAGGAAAAAGAAAAAGAAAAAAAGAAAAAAGAAAAAAAAAAAAAAGAAAAAAAATAGAAAAAAAAAAAAAAGAAAAAAGAAAAAAAAAATGTGTTCTGTGGCAGTTTAGTGGTTGTAGTTTGCCTTCTTTGTAGCCTGCAATTCCTTTCACTATGCAGTTCTGCCAGCATGGGTTTGTGAAGGGCAGGCCCACCTTGACCCACCTGATCTCCTTCTATGACAGGGTGGCCTGCTTAGTGGATGAAGGAAAGGCTACAGATGTGGGCTCTACCTGGACTTCAGTAAAGCCTTTGACACCGTTTCCCAGAGCATTTTCCTGGAGAAACTGGCTGCAAATGGCCTGGATGTGTGCAATCTGGAAATACATCCAGCTGGTGTCTGGTTACCAGTGGTGCTCCCCAGGGATCTATGGTTCTGTGTTTACGTGTAGCCTAAGAACTGGACAAATTACTGTGTTTTCTGCACCTGAATTGAGGAATGGTTTTTAACTCCACAAGCAATGAACATAATAGGTCTGTCCTACTTTGAGTTGTTGTGAATGCCTGTCTCTATTCACTCTTCTTGCACCGCACTGAGAAGCTGCTGCTCTGCTCACAGTTTGATCATTCATTTCAGTGGACAAATGCACCACGGGAAGGGTCTGGCCAGATGAATTTGCCAGGTGACTATCATTGCTGATGGGGATATTTCCATTTGAAACTATCAGTCTATCTTAGATTATTTTTTCTTTATATTGTAAAATTCTCATTAAGCTTGTATTTTTCTCCCCCAACCAGAAGGTTTTAAAATCACTATAAAAACAGAGAATATTTAATTCACAGTTTTATTGCCTTATTTTTTTATTATTATTTTACTCTTGGAGTTCTTGGTTTTCAATTCATTATGAATTTATTAAGATTTTTATTAGACTGGGTTTCTTTTTATCATTTTTTTGCATTTGTTAGATTATTACATTTTAATATATATTGAAAAGAAATCTTTGAATGAAGATGAAACTTGCTTTAAAAACAAACTGATAGGATATTCAAAGGCATTTCATAGACCAAGGACCAGATGGGTCTTAGGTGCCTAGCTCCCTGCTGAGGATTTGAGCCTAAATTCCTAGGTTATGAATGTTCAACCTACCTGATATATAATTTTAATAGGACTTGATCTAATCATTGAAAAGCTATTGAAAGGCTGCCATCAACTCCAGCAGACTTTGAATAAGGAACTGGAATAAGGAGCAGAATGTTTTGTGGTGCTGATACATTACATAAAATTTAATTCATTATCAAGTTTACAAAGACTACCCTTTTCCCAGCTGACTATTGTGTAAATATCTTAAAACCCTGTGGGGTTGAGATGTCTTGGCCTGTTTCATGTTCAGTGTTCATTTTCACTCCAATTATTTCTTACTTGCTTTATCTACACATATAATCTGCCCATTCCTCCCACTTAACATATCCTTTGAACTTTTCAAATGCCTTCTGCTCCTCCTTATTATCTTTGCTTTACCACATCCTTATCTCTTGTCCTATTTTTGATACTTTTTACTGGGATGAATGTAGTTGGTACCCATCCTCTATACCTGCCAATTAGATACAGAACATCATACTTTTTTTTTTTTTTTT
>JACBWW010000008.1:31395059-31450374 GCA_020086605.1 Lanius collurio | reverse complement strand
TACATGTCTGAGCTCTTCTTCTGGTTGAGCTTCCTTTGTAAAATGTGACTGTAGGGTTATTTCCATCCAGATGTCACAGTGCATATCTGTATTTGTTTATGGTATTTAATAATATCTTCTGTATGAGCAGAACAGTCTTAGAAGGCAGGGTGTTTTCCTCAGACGAAAGCTGTAGCTGCTATATGAATATGCAACGTTTTAATGCAGCAAAATTAAAAGCAAAATAAAGGGGGAAAAGTGCCACTCATAGATGAAGAGGATGAAAGCAACCAGTAGCAACATTGTTAGGTTTTTAAAATAAGGTTTTAATGAGAAAAAATTGGGTCTTGATACAACATAAATTGGAATATTTACATGCTTAAATTAAGCATGTGTTTAAATTGAGCACAAGCACTTTGCTACCTGGGGATTCAGTGCAGATCCATTTTAAGAAATGTCCTGGAAATCATGAAATGCAGTAGGCAAATACTCTGAACCAAGACAGGTGGCTTCTTACTCTCTTCCTGATTCTTCTGTAGGTCTTCAGGGTCTCTGACGTGCTCTCTTATGTGTGCTTGCACCCTTCACTCACTTGTTAGGCATGATCACATCTTCTGAACCTGCAGGCCTTGCTTTTTGCTCTCCTGTGGGCAGGAGAAATGAAGTGCTAGAGGCAATGCTAGAACACGTTTTTCTTGCCAGTGGAAATGTCAGTGGCAGTGACTTCTGACAGCCACATGTAATTTGTCAGAGGATTTACAAGGTACCATGTTGCTTTTGATCACAGAGGAAATAGCTGAAAGACCCAAATCAGTCATGTTTTTCTTTGTTCCCTTTCTATAATGGTGGTCTCAGGACTGGAAGCTGATGGGGCTGATGTTGACACACACTGGAGCAATGAATTTGTTTTTCTTTTGCTTCATTTTTGAGCTCTTGGGATTCAGGTTTTCTGCATTTCTCAGCACTTGCAGGAATCCAAAGCTGATTCCTGTACCCTCATTAGCTTTAAAAAGTCTTTAATTGAAGCATAAGGTACAAAAATGCCTACAGCCCAGCCCTGAGACTTGTCAATGTATGACACCCCACTGAAGTCAGAAGGAATCTTATCATGGACTTGCCTGAACTCCCATCAGCAAAACGGACTCAGTAGTGCAAGTAAGGTATGAGCAAACTATTCATTCATGACCCAAAGTAAATTCTCTAGTTTGCCATTGATTCTCCTGCCAGTCTTGGAAAAGCAATATGCCTCACCTTGATAATTTGTAAACTGCAGGTATCTTCACACACTTAGTTTTGAAAAGGATGTGACAACCATGTCATGGAAAGTGGAGAGCAACCTTTGAGATCTAGATCTGAAGGAGAATCTATTTTTGTCAGATGTGCCATACGACATGGAGGACTAATCCTGATTTTATTTCACAGAAGGCATTACACAGAGGCTGATTTCATCTCAGCTTCAGGCAAGTCGTGGTGCTCCAGACTGCCACGCATTTTGATTCCCTGTGCCATTCTGACGCAAGCAGAGAAGGATGCACCCAGAAAAAAAGGGAAAAAAAAAAAAAACATCTTCTCCTTCCTCTTAATGATGCCAAATGTGAATGGTGCAATAAAGTACATGCGTAGCCACATTAGCTTCTTTCCAAAATGAGGTGCACAGAAATCGAGAAGTGCCCATCACGCAGTATGAATATGCAAGTAGTCATTACAAGAACCATGCTCCCGAATGTGGCAGCAAAGCTTTGGAGGTCTGACGAAGATGATTTCATGCCATCTGCCACCTGCTTCTGAAGGATAATGGCTGGCTGGTGTGTATGAGGCTTGTTCTAAATGTTATCATACTGTCTTCTTTCTTAAATTATGTGGCTAAAATGAGCCTGTCTTTGTTTTATTTCAATTGACACCAGATGCAGGGACTTGGATTTGGGTTTTCTGTTTTGCAAACACAGGCTTGGCAAAGAGAAAGGAGAAATGATAGTCAAAGCAGCTTCGATAACAAGAAGAAAACCTTCTGATAAGCCTTCACTTAAATTTCATCTGTAAGAAAAAGAAACATAAAAACAACACAGCGTTTGATATTGCCCTGACTGACATCAGAAGAACAAAGAATTGTGTTGTTTCAGATATTTTTCTAATTCTATTGCTCCTAATAATATTGATCATCATTAAAAAAATCCAGACCTAAAATACATTCTCTGCATCGATCTGGCACACTGAAAAAGTTTCAAATAGTGATATCAGAAATTTCTAATAGTTACAACAGTCAACAGCTTTGAATTTTGTTATCTCAGCCTTTACCTCTCTCTTACATTACCCTAATACCTTAACCTTTTTTTCTTTTTCTTTCCTTATTTTTTTTTTTTTTTTTTTTTTTTATTTAACCAATAATCACAGTAAAGCATAAGGAATTTGGTAATGTCTGGCTTACCAAGGAAATCTGAAAGAGAAGTTCGGTCCTCAGAAAGGTAAGAATTTTCCCACTTCCTTGAATAAACATGCCATGGACTACTTTTCTCCAAATGTCACAATTTTAAATCAACATTGCCCTCATCGTTATCATCTAATGTTGGAGCAGCTCTTATAGGAAAGAAATAAAGAGCAATTCTCTAGCTAAGTTGTGTCCCATCTAGGACAAAGGCAATATTTTGTTTATGAGCCCCTCTGAGGTCTTTTTTCTCTGGAAGCCTGAAATGAGGCACTTCTGTGGTAAACTAACTCTTTCCTTCTTCCTTCCCCTTCTTGGAACAATACTGCCTTTTTTTTTTTCCAAAGTATCTAGAAGATGAACCTGGAACACTGTTTTCTTTTAAACAACATGAACAAGATGAGAAAAAATGCAGTATAAAAGGCTTTACCATGCCACAATGTCCAAGTGCTATCCCATTGTACACAGAATGGAACTTTGCTTATTTTTGCTTTAAGGAACAATAGCCCAGCACACCATGTTCAGTGCACACGGCCTAGTCATGTATTACAAATGGAACGCTGCCTCTTCTAAAAGACATTTGGCAATCAGTGACACCTTTCTTCTCCCTTCACTCTCTGTCAGGGGGCACAGGGAGTGAGATGCCCTGTGAAGGCAAGCCAACGTTACCCCACACAATCACCAACAGAGATGTCTTGTGGGGTCCTGAGACAAGAAGTGGAGATGAGGAACTGTGAAAGAAAATCTGACCCAGGGTCTATCCACACATCCCATCAGGATGAAGAAGAGATGGAGCTGGAGACAATTCAGGGCATCACGCGAGGGATGACTCCAGGAGATGAGGTCTGAAGTCCACTCAGGAGACAGGGCTGGAGAACAGGATCTTGTGGTGTCATTGGGGCAGGGAGTCATGTCCAGGACTGAGGTGAAAAGGGACTCCCTCAGCATGGCAGTGAGCAGACAGGGGTCTTGGGTGATGGGCAGGGTCATTCAGGAGAGCTAATCCCATTTGTGCTTGGCAGAAAACCAAGCTGTTTTCCAAAGGCTGTTTCAGCTACAGCCAAGTGACAGTGGCTGTGCCACTGTGTGCTCTCCACAGTCTTCCCAGTGGGACCCATAGAAGGAACCATGTCTCCTCTCTCATTTCCAGACCTAGGTCTCCCTCTGAGTTGAAGACTTCACATGCTAGAATGCCTTTAGACAGACTACATTGCACACTGACCAATTTCCTTTCCTACCTCAAACACTCATTCTCTTTGTATTTCCTCTCCTTAAAAAGCAATAAACAAGACTGAGTCAAGGTACTTATATAAGTTAAATTCACCTTAAAATCAGTGTGGGGCATTGTAGGGCATTACAGAGATGTTAATCACAGATTGTGTTTTACTACATATTGAAATGAGAGGTGGGAAGTATCATGAGAGGAGGAAAGGAAAAATTAAGGAAATTTTGCCTTTTTTTTTTTTTTTCCTGAAGGAACTTAAAAAAGCAAATAAAGAACTGCAGAAAATATCTGTATAATTCTGTTATATGCACTGTATACAGAGACTAACCATTAATGTAGCAGACTTCATGGACTCTAATAAAGAGGAAATTACCCTATATTTCAGCACTGTGCTCGCAGAGTTCCTCCTCATGTTTACAATCAGTGGTAGCTATTGAACTCACAAAGCTTTTCTTCCCCTCTGCCTAGCAGTCTGCCATAGTGAGGCATATTACTATGGGATGCACAAGTGAATTTAAAATAAGCAGCATTTCTCTTAAATGCTTGCAATTTTCTGGTTCCTCATCCCTTAGCAAATGCCTCATTGTGTTCAGCTCATATCTACACATTTTTCCATACAGCTGTTTTTGTATTATTTTTATTATTTTTGCTTTCCAAGGCTAAGGGTTATTTTGTTGTGTTTTTTTTGTTTGTTTTTTTTTTTTGTTTGTTTGTTTGGGGTTTTTTTTGTTTTGTTTTTGGTTTTTTGGTGGTTTTTTTTTTTTTTTTTTTTTTTTTTCCAGAGAGGCTTTAACTACAGACATAGATTATCCAGATGTATAAAAATGAGCTTCTCCATAAGTTCAAAGTCACTTGTAAATAAGGAAGATGTGGCATCTCCCCCTTAGCTGCTACTAAAGTGTTACAAATCTCATAAGATCAAGATAGATCCCTGGCCTAAACATCAAGTCAAAGTCCCATATTTTCAGAGGAATTAAAGTTAATTTTCTCAGTCACCCAAAATTAAAACTGTAAAGGAAACTTCCAGCTTTCCTCTGGAACAGAAAGTAGTAAGGATATTAAATGTGTATATTGTGAGCTACATAACTATATATAAAATAAATATATATACATATTTACAAGCATATATATTTCTCTTGTTGCTACTTCTGCTACAATAGAAAGGCCACCTAGATATAATTAAGGTCACAGGCTTAAGTACCAGCTGAGGAACAGCAAAGTGCAAAATAACAACATGTAATAAGTCAGTTGGAAGTTCTGTAGAAGAAGAAAAGGGAGGGGAAAAGTTGGTCTTTAAAGACACAGACACAGAGAGAGGCAGAACTTCTTATTAGTGAACTTTGACTTCTACAGTATTTTAGTTTCCAAAATTTCCATAAAACAGAATGGTGCTTTAATGAAAAGTTGAAGATAAATCAAAACAAATGCCCAACCATAGAAACATAATTATTTCTATCTGTTTGGGGAGGAAAATTTCCATTCTCTGGAGTGGCATTCGAAAAGTGTCTCACAGACACACCCCTGGTAGACACATCATATAAACCAGAGGAGATGTATGTGAAGACAAACCTTCAGTTATGGTTTGCTTTAAAACATAGCACAGCTCAGTTGATCTGCAGTCTGAAATTTGCTTAATGGCTTATGTGTCACATTTTCATCCCCTAGTAATATTCAATTCATATTCAGAAACTCATGCCTTCTTCCCCTCCCCCTCCCTCCCCTCCCCTCCTCTCCCCTCCCCATAAGGTTGTTTGGGACTATTCACAGATCTCTCACTTCTTCCATGTTAAAGCCTGTTTCCTAAAGGCCCACTCTTGCCTAGTGGATATGTACTTTAATTAAAAGCAATATATCTTTCTTTTTTTCTTTCATTTTAATCTCTATCTATAGGTTTGCCCTTGGAGTTTCCATTCTTCCAGGCAAAGTGAATGGAGTTCACTTGTTTGCCTGTGATATATCCAGTGAATTTAAGACACTAAATAAAACAAACATAGGGAATTTTAATTGTTATTATTGTTAGTTTAGTGTAGTCCCTGAAATATGACACTCACCAGGAGGAGAAACAAAGGCGTAAGAATTCTTTAAAAATTGTCCCCAAGGCTGCTTAATTTTTGCCTTAAATAAGAACAGGACAGTCTTCCTAAAATTAGAAACTGCCTAGGTGAAGTCAATGCCAAAGTTGCTATTGGCTTCAAAGGAATCAAGGTTTCACCTTTTATCTTAAAATGTAAGCTCCTCTGCTACTGTAAATCAGCGTCACTCCTCTGACTCGAAATCAATAGAGGTCTTCTGATTCACACTGCCTCCACGTACCTCTGTATTCCCACTGCCTGTGACATGAATCAGGGCACTTTCCCCCAGCTTTTCACTGGGGCAGTTAAGTCCTTCTGTGTCAGAGCACTCTGGGTGATAAGGAAGCACTTCTCCACATGTCTGTTCATTCCTCACTCTGACACTAGTGGCACAGTCCTCAGGAGAGAAGAACAAAGCTTTTCCCAGGTGGAGAAGCCTGTTCTTTGGCCTTCTGTTTTTTCTGAAGGGGAGGATATTGCCAGGCAAGTCGAGGCAATCGTGGGTGGGGAGGTAACAAAAAGGAGATGGGACACCAGGATGAGTTCAAGCTTCAGGAGCTAAATTATGAGATAGCTGAAGGCATAGCCTGACAACATTTAACATCTGGTTGGGAATGATGAAAGTTACTATTCTCAGTAGGAGGAATAATTACTTGTGGATTGCCCTGGACTTCTTGGAACACATCCGATGCCATAGCTGGAGACAGAGGAAGTGCGCACCAAAATCTTCCAAGTAAGTTGCTTAAATGTTTGGACTTCACTTTCAAGGAGCTAAATAAGTAGCCTAATCTTCTGCAATGCATGCTGGTGGCTGGTGTAAAGTGAATTTTATTCATAGTGTGGCTGGTGTGGGGCTGTTCTTTGGGTTTGTGCTGAACACAGAGCTGATAACACAGAGACGTTTTTGATATTGCTGAGCATGTGTTGATAACACAGCCACACTGAGGAGGGGGCTGGGGGTGCTTGGGAGGTTGGGAGGAGACACAGCCAGGACAGGTGACCCCAAGTGACCAAAGGGATGTTCCAGACTATGTGACATGGCGCTCAGTGTGTAAAGTGGGGTGCAGAAAGAGGAAGGGGGAATATTTGGAATTATGGTGTTTGCCTTCCCAAGTCACCGTTCCACTTGATGGGGCCCTGCTCTCATGGAGATGGCTGAACACCTGCCTGCCAATCGAAGCAGTGAATTAATTCCCAGTAATTATTTTTCTTTGCTTGTCTGCACAGCTCCTGCTTTACCTATTAAGCTGTATTTATCCCAACTCATGAGTTTTCTCACTTTTACCCTTCTGGTTCTTCCTTAGATCCTGCAGATGTGGGAGTGAGTGAGAAGCTGTGTAGGGCTGGGGGCTGGCTGGGGTTAAACCATGACAGCTGAGTACTCAGGATCTTTTCAAGGCAGCACATTTATTTAGGTGTCCCAATTTGGGTTGAAAAGCCCACCTTCAGGCCATCAGAGGCGAACAAGTGCCCGAGTTTCAAAAAGAAACAGAGGATGGGTTGGTAAATGATAGTGAGCCACAGGATACAATGTCTTATTTAGAAGATTCATCTTTTCAGTACGCAGAGCACCAGCAGGAAAGTTAACAGCCTGTCCTTCATTCTGCCAATTAATGGAGGTGCACTTTGAGCAGCAGAAGTATCACTGTGCAGCTCCCTGGTTTTTCTCAGAGTTGGGCACTGCTGAGACAAGCCGAGTGTTTAAACAGATCCCTAATGTAAGTGCAAATATTGCCACTTCCCCCTGTGGAACTGAATTTACTTGTATTGTGCCTTTTATTTTTTTTTTTTTTCCCCAACTACTGTAGTGCCAATAGACCCAAACTGAGAATGAGATCTGAACTCTGACTCTGAAAAGGAAATGATCCTACCAGATGGGCTGACAATTTAAATAGTCAGAATAGACAAATGAGTACTGTCAGTCCTATTAGACAAGTGGGGAACTCATTAAATATTGTGCCCTAGATTATACAGTTATTTAGGGGTAGAAATATGGGTTGAACCTATATCTCCTCTTTCCAAGCTGAGTGCATTAGCCACTGTGTGTAATAAGGCCAGAAAGGGCAATTTTAAGCAGGAAAGAAAAGGAATCAAGGGAGCAAGCAGCAGAGCTGTTAATGTAGCTGTGGTTTTGCATATGCGTGGAAAAGGAGAGCAAGGGTCATTCAGCAGAGACATAAAAAGAAAAGAATAAAGATTGGAAAGTGACTCAGGAAATAACTCTGCAAAAAGATGGAGCAATTAGCCTTTTCTTATTTTCTTTTTTTGCATTATTCCTCTAAACTTTATTGATTCTTTTAACCATGTAGATACAACGTTTTATTTTTTTGTTTTATTATAGCATTCACCATCTCTTCAAATTCCAATTGATCTGGCTTTTGCTTTAATCATCCAATTAATACAGCTCCTGAAAAACTCAAGGGAGATGTTCCTAATGCTGAGAACAAAAAACCGTACAGGCAGAGCAGTGCTTATGACCCTGTTGGAGGCTTTTTGATTATGCCTAACTACTGTGATCAATACTTCAGGACTTTTAAAAACATGCATATTGGGTGAAATGTAAATGGTAATTTTGTTTTTTTTTTTTTCCTCAGCAGGTTTTATTTAAAAGCAATTTGCTCCATTCTACCTGAGTCATACAAATGCAAATTTCAAATGCTTTATTCTGCATCACAAATAATGAGAACATTGAGCCGTAAATAAAGCACAGGTATATGGGTACATACGTGCATGCAGAGGACATGAATGGGATGTTGTGGGCTATTCCTCTGCTATCAGGAGAGGAGCCTTGCACCCTGGCAGGACTCAGGTGCTCTATAATTCTCCATGTTAGAGCAAGAGTCCTTGCATGTATTACAGGCACTAAAGCAAAGCTGAAAAATGAGCTGTGAGTAGAGGTGGTTAACATCTTTGGGTTTTCCTTGCAGCTCAAATGGAGTAATATTCCACATTCCTTCCCCTCCTGCCTCCCCTTTTGTGGGATGCAATGTCACGAAGCCCATGGTGTGAGTTTGCACACCATGTCACTACTCAGAGATGAGCCCTGAACCATGTCTCAAGGGATACAACTCCTTCCCCCTTGCCCAAATATCAGATGGGTAGAGGGAGCTTGTAGGTGTCCGTTCCTTTAATGCTACTGCTTTAGCGGTGATTATCTCTCCAATTTTATTTTATTTTACATCTCTACATGTCAGCTGTGACATACTGAGCTGTCAGCCCCAGTTTGTGATGGTAGAACTGTGTAATTGTTCATGGAGGATACTTTCAGGTCTCTCTTTGAAACTGTTTTTTTTTTTTTTTCATTTTACCTGAAACAGAGGCTGCCATGAAAAATCAATGTGATTCTTCTTGCTTGATCATTTGGCAAAATTGCAGGCCAGAAAAAGATGGTAAAAAACAATTTACTGTGTACTAAACCAGACTACAATTTTGCTGTGATAGAAACTACGTTATATATAAAGAGATTTAATTTTTTAATACACTAGAAATCTGAAGGGAATTTGAACACTTGTTTCCAGCAAAGGACCATTTAGTCCCATGTCCTGTCTGCAGCTATGAGCAGAAGCAGATGTCTGTGTCTGAGATAGGAATAGGACAAGCTTTTAAAGACGTATAGAAAAGGCACACATCAGAACAGGGAAAACACACATATCTCTGGAGACTCTCCTGGCTCCCAACAGTTTGCAGACAAGCTCTCCTGAGACAGAAATGTCTCACAGACTCTACAACATGAAGAGCCAGGTCCTGCACTTCAGTCATAACAACCACAGACAATGCTAAAGCTGAATGATGGAAAAGGACCTCATCATGCTGGCTGGCAGAGGATGAAAATGAGTTGGTATGTGTCCAGGTGCCAAGAAGGCCAAAGGCACCTGGGTTGTATCAACAATAGTGTAGCCAGCAGTATCAGGGCAGTGACTGTCACCTTGCTCTGGGCACTGGCGAGGCCACAGCTCAGATCCTGGAGTCAGTCCTGGGCCCTTCACAATAAGAAAGACATTGAGGGGCTGGAGCATGTCCAGAGAAGGGCTACAGAGCTGGTGAGGGGTCTGGAGGACTCCAGTGAGGAGTTTCTGAGGGAGCTGGAGTTGTTTAGCTTGGAGAAAAGGAGGATCAGGGAGGACCTTCTCACTCTCTACAATTCCCTGAAAAGAGGCTGGAGCCAGGTGGAAGTCAGTCTCTTTTCCAAGTAACGAACAGGATGAGAGGAAACAGGCTCAAGCTGTACCAAGAGGAGATTTCGATTGTGTATTTGGAAAAACTTCTTCACCAAAAGGTCAGACCTTGGAACAGGTGGCCAGGGAAGTGATGAACCATCCCCAAATGCATCTAAAGACATACAGATGTGGCATTTAGGGACATGGCTTAGTGGTGGACTTAGTAGTGTAAGGTTTATAGTGCAATTTGAAGTCTTCTAAGGGTTTTTCCAACCAATTTTATTCTACTCTAGGCTGAGAGAGTTGGGGTTTTTTTCAGCCTGGAAAAGAGAAGGCTTAGGAGTGATCTAATCGCAGCCTTCCAGAACTTAAAGAGAGTCTACAAGACAAATGGAGAGGGACTTTGTGTAAGAACATGCAGTGACAGATCAAAGGGGACTGGATTAAGACTGGAAGAGAGTTGGTTTAGAATAGATATTAGGGAAGAAAGTTCTTTACTGTGAGGGTGGTGAGGCACTGGCACAGGTTTCCCATAGAAATTGTAGCTGACTCATCTCTGGATATGCTCAAAGCCAGGTTGGATGGCATTCCGACTAATCTGGTGAAAGGTGTCCCTGTTCCCAAGTCCAATCACCAGTGAAGGTGGTTGGAACTAGCTGTCCTTTAAGGTTTCTTCCAACCCAAACTATTCTATGATTCTATGATTCTATTTCTTCATTTTTTTTAATATTTTGAGGACTTAATCTCCATGAGTACATTCAGATTCCCTGAGAACTCCTGAGAACTCCTGGTACACACTAGCCTTCTGCTGCAAAGCAGATCTCTAGTAATCTCTACACAGCTTCTTTTTGATTGTTGCAAAGTTGCAGCTTGCCAGCTTCATTGGATGCTCTCTCTGGCCAACATCTGAAAATAGAGATTTTTTATTTATTTTATTATTTATAACCATCTTTACTGACCTAAAAGTTATGATAGCATCATCTTTAGGGGATAAAATTTATCTCCAAGCCTTTCTCTCACAGATTTGTCAGTCTTTTAGGTTCCAAGCTCTACAGCTCTTGGTGAGGAGTTACCTGAAAATGCCTGGTCTGGATTTGCATGCCAGCACAACCTGGCACAGCCATTGCACAGGCTATTTGTGAGCCACTTATGTGGGTGGCTGCAGCAGGAGACAGAGCCCATCAGACACTCAGCTGCTGCCTTTCCTAGAGGTGCAGATGCAGCCAACAGATTTCCTCTTGCTTCCCCTCCACCTCAGAGAAGCCAGTTTTACAACAAGCCTGATGCCTGTTTGGTGCCTAAAGAACGATTTCCACCACCAGGAGTTGCCAGGCTGTAGGTGAGTGAATTGCAGCCCTGTGCCAATTTCCCCTCTATCATAAGAAATCACCACTTGTTTACTTGACAGAGCTACAAGTGTAAACAGCTGTACATTTCAGTGCATACAAGATGTTACAAGTGTAAAACAGCAGCCATGCATATTATGTGTTTCAGGGCTCTACAGGTTCACTCCTGCTTTCCATCAGAGCACAGAGAGCATAATGTGATTTGCTGGGAGAGAAGGACGCCTTTGCTCAGTTGAAATGTGGCGAGCACACGCAGGCAGGGAAGAAGGGATCTGCTGAGTTTTCCACTGGTCGTGCAGCTCCAGAGCCAGAGACTTAGCTGGTGGTCAGCAGCAATGTTACTGTCACAGTGTCACCTGTCAAATTGTCTCTGCAGGAATAATGGTGACTGGATGCCCTGATGATTAGTGCATGGTTAAAGCCTAAAGGATGCAGACATAAAGAGTCTGAGCTCACAGCCAGGTTTATTCCCCCCCTGTAATGGCACTTAGTCCAGGGAAATCACTCCTGATTGGCACCACAGGCTAAAGAATCTGTCTGAAGGGGTGGGAATGAAATGTGGCAGTGACAGAGTGCTGAAACATCACCTGTTTTCCAGGTGAGATGCTGTTCTTTGTGAATAATAACAATCTGCATTGAGTTGATACTAGATTCTTCTGATTAATTACGCATGAATTATGTCTAACTAAAGCACACAAAAAACTCCTACCTACTGACTGTAAGATTTTGTTTTTTAGAGGTCAGGCTAATGGCAAAGAGAACTGTGCTAACAGATCAAGAGGAATCCAGGTAAGGACAAAGGACATTTGGAATATCTGGTTATATGTGTATGTGTTGATGAGAATCCTCAGAAAAAGTATCCTTTGATTCACAATACTTGTTGCCCAAAATATAAGCAAAACCAGCAAATCATACAATAAAATTCAGAGAAATGGGTGCATTTCTAAGGAAATAGATATTTACTTTTAATTAGAACAACTGAAAGAGAAAAAAAAAAAAAAAAAAAAGAAAAGACAAAAATAAAAAAAAAAAAAGAGAGAGAAAAAAAAAATATTAAGGTGTCCATCAAGACCAGGACCTTGCCTCTGGGGGTGCTCAGTAATAGATGCTTTGAAATCAATGTCTGGAGCCAGTGATATTTTTCTCATTGTGCCCACATCTCTTTTGATGCTCAGCAAATTGCTTCTTCACCTGGTGATTACAGCCAGACCTGTCCTTCAAAAATTCACCTTTATGAAACTCATATTTTTTCACTCTGCTTTCAAAAAGAATGTTGAATCACAAGAATGGTGGAAATCAGTTTGTTTCCCCTGATTTCTCAGAAGTATCACTAATTTACAACCAAGCATCTCTCGGTTCTTATGAAGTCCAGATTGCAAATCAATGCAGGAAAAAAGTACAGTCATGGAAACTTATAATGAGTCTCTAAAAGTCCTCTGTCTCTGAAGTCTCATCTTTGCAAATGTTAACCATGACACTTAAAACATGGACAGAAGAGAAAACAACTGCCTCACCTCCTTGTTCTCACTCACTTTACCTTTGTGCCATATCGAAAAGTTCAGAACACTTCACTGTCTTTCCATCTATCATTTTCCAAAACTATTTCCTCTACTTCCTGCTTCTTTTTACAATGTTCACCTTTGTAATGACATTCTGGGTGATCCACCACTGTACTTCTAAACTTCACCTTGCTTCTTTCTGACCAAGTCCTGTTAATCATACCCAATCTAATAATAGCAGTGTTAATAACACCTTCTGATACAATATCCTCCTCCACAGGCCTTCTATGTTCTTCGGATGGCTAATGTCTTGTTAAAACTTTTTTTACTTATTAATTTTGTCTGTGACAGAGCTTGATTAGCTTCTAAATTACCCTGTTCCTATTTTTAGTGCACTATGCCACTACCCTTCACACACAGTTTAATCCCAAAGTATTAATTCGTCTCTATATAATGCTGACTTGTCTTTCTCCAGGTATCCTAAATCTTCCTGTTTTCATTTGAGGTCCATCTACCTTTGTTTTAACTCTTATTACCTTTCTCATTACTTTTACTGCTCTCTGTTCTCCATTGACGGGCACAATTGCTTTGCAACAGCCACGGGTAGTGCTGGGGAGGTGAAGGGTCAGGTTCACTCTTTGAAAGAACTCACCTCACGTCCCGCTTAAATTAGCAATTGCAATAATGCACCGAGTCGGGAGACGGCGGGAGGGGGAATCTTTATGTCTCTAATCACTCTGGGGTAAGTTGTGAACTCAGCTATCTGCAGAAGTTGGGAGAAACATCTCTTTGCTGCCACTTTGCACACTGACACTTGTCAGATCCTGTCTCGGAAGAAGGAGTGGGGAGGGCAGTGGCAGCCACTCAGCCAAGTGGCCCCACTGTGGTGAACAGGATGCTCGTCCTGAGGTAGCCACAACACAGCTGTGAGGAGAGGTGGTCAGGACACTCCAGCTGCAGAGCATCAAACTGCTGTAGCTTTTTTCCCAATGGAGTGATCTGTTCAAATCTGCACCAGATTAGATGGTCTCTTCCTGTGCATTTCTTGCAATACCATTTGCAAGGTTTTAATGGACAAAAATTAATGTTGCGGCTCTTCAAATGGGATCAACTGATCAATAGGGAAGAAAGAATGGAAGAAAGACAAGGAAGAAGAAGAAGAAGGAAAAAGATAAAGGCTAGGAAAGCTAAGACAGTCTTGATCTCCCTTCTGCCCCTCAAATCCCACAAATGTCCGTGGGACCCCAAGAAGTTGGTAGATTGGACTGACAGCAGCACTTGAGCCAGCATTGATAATGGGTCTGTAAACCTATCAGATTTATGATCAGATCTGTCCAATTCTGGCAGAGCATCAGTGGAAGTCTGACCACATGGCCTACAATGGCAATTCCCTTCCTCCAGAACTCTGCAAATAAAGTTATATAGGACACCCAAGTCAGATTTTCCTCTGGAGTTCATTTCTTACAGAAATTAATCAGACATCAAGCTGATCTACTTTTGAAATTTAGTGTAACATGAATCTTGTCATTTTTAAGTCTTACTAGTACAGCTGCAGGATGCTCTGTAGTCTCTGCAGATCCTGCCAAACCACCACAAACTCATCACCAAATGCTTCCTCCAGTCTAACACCCTTGAGAAAGAGACGATTAGTCATTTTAAACAGTTGTTCCTTTTTGGACTGGTGCTGAATGAATAATATTTTCTTGCTTTGAATATGTTCTTTACTAAAAAAAAAAAAAAAAAAAAAAAAAAAGATATCAGAGGTTTAATATATGATACATAAGATTTCAATGTAAAATGTTGATGTGGGAATCTAATAAAACATATAATGAGAGGTCCTGTGCTCTTTTTGTCTGAGGTAAAGCTAATAATCTTTTTTTTTTATAGTACTTTGGGGCTGTGTTTTGGATTTGTGCTGGAAACAAGGATGATAATACAGACATGTTGTTGTTATGCTGAGCAGGACTTGCACAGAGCCTTTTTCTGCTCCTCATCCCACCAGCCAGGGGGTACACAAGGAGTCCAGGAGAGGGCACAGCTGGGACAGCTGACCACAACTGACCACAGGGATATTCCAACATATGATGTCATGCTCAGCACACAAAACTGAGGGAAGAAGGAGAAAGGGAGGAGTCCCAAGTTACCACTATGTGCAATGGAGCCCCCTCTCCTGGATATGGAATGGCTGAACATCATCCTCCCACTGGGAGTTGGTGGAGCAATTCCTTGTTTTGCTTTGCTTATGTGTGTAACTTTTGCTTTACCTGTTAAACTGTCTTTATCTCAACACACCAATTTTCTCAGGTTTATTCTGATTCTCTCTCCCAACCCTGTGGGGCAGAATGCAGCTATGTGGGGCTTAAATGATGATGGGGGTTAAACCAAACAGATCCAAAGCAGGAAAAGAGGGAGATCTGGTTGTACCTTGCCATCTGTAGTGAGAATAGAGTGGGGCAAGAGGCTGGGAAGAAAAAAAGAAATGACAGAACACAGAAGGCCAAATGTCTTAGACTGAGAGCTCTTGGGCTATCATGTTGGACCTGAGCATCCCACCTGCACAGTTCCCATCCTCATTACTTTAGCAGGGCTGATCTGAGCCCACCCACATTGCTGAAGCACTGATAACATATGCCTAAATCTCTTTGCAACATTTGATGTGTTGTGTCAGGAGACATCTGGCTGGTCATAAGCATATCCTTCATAATTTTTTCTTCTCTGCATGACAGCTGCTTTTCACATCCAGCAGACTTCATTTCACCTGCAAAGAGGGCGTCTGATGCACAGCAGCTGCCAAAAGTTTCTTAAGAGCAGCACTCCTAGGAAGACCTGCTGTATTCCCTAAATATATCCATCCAGAAAATGCTGTGGCACTTCCATCCATTCTCCATTCTTTCAGTACTTGGGTATGAACAGTGACTGTTGTTTTTCCATCCTCTTCATCAGGACAGCAGCTCCTTGTCTCCACTTCACAATGGCACAGCAGAACAGAGGTATGAAGCACCTCAGCACCAATGATACAATGCCCTGGAAAAGGAGTCTGATTGCCTTCAAGTGCTGAGGCAAAAAGATCAAGATAACCCTGCCTAGCAACCTCTCTCTTCCATGTCACCCACAGAGTCCTCTGACATGGGCTGCCTGTTTGGCTGACCTCCATTCCTGTGGAATAAAACAGCTTCAGAAATTTGAGGTGGAATATGCTAAAGTGACTTCTTCTTCCTCTACACTGTATCTGATGCATTGGTCATTTGCATTAATGCTATTGTAATTGCTTTATTGAATATGCTGGCAGAATATACTCATCCCAGGTATATTGAAGACATGGGGTTGATGGCTTGACCTTGCATCTCCTTGCTGGAATGTAACTCCAGCGTGCAGAAGGAAGGCAATGAGTTCCCCTCCTAAGAGGTGCATAATCAGTATCCAAAATGAGTCTCCCGTAGACATTTTGCTTAACAACAAATTTAATGGAAAGGCTCCTTGTTACACAAAGGAAGATGAGCCACATATTCTGCAGCTTTGATAATCAAATCATTATTTTTGTAGCCTTAAGGGATATCTGCTTACAGCAGAATTCAACATATATTTTAATTTCCTTATCTGATCTTTCTCTGCACATGAATAGCTCCTATTTCTTGCCCTATTTCAAATTTCCTTACATAATTCAAATGGCATCACAAAGTATGTATGTGTGGTTTTGTACTGATGATATTGACAACTGACTAAAAGAAGGTTTTATTTCTCTTTTCTTCTTGTCCCTTTCCCAGTCTCGCTATTCAAGCTGAAGCTCAAAAGGATTTATTTTTGATGATCTTAATTCTGCACCAGTGTGATTATTATTAGTGTTTTAAATTCTAACCTCTGATCCCTTTCATCTCTTTTATTGTTGTGCTTTTTCTAATCCTTAAGTCTTATAAAATGCTTCTCATCTGTACGTCTTATAACGCTTTACAAAGGAGACTGGAAGCACTATTCTTACTTGACATGCTGGGGACTAAGGCACAGAGAAGTGAAGGGTCATATGTAAAAATACTAGAGGAAAACCAGTGTTGAAATCAATTCCAGTTTTTCCCCAGTAATTTTCCCTCCCTAGTGTACTGCGTTGCTTTCCTTACAGAATTTGAACAAAAATATCAAAATCATTAAAACTGTAATAAAACCCTTCCTTTCTTTTTTCTCCTTTATTGTATCCAAATCTTTTTTTTTTCTCATTTTCCTCTTTTCCATGTTTTTTTTTTTTTAATGTAACTACCTGTTTCAATACTTTTTTAAGAAAGTACTATGCAAAACAAACAAACAAACAAAAAAAAACACTAATTCAATTAGCACCTCTCATTATTAGTGGTTTGCAAGTGCATGCAGGTTTAAAATGCATGGACAGTCCTGCCAGCTAATGTCTGCTGCTCCAGAGAATCAGATTTCTGCTGTTCCCAGGCTAGGAATGTAAAGAAATTGCACAAAATGAATCCCAAACATAAATGTGGCTAAGTGTGATAGCATGGGTGACAACAACTTGATAATGTAGAGCCCATAATGAGACACATATATATGGTCTTATCACTCCAAACAGCTCTACCCTGCTGATTCGGGTAAAAAACCCCCACATCCACAACAAGTAAAAAAAAAAAAAAAAAAAAAAAAAATAAAAAACCCACAACAACTTTTCGACCATCTCAGCGCTCTCATGCTCATTACACCGACCTGTCAGAAATGACAACTTGGCCAAGCCCAGTTATGCCATGCTGACAAGGTGCTGTATATGCTTTTCTGCAATAATGTCAGCTTTAAGGTGCAATGTACTTAAGGAAGCTCATTTCTGTGATTGGTCCAAAAAGAGCCATTTGCCCTGTTGGTGGGGTGAGCAATACTTTAGTTTCCTTTAAATTAGGAGTAATTTTCACAGAGACTGTTTTTGGAAAATTCGCTTAAAATAGTGAAACTTCCATTATTCTCTTTTGTTAAGAGTCTGATTACTGGACAATTGTCTGATGATTTTCTTTTAGTATCCAAAAAAGCAATGATATTTTCTCTAATATCTGACATATTTCAGAAATACCCTAAATGCAGCCAAATAAAATTGCATTCAGGGACATATGCTGGCAATCTACTATAAATAAGGAGATATAATATAAACATGACAATCTAAAGGGCAATGATGCAATAAATGTAAATTACAATACCAGGAGGACGAAAGAAAACGAATCCTCAGCTCCATTTGCAGAACCACAACGATAGAATTTTAGGGGAATGGAATTGTGTTAAGGACAGAGCACTGTGAAGCTGGGAAGGGAATATGTCATGTTCTGAACAGGTGCAATGGGAGGTGGAAATGACAACCAATGGTTTATAAGCCCTAACATTGGCTGTGCACAAAGGCTAGGCACACCAATCTACGGCAATAAGAGTGAGCAGTGAGCCCCTGTGATCATGGACTTACTGGAGTACAGGGGTTTTAGGTCATGCTGCAAAGAGTATTCTCTTTGGCTGTTCTGATAGCCCCTGAGCAGTTGAATTTCTGATCTCAAGCACCTAGATTATATGTTTATAAATAATGATGTGTATTTATTACTACCTAATTACCTGACCTTCCCCTTTGTTTATGCTGTATGAATGTATTTCCACTTGGATTGGGAATTCTGTCAAACACCATTCCCTGTGCTAAAGTATCCACACATCTAGTCAGCAACTCAGGTATATATTACCCGAGTGCAACCCAACCTCTACACAGGATAGAATACTCAGAACGAGTTTTTCTAATAGACAAATTATGTATGAGAATGATGCACTGCCTGATGCCATATCTCCCTCTGCTGGTAAGGTTAATGACTACTGATCGTGTAAATCCTCTAACAAAAGATTTTCAAGGTTTCAATTTTCAGACTGAAAGGTCAAAGGTTTGATTCATGGCATGGTGGTATGACGTAGACTAACATCCACTTCCTTCATCTTCAGCACAGAGACTGTCATTGAAACACTGACCTCCCAGCAAAACAGCAATGTGCCTTGTACCCAGGAGGTGAAACAAAGGTCTAAGAGAAGAAAGAAGAAGAAGAAGAAGAAGAAGAAGAAGAAAAAAGGGATGGAAATGCCAAAGCATGGTGCTGTTCAGTGAGGGTTGCAATTCTCAGACACTTGTACATTACTGTATACTCAGAGCTTCATCCATCAATGGCTAAACCTTTGATCATTACTGTTTGCAAACACTGCAAAATGTTTTAACAAATGCACAGTAAGGATGTGTTAATGAGGTATTTACAACCTTCTAGAATTAAATATCTAAGTAGGAAATTTGTCAACTAACAGTTTTGCTTGAGTTACTGGAATTTATTTTGGCCTCGTTGAAATGTAGAGAAGAACTCATGACTTTTATCTATCAGTTTTTATTTTATTTTCCATTAGAACAAATACGTAATTAAATAAATAAATAGGAAAAAAAAAAATCAACCAGCTGTCAGTGCACCAAGACATTTTTGTCACTGGAAATAGATATTCCTGCTCCTTCATCATAAATACCACTTTGTGAGGACATGATTGGTTACTCAATCTTCAAACAGCACTGAGAGAAAAAGCTGAAAGACACTTTTCCCATAAATCTGTGTTTCTTGCATGCATGCAGTAATGCGAAGGTCATTTCAAAATGGCTGTAAGAAGCAATTCTTAATTCCCAAAGATGTTCTTGGTAGGTGGACTAGATTTTTGAAACATCATCTCTCTGTGTATTTATCATGTTGGGGGTGAAGATAACAAAGGTCTTACTTTGCTTGCAACATCTTGAGAGATGCATTGAGAAGGAAGTTTTGTCCTGAAAATTTAGCTTTCACTTAGAAATGCTCTACCCATCCACATACAAAAGAGAAAAATAATAAAGTGACCCCAAACTAGCCTGATGTCTTTTTCTTACATCACAGACTGTGGAAAAACAAGAGCAACAACAACAACAGTAACAAAACTCACAAAAACTAAACACTTCACAAAGAGATAAATTTCTAACTTTGACAGATATGGTCAGTTTTATGTAACCATTTTAGTAACAAGACAGGTTTTAATGCTTAAAACCTCAGTTACAGAATTGCCCCAGCTTTTATTTGAAGTCTTAATTAACAGTAGAAAGAAAGACAAAACCTGAGACACATAAAGAGGAATCAGCTACTACATGAATGTTACTATTTTTCTGTATTGGCATCAGACCCTGAAATCTGTTTGGCAAATTGCTGCCTGGTCTATAATACAAGAACTCACCTTAGAAAGCATAATGAAGGAACTCCCAAATGCTGAACTGTGGTCTGTGGGATAAGAAGCCCCTTCTGTAAGGAGCAGATGTCTGAAAATTATCCTTCAGCTTCAGGCAAGTTCTGTCATGTCAGACAGAGCACTTACTCACACAAATAGTCTCAACCCCTGTGGTGGGACTATTTCTGTGGATCGAAATCAATGGGGTTTATAATGTAGGTACCATTCCTGAAAGCAGGAATCTGACTCGGGCAGCAGCTCAGAGCCCTGCTGGCATTGTTGCAGGGATGCTCATACACAGTGCAGACTTGGGCACGCACACGCAGGCAGGTGAACCACAGGACAAGTCGCACAAGCTGTCCCGGGAACAGAAAATGTCTGTCATCTCCCTTCTGCTGTCAAAATGGCTTCTCCTTCAGCACATTAGTCCAGCCTTGTTTTCCCCCTAACCTTTCCAAAATAGCTCCTTCACAATTTTGTCCCCTGCATTAGGGGAAAAAAAACCAAAAAACAAACAAACAAAAAAAACTCATTGAAAACACCTGAAAATATACCTTGCTTTCCCTTTTCCAAAGTTAAATCACTCCTCTCCTCTGCTACTAACCCTGCAAAACCCTCAGCAATGTTCCGGAGACAGGACATGGATGGCTGTCTCCTATTTGGAGACGGCGGCATCCTCTGCCTGCATCCAGGGACAATCACCTCCTTTTCTCCTTAGCTCTTTGGGAAAGGGGCGACGGCAGCTTGACTGTGCTCACTCACACAGCGTGCCACGCTGCAGAGGGCTGACGAGCAGGTAGGAGCCGAGGCACAGCGGCAGCTTTCCGAGGTCTCGGAGCGGCCGCAGGAATCCCCGCTCGGCGCCGGCTGCCCCGCGCTCCAGCGAGCGGTCCCAGCCGCTCCCCCCGCAACCGGCGGCTGCTCGGAGGAGCGACGGAGCCAAAACACTGCCCTGCGTGGCATCAGGGGAGCCCTAGCACCGGGGAAGGGCTCTCAGCAGTGGTGCCCTGTGATAAATGCTGCTGGTGCAGGGAAATGGGAACAGAATTCCCACCGCCCATCCCACACTGGATGCGAAGGATGTAAATTGTTCGGTTTGGGAGCCGCTTTACACGGAGTGGAGCAAACCCCGTCGAAGGAGGCACCTCACCCCTCTTAACGTGCCTTAATGAACTCTAAGAGATGAGACAGCGTTGCAATAACTCTGAAATTAGTTCCCCACCCCTCTAACCCGGGTTGTATGAATTCTGTCCTGACACCTGGCTCTGTAAATGTAAGTCAGTGCTAGCTTCTGCTGTTGGGAAAGAAATCCTGCATATTCAGCAGGTGGAAAGACCCTGGGCACGACACTGTCTTGCAAACATTTAGGACTCACTCTATTAGGACATATTTAATAAGAAAACTGGACATTTCCCCCCCTTCAAAATAAAATTAAAAAAAAAAAAAATCACGTAATGTTCGTGACTAATTAAATTCTCACCGTAGTCATGATTAATGTAACAAATAATTACAGCTTAGATCTAATATAGATACAACTAATTGTTCTGCCCACAGTGCATCGTGACTAACAATTAAACCAAGCTTCCAAAGCAACCAAGAGCACATCTTAGGCTAACCTTTTGCCTTGTTGTGCTTTTGCTGCAGAAAGAATATACATGCCTACAGGTTTTGTATTCCCATTCACATCACTGGCAGTGACAGATTCTTCTCTTATTAGATGTTAGACAAGCTTATTCCTTTTAACTTCATGTGTTCCCACTTTGTGAGACTGTAGGGCAAATAAAAAAATAGGGAGACACAAAAAAGAAAAAGACTGCATCACCTCCAGATCCCTTGAGAGATTCCAGCCTGGAAAGCTCTCTTTCTCTGTTTCTCAGTACAGCTGGTTTGAAGGTTTTGAGTTGACTCCAAACTGGCAGCTAAAGATGAGTCCATTTTTATTATTATTTTTTTCTCCAGTATGTTTCTCTTAGCTGTTTTAATTGAAGAAAGCTGTGTTATGAAAATATACCTTCCATCCCTTTCAAAGTTAACTGTTGTACAAGCCTGGATTTTGTTGTTCAGAGTAGGAACACATCAGATTTATTCAGTACCACACAGCCATCATTTTGATCCTCTTGTATGTAGTTTGAATCTACACCAAATAGCTCAGCTGGATAAGCTAAAGAGTGCTTACAAAGTTTTTAAAAAAAAAAAGGAAAAAATATATAAGAAAAATAAAGTGGCTTTGAATCCTAATCACTTAAATCTGATGGCTCAGCAGCCAATAGCCTTAATAAGGCCAAGACTTCACTTCTGCTTTTGTGTTTCACGAAAATAATTGCAACTAGTTGCTCATCTGGATGAATCTTCCTGCTCATGCTTGGACATCACCTTTGAATATGGGGGAATAATTTAAAATGTGAGTAGTGATTTCATTTTGGTGTACATCATATTTTTTCTGTGTGTTATGCATTTGAAAGCTATGAATAGTTGAGATAAAAAATTGTTAGGATTTTGTACATTGCCTATCTTTAGACACTTAGTGCTACAGTAATAGTGATAACAAGGTGTTGGTAGCAATAATGAAAGAAGTGAACCTAATAACAATAAGATACAGGAACAGAAGATAGTGAGGTAGGAGTTGTCATCGAGTCAAATAGTGATAAATATTTGGTGGGAAGGAAAACTTAGCAGTAAAACATTAAATCAGTCCAGTGACCTTTCTAGTTCTCAGATACAGAGATAATCTGTAAGAGTCTGATGTCCTGTTCAATATTCAATGATTTTAAGGCAAGAAGTGCTGATAATCCAAACCAACCAGGAATGAAAAGAAGTGTGAAAAGTCTAACAGGAATTTACTAGTTGGACCCAATTGTGACAATCATGTCAGGAATGGCTGATTGTAGAAATATGTCAAATCTGTGCCCTGAGAAGGCAAACCCTTAGCTGATACACAGCCTAACTTAATGAAATGAAATGAACTTATTGAAAACCTGCTGAGTTAAACTATTATAGGGCTTTTTTTATTTATTTTTTTTATTTTTTTTATAAACTTGGCTTCGGGAAAAGAGGCAATTACTTTTCTTAAAAATATTAATTACAGTTCATTCCTGGTAGAAAGCGAGAAATGAGTTCTTTAGAGTATGCATCTCTCACTGACTTCCAAGGGGCCATCTGGGTCAAATTTGTCCTTAAGTAACAAAATGACTTCCAATTTTAAGCTTTCTCTTCTACCTCTCATGGTTCATTTGAAGGTGTGCACTGATGCATTGCAGTTTTGTAGCAAACTCTAAGGCACTCTCCGTGGCACCAGAGTAATATCCTCAGTGGAAACTTACTGAAAGGATTGCTACTTGAAGGATGGCCATGAGGCTTTGGAGCTAGGTTTTATAAAGCTGATGAACATTCACTGAGGATTAGGCTGTACTCATCAAACAATCTCACTTTTTCTTCAAATTAAAGAGAGTGCTGCCATTTCCTCTCTTCTAAATCTAAGTGTTCATGGCAAAAAGAATGTTATAAATGTGCATCCCTCCTCTCCTGCACTGCTCAAGCAACCTTATTTCATTTCTGACTTCAGATTTTTTCTTATTTATTTTCTAAATCTATATGCCAAACAACATGTTCCATTATGTAAGAAGCTTGAAATTAATTTGTTGAAATGTTGGTGTTTCCAAGGGAATCTGTAGTACAATGGAATTGATCAAGTCAGTGAAAAAAAGGGACTGCTTTGCCATTTAGTCATGGAATGATAATGTCTGCAGTGTGGGTGATTTTGACTCTCTGAAGCAATTCTCCTGTGCCAGTTCACAGGGATGCTGTGCCCTCCTCCTTTCCCTGGCAGATAGGGAAGAGCCTGGGTTAGATCCCAGTGAGCATAAATCAGCCTTCTTCCAAAATTCATTGGAACAAAGCCAGTTTCTAATAGATAAGTACCTGATCCCACTGACTATTATTTGACAATGAACCCCATCCACCACGGAAAATTTCAGCTTAGTCAGTTTGTGATAACCTGAATTACAGAAGCAGGCTGTCAGATCTACTACCTTTTGTCTAATATCCACGAAGATTTATATCTCAAATGAGATACTACAACTTAGTGCACAAATGAAAATTGCTGCTAAAGCAATGCCTCAGGGTATGTAAGCTCTGCAACTATTTTACTTTGTCTTTAAAGCCAAAAAACTCAGTGTGGATTGGGTTTTTAGAGTGCCCAGAATTTCACCAAATGTCCCTTGATGTAGGAAGCATCATCCATTCTTTACAGTTCATTTCCTATGAACTGAAAAGATTCCAGGAACATGAAAATGGGCATGAATTTGTAGACAGATGTAAGATAGATATGGAAGATAAATTTGCTTCCACATACTAGATTGTGACTGACAGTTTCTCTAGTCACTTATTTGTGGCAAGTCAATGGTTATAGCAAATCTTCTCTCGACAGGATCTGGCACCAGCTGCCTGTGGGTCTCAAACACATCACACAATAGCTCTGGCAGAACCCATGGCTGTAACATGCTGTCTGCAAGAGACTCTCTCCATCAACATTAGCCATGCATAGTTTCTTCTCCTAACTCTTTGTCCTCGAAAGAGCTATGACCTCCAAGCAAGAAATTCCCTGAGCTCCATTTATTTGAGTTCTCTTAGCTAATAATGGAGAATGTAGTGATCCATAGCCCTCAAAATGGACATAGAGAAGCAAGCCAAAAAGATTGGTCCTAGAATTCATACATTTATTTTTGCAGTGCATGGGGAACCTAAGACACCTTTCATTAAAGTTAATGGAAATGCTTCCTTCGACTTTGGCGTGAACTGGAGCGCATTTTTAGGGAGCAGGGAAAGCTCTGATTTCAGAATTTCCCATGCAAGAGGTAAAGGTGTTTAAGGTTAAGCAATATGACCAGAGACTCATTGTGATAGACAGAGATTAGACTTTGCCTGCTTTGATTGTTCAAAAGCTGATATATATAATTCCTTGGCTGTCTGAATGATTCACTTCACTTCAAGTACCTATGATGTTAATAATTATCTTAGGATCCCTTCAAATCACATGGAGAAAAATTGATTCTATTAAAGACCTACATTGTGAGCTAATTTGGCACAAGAAGTACCTACTTCCCTCCACTGATATTAAAACCAGTGTAGATAACCAGTTTAGAATATAAACACATTTAGTGTGATGGCTTCCACTGTACATTATATCTGAAAGCACACATTATGGGAACACTAATGGTAGGAAGCCAACCATCACCTTAAGACTCTGAGAACTATGTCATGAAAGCAATAGTGAAAGAAAAAAGAAAAAAAAAATAATCTATGTGTTCATATGGATCTGATTGAGCCATTTCAGAGCCATTCATGATTATGAAAAATTAAATATTCTCTAATTCTATAAATTGCTGAAAAACACCTACAAGCTTTTTTCCAACTCTTTTTTTTTTTTCAGAAAGAGACCTTTGCCAAGATATGCCGCTCTTTTTTAAGCAATGTGTTATCTCAGAGTTTTCTATAACTGCTCCTTTCTCATTTCCAGTACCCAAACTTCCCAATTTATCCACAAGACAGGCACTGTGTTGCTTCCAGCAATTTCACCATGACTCTTTTCCTGAGAGACCACTTTTTGGTGTGATATTAGTTAGTTCAATCACCATTGCCTGTGCCTTTGCTACTAAATCAGTAAAGAGCATCAATCACTGGCACTCATGATACTTACATCAGTGTTATGGAGAATTAACATTTTGACACTGAACTGAAAATCAGAAACCTTCTTCCCACAGACTACTACACCATCATCAGATTGGTACTTGATTGCTTCCAGATATGGAGCTTTGGAAGCAAGCAGGATCCTAAAAAATTTTGCAGGACATTACAGTTGTTTCACTTTCTGACTTATTCATGAAGTATAATTCCTGGCTTCTTAAATTTGAATTTCCTTATGACAAAGGTATGCTTACAGGTTATCAAAATGATAGTGACTTCTATGGACCACTGAATCAAATTGTCTGCCTGTGCCTTTTTCAGTTCTGATGCCCCAAACTCTTCTTTCTCTTAACTGAGACTCTTAAAACACTCTGGTACAAAGTCTGACCAGAAACCTACTATGGACAATAGTGTTTTTTCCATAAATTTTAGTAAATATTAGGTCAGTCAGACATGGTGGGAATCATTTATGTCTTGGCTTCTACAGCCAGATTGAAGTTTTAATTTGCCGTATAGATCATTCTTTAAATAGCAGAAAGAAACAGTTATTTGCAAATAGTGATAGTGATTTTTCCATTCTTGATTTAAATCTTGATTTAAAGGTTGGCTGAAGAAAATTCTGGACATGCTTATAAGTCTTTACTGATCATAAAGCAGGGCTTAAATGATTAGGATTTAGATTTTTAAAACTATATGTGATGAAAACCTACCTCACGGTCACATAGGATATTTTCCTTCTCAGAGTCTGAGTAGTGTAAAATTATGACTGTAAAAGTAAAACACCAAATAAATCTAAGTTTTAAACGATCAAGGACATTAAAGATTTAAATAATTAGCTAGGTCATTTACATCCTTTTATTTTGAGAGACATTTTAAGTGTTTATAAAAGACAAAATTATTTATTTGTTTATAATCCAATATGAGTGGTTAATAACATTTCTGTATATAAATAATCTGTTATCCAGCCTCTTCCAGGTGTTTAATGAAGTCAATGACAATGATATTCCATTTCTAATTATTCTATCCTAATCTTGTTCCTACTGTTTCTTAGTGTTTTTTCAGGTCTACATTCAACTACACAATATCAATTATGGCCTTCTTTCCCCATAGAAGATGTGTGTCTTTTTGGTGACCTTTGGCTTAAGCTTTCTATTTTCTTGATTTTTTAAATTTTCTAGAAAATTGTGGAGAACATCATACAAGATATGACCATTTAAATATTCAGTTCCTATGGTCTTGGTTGGTTTTGGTTGTTTTGAGATTCATTTAGTAACCTGATTCCCTTTATCTGATTATATATTAATCACCATTTATTCTCAAGACTCACTGCACTGACACTGTAAATGCCAACAAATTTTGTTAGAACCAGAAACAGTGAGATAAAATTGTTAACTCTTTTGAAAATATCATTTTAGGTCTTAAAGGTAAGGTTAGAATAACACCAAGGTCTGGGAGTTATACATGTCAGGAATTTTCTTGTAACATCTCAAGCAAATTTAGGGACATATTTTTACAAACTAGCTCAATTTCATTGCACTGACCATTTCAGGGAATTAATATCTGCTCCTGAAAACAAGCTTTGCAGACAAAGTACACCAATATTCTCTCTGTGTTTTAGCATTAAAACCCAAACATCAAATATTCTTTCCAGCAGGAATGCTGGTCTGGTTCATTTAACCCAATAACTTCCCTTAAATATATGATACTTTTGGAGGAAACTAAACAGGTAAAAAAGCTAGATTAAACCAGGACTGAATGTACCAAGCATCCCATGGCAATGAGTAGCAGGGCATGAGAAAGGTAATCCCACTGAAATCCACAGAGATTGCCTGGAAAAGGTCTGTGTGGAGAGGACTCAATTGCCCACAGTGAGAAGAATGAAGGGGATAAACACAGAAGGATGGGACAGAAAGATGGGAAAGAATAATTTATTGCATTATCATTTTACATTAGAAATCACTTAAGTGTTGTGCTATTGTTACTTGGTGGCAGCAAGTTTGCATCAAAAAACAGTAGATAATGATAGGACAACAGGGAATAGTTATTAAAAAAAGAGAGGAGGTTTAGATTAGATTTTGGGAGTAAATGTGAGGATGGGGATGCCCTAGCACAGGTTGCCCAGATAAACTGTGAATGCCCCATCCCTGGAAGTGTTCAAGGCCAGGCTGGATGGGGCTCTGAGCAGCCTGGGTTGGTGAAAATTGTCCCTGCCCATGGTGGGGGGAGTTTGGGCTCTCTGAGATTTGAGGCTCCCTCCAAACTGATCATTTCTATGATACTGTGAGAAAAAGGAAATATATCGGTATTGAGCTGGAAGAAAATCCATGTGCTGGTCAGAGGGAGGTGGTGTGAGAGGGAAGGGTTATGGGAACACAGACAAATCTCTGCCTCTGGAATGTATTTTATTAAACAGGGACCTTTAAACCAGGTATCTTACAAAATTATGTGAAGAAAAAGAGAGAGGGCTAAGGGGAAAAGTCTTCAGGGGCTAAAAAATTCTGCTTAAGATATGTCCTATTAAGTGTGCTCCTTCTTCTTCAGCAGCTGGGATCAACAGTGAATGCTCCTGGTATGCAGCCAGCGAGAAACAGTCCAATAGTACTGCTTGATCATTTCTGTTGGCTTTTAAAATGGAAATGGGGGACATCTGTACTATTGTGTCAGGTTCAAAAAACTGTGTAGGATGCGCAGAAAAAGAACCACACAGGTTATGTCACACTCAGCTTTCTCTTGTTTAAACACTCACTGTCACATAGCACTGAAAAGCAAATATGATTCTCATTAGAAACATACACAATACAGAAGAGAAAAAAGGGCCCACAAATCCTAAGCATAGATTATACATCCAAGGACCTGCTAGCTGGCAAAGGGTCAGGATGACATGGAACACAGAGCCTGCAGATTTATGAGAAAGAAAAACAAAACAAAACAAACAAACAAACAAAAAAAAAAAGAAAAAAACCAAAAAACGAACAAAAAAGTAAACAAAAAACAAAAAATAAAACAACAACAAAAAAAAACCCACACCCAAAAACCCCCAAAACCAAAGAAGTCTATTTGTTTCTGCAAACCTGGTTAGACAAGTTAGAAGAGCCTCTAGGGAGTTCCAGCTTGTCCATCCAGCACCTACAGAACAAATAACTGACATTTTTCCCTGACCTTGCCAGTAGTACAAGTTGTTTTAACAAGGCTAAACCTGGGAAAAAGGAAAAAGTCTCCAATGTATTAAGTACAAACATGCTAAACTCAACATCAGGAATGCAAGTCTGTTTACAATGTGCCTCAGAGACTCAAGGAACATCAAAATGAACAGGAATATGTATATTATTTTGGTTTTGAGCAAGCTGTGACCAAGGTAAAAAAAACCAAAAAACATCCCATTTGTCATTAATATTTACATTGTTCTATACATTCTCTAGAGGTAAAACAGAACTAAGTAAAACAAACAAGCAAAAAAAAAACAAAACAAAGAAAAAAAAAATAAAGTAAAGCTTTGGCAGGGGAAAAAACACTTGTGAAGATATCAGAGTGCTTACATAGCACTACAACTTTTGAAAAATAATGAAAATTATAACAGCAATAAAATGTGAACAGTGTGAAGCTCACATCTAACATTTGAAGTCAGATGTAAAAGGACGAAGACTGTTGGTAGCATGAAGATGCATGAAAGAATCCATGCATGACAGTAAGTACAAAAATGACAAGAGCAAATTATGAAGAGCAATGTTGAGCTTCCTTAAAATAAGAAGGAATAAAAATTAAGTTTTATGCTTTCTATTGTTAGCATGAAGGGCAGAAGAAAGAAAATAATATTTAATTATGGAAAAATAAAACAACTGAAAGCAAAATTAGCTAAACTAGCCAAAAAGTTAGCTAAATTAGGTAAACTGATGGAGGCCTCCTTAACTAAAAACTCAGTCAAACCATGACAATTGATAAAAGAGATGGAAGAATTTTTTATATTTTTTATTTTTTGCCAGGATTTTTAAAGTCACTCTCTAAATAATTAAACTTTATCAAAAGAGGTAGATGGATAACCCCTTTGTACTATTTTTCAAATTATCATTTTATGTGTTTAGCTATACACAAATGAATTTTCTTAAGAAAAAAAAATCAGGAATCAAAAATGAGAAACTGCCAGAGTTCAGGTAACCCTTTCAAAATGTAATTTTAACTTTGCATCCTGATGTGTTATTAACTTTGTGTGTTATGACACAACCTTCGATTAAATAGTCATGCACATAGTTTTTGCTACGTTTCCTCCCCTCAGGAATCTCATTCCTTTTAGTGGCAGGGGTAAACAATATATATTCAACAGGACATTTTCACAGTTCCATTCCTTTGTTTCTTGGTACTCACGGTGGTTCCATATACAAACCAAGAAATGCACTGCACCAGGAGATTTTCAGTCCAGCTAAATAACTGATTCTGTGGTATCACCCATATGCACAACTTAATGCTTTTGCTTTGACTAGATCCTGAAGGAATCAGGTCAGAATATTTCTGGTTAAATTTACAATAATTCACTAATTTCAGATGTTATTTTGAATTGCCTAGGCTGCCTTGTGACTGGCAGATGTGGGTATATGTTTGTTTTTTATTTTTCCCCAATAACTTTCTTGTTCTTTGCCAAACTTTAGCAAAAAACCTAAAAGTTTTGGTAAAGCTACAGACCCTGCAAAACAGGTTACTAAAATTAGAAGCAGTGGTTCCACAAAAATAAAAAGAAACAAGAAAAAAAATGTGTGTTTCCTCTAATCTTGTCTGCAGATATTTCTCAGTGTATTAAAATTATTCAGACATTGTTGGAATGAGCTGAACAAGACTCTCTAGGGCTAGAAAATATTTCAAATCTGGAAGCTGTGGCACAAATGCCCTTTGACACCAGGTAATTCGAGGTTAACATTCTCATCTCTTACTCTGCTGTCAAAGTAAATTAACCATTTTCTGAAAGAGAAGGAAAGATAAAGTTTTGATTCTAAGTTTTCCTTATTCTCATCCAAGGAATATTAATGAAGTAACTCTGTAGGGATCCATTTAAATTGTCAAATATTTTCAGTTCCCGAGTTTGCTCCTTGTTCCTTAATTATTCTCACGTTAGTTTGTTAACAGGCTCTTTCTCCAGGACTAAGCCAGTAGTTTTCCTTTGGGGTGAAATCCTGATACAGTTCTGGGGACAACTCCTGCTTGTGGGCAGGAGGTGTGAGGCTGTGCCATGCATCCTGTTCCCCACTTGCACAGGTGTTGCAGTCCCTATTCCATCATGTCTTACACCATTAAGAGCTCCACATGTCCTCCACAAGCCAGAAGTGCAATACAGACCCTTGGCCTTATCAGATCAGGTACTCATATCAGTCACTCACATGAGCACAACACTCGTGTTGTTTCAGGCATTTTAAATCTTAAAAATTAAAATTGGAATTAAAAAAAAAAAAAAAAAAAAAAAAAAAAAAAGGAAAAGAAAATGAAAAAGGCAAAAGCAAATAAAAAGCCTTAAGAAAGCCAAAGCAGATTCTAAGAAGCATAATAACTGAGGCTTTAGTAGAAGACATCTGTATAGAGAAATGTGTGTGCAAGCCTTTCTGCAGCATTTGGCCTGTACATTTGGGCTGTACATTTGGGAATGTACATTTAGAATCGTATAGCCTTGAGTCTTTCAAACTGCACTTCTCATGCTGAATTCTCTGGGTAGTTGGATTGAATTCAGTTCTCATTGTAAATTAGAGGAGTCTCACTTGATGCTGAAATCATGGTTGCTCTTAATGACATGCTTGTAAATTGCATGACTTTTTTTTTTCACAGCAGACAAAGAAGATCTTGTATAGCTTAAACCTGGACCATCTAGCAGGCCAAACATTCTCTTGTCTTTTAAAGTAAACTATCCAGATGAGCTATCATCCTAGAGTGAAGAACATATGGGACAGGAGTACGGCTGCACTTTTTGTAGATCAGTAAAAGTGGATGTTCTTGGGCTCAATATGGGAAATCCACAGAAAGGGCAAGTCCAAAATCATGCCTATGGGAAACACCAACGGGGACATTCTCACTGATTTCAGCTGTCAGATTCAGGATGGTTGGGACTCAGACTGCACATGGCTTTCTAAAGTCTCTAAGAACTGATCAGCTAAAGGTGAGAGACATACCTCAGCCCTTGGTGACTGAGCAAACTGCTGACACATACAGAGAACAGAAAACAAGCCTGAAAATTGCTGTGGTCCACGTCTTGGGTATTTAAAATTTAGGTAGGACTGAATTTAACTAATATAAGAAATATTAAATGTGACATAGTCAGGGATATGGCACAAATATTAAGAGGCTCATCAAACTGAATATTCCCTTTGGGTGCTTAGAGGGTAGACAACTCCTGGGCTGGATGAATTTCCCTGTGCAGATACCTGAATCTCAGCATTAATGTCAAAAAGTCTAGTATTTGTAAGTTCCTGAGTTCCGTGCCTCAACTAAGTAACTTAAACTGCAGACACTAATCCATTCCTAAATTTTTGTATTACTAGACATGGACATTAAGATATCACGGATCAGGCCTTATTAAAATGATAAAAGCCTCAGTAAAGAAATTTCAATAAAGCAGTGCTAATATAACTTTTTTTTTTTTTTTTTTTAATTAAGACACAGGATCTGATCCTCTTCTTATCCACAGCAGCTTGAAACACATTTTGATTTTTTTATTTCATTTGTTTGGTTTAGTTACAATTGAATTTGCATATAATCAAATCACTCTATGACTCTTTAAAAATGTAAACACGACCAATGAAATCTCATTACTTATATCATCACAAAATGAAGAATTGGCAGCATAGTAGCAAACATGAGATAAATGTGAATATTCAGAATTCTCACTAGGTGCACAAGTACATGCAAAGTAGCTTTTAGGAGTATAATTTATGTGTGGAAGCACCCATTTGTCATATGCAACCATCAGGCAGGAGGAATATGGAAATACCTTTTTGTGAGATGCATATTTCATATTTCAAAACAACTTTATGCTCTTTGTTTGTTTTACCTTTGTTGACAATATCCGCTCTGTTTGAAGGACTTCCCTTTCACAGCCTCTTTAGTACAAAAGGGATGATACAACCTGTGTTGTGTTGTTTTTTAGAGAGAGAGAATGAGGGAGAGAAAGGGAAAGTTGATGGGACCAGTTTTCTAAATGGTTGTGTCTCAAAACTGTAACTGAAATTAAAAAGAACTATAATTTCCATCATTTGAAGAACAAAAAGCAGAAGACTGCCTAAAGAAGAAAGAAGAAAAACTGGTTTGTAAAACAAGCTAAAGAGAATGCTTTTGTAGATTAGGCACAATGGTCAAAGAAATGGAGTTACGTGGTAAACAGATATTAAAGACTTTTGGTTTTACAAACCACTTAGCACTTTGAAATAATGTAATGAATAATGGATAGCTAAGACATTGAAAGCATGATCCTAGATGTTTCTAAGCATATCCCTAATTGTGTATCTCAGAGTAACACCGTGAGATTCAATGGGAGGGTTCGATGTGCACACGCTGGATAAGGTGATTCAGCACTGAACCTCAATTCTATTTTCTGTTAGATGCTTCCCATAAACTTTGTGTCTCTTTTCTTCCTGGCCAAATAGTTGCTGGCTGCATCTCTCTCTCATGATTCCTTCAGAGAGTTAGGGATCAGGATGACATGAATGATGATGAGTCACCTATAGAACTGTTTATGAAATAGCAGCTCAAGATATCATCGTCCAACGTGCAAGTCATTTCCTGCTTCCCTGTCTTTCAATAGCAGTCCTTTGGCAGATAGGAAAGACAGTATATGTTTGAATATCAGAGATCCGAGCCAAAATATTTGTTCATCAAGCAATTGAATGACTGGAAGACAAAGATAATTTTCTTATTATTAATACTAACAGTTTAGCTCAAAGTACTTGCACATCTCCAGTATGCAGTCAGTTTATTGAATTTTTTTTTTTATTCTTTCTGACATATGGTTATTTAATCTTCTGCCAACACCATCTACCAAACAGATTTTTCCTTGCTATGCCCATGAAGCTTTTGTACTATTGATGTTTTCACAGTGAACAGTGTATGTGTGTCAAATTATAGCTATTGATCTTTGTTTGTTTCTTAATGTGTGTAGTTGTTTAGATAGCAATATAGTTTGTCTGATTGTGGTTATATAAATAAAAGAAGGAGAGTAAAGAAGGAAAAAACTTTGCCATTTTTATTTCATTTATAAATTTCACTGTCGAAGGTAGACTGTTTATTTGAATTGAAAATATAGTGAAATAAATATTTCTTTAGATAGGAGTTATCTTTTTTCTTCTTAGTAACACGTGGAAGTAATAAGGCATGCAATCTTGAGGGAAAAAAATAAAACTAAACCAAACAAAAAGAACCTCTTTTATTTTTCTATGAATCTTTTTATAACTGATTTTTGTCACAATTCCTTTTGTCTTGGATGTTGCTGTTCCAGAAATCCCAATAAAATTCCACCTCTTAAACAAATGCTGTCAACCAGTTAACAAATTAAAAAAAAGAAAAACAAAACAACCTCATGAGTGATGCTGCTATCAGTGTAGTGAAAAGCAAGTATTTTTATACTTGTTTAGTTTTTTCTCTCCCATTTTGCAGCTATTTATTTTCTTCTGTAACTTATGGTTAGAAAGAAATGAATGCAGGCAACTCAATTCACTAGTTAGAACTGTGGACTGGGAACTACAGGATATAGCATTTTTTTCTACTTTTGCAATCATCTGATGTGCCAGCTCTAACAAGACTTGTCAGCCTGCTCCATATCCAGTTATATTCTTGTTTTATATTTGCCTTCCATGTTCAAAACCAGACAATCTTACTTTTGATGAAGCACACGAAACTTCATGGAAGGCAAAGCAATAATAGTATTAATAATATTGTTTAATACATCCCAGGAACACCTTAGTACCTTCCAGGACTAAAAATGATCTTTTGTAACAATCTGACAGAGCAGGTGATTAGATATTGCTGCTTGTAGGGTGAATCTTGTCTCTTTTCCTAACCCAACCCCTTTTTCTTACTCTTTCTCAAAGTCAAGCAACTAAACAAACCCTGAGACAATAACTAATTATATTTTTGATAACTTCATTAAAAAAAATGAAATGCTTTTGGACTGCTAGTAGAAGAGGTCTTTTTTTCCCCAGATTAAAAATCTTCCAAGAGATTCCTGCTCTTTATGACCTTTACACTACTAACTATAGCAAGGGAGCCAATTAATGACAATTGTGTTGATGGCTTGAGAGATTTTAATTGTCTTCTAGGACCTGTACTGAGATCATTCTCAAACTAACTTTTATTTTTCAAAAGCACAAACTGATCTAATGTGAAAGTTCAGTTGAAAGAGATCTTAGGACCAAAATCTGACTGAGTTTGAGAATAAAATCTGATTTCTAATGTGCAATACACTGGCTTTCATGAACAGAAACTATTGAAGCTTGTGTGAAAACAGAAGCCTGTGCACGCTTTGTGATATTGCAGAGAACATTTCCACAGCCTCAGAATTCTACTTCCTGTCCAAAATTCTTGGTGGAAATTATTAAACTTTGTACAAGAAAGAAGTGCATTTTATTTTGCCAGTGTTGTCTGAGCTGATCACTGCTAAACTGACATTATATGACAAGGTGCTTTGAGCAAATAAATGCACATTGCTCAGGTAGCATTTTGAATACTTTCCTGATGAAAGCAGAATGATGAAACCGAGGAACTATGTAGATATCAAAGGCCTGCAGAACACAGAGAGCAGGTATAAAAAACAATCTTAATGACAAAGAGTAACAGCACATGTCCAATATCCTCTAACAAAAAACTTCAAGTGCAGCACAATCCAATCTAGGCCTAAACCCACAAAGAGAAGAGAAATAATAACTTTTGCTTGAAGCTGTTTCCCCTCTGACTCTGTTTTTGCCACTTACCTTCCCTACAGGCTCTTAAAGGAGCTCTGCCCATGGATTTTTAATTTAATTTTTTTTAGGTAAAAGAAAGACGTACTCTGAGAAGGCTAATAATTTTTTATGCAATGGGTAACACTATTTTTTTTTTTTTTTTTTTTATTAAATGGCTGTTAAATTCTGCATTTTAATTAATTTTTTAAGTTTTTGAGGTAACACATACTCTCTAGAATATAGTCTGTTATAGGAACCAGATTCCTGTACCCTTATTGCCTCCATCCATCATGGAAGTGGGTGTAACTAATCTCCATAATAAATTAATTCCTTTAAAAAAAACCAAAATCCCATATCAAAACCAACCAAAAGAAAAAAAAAAAAAAACAAAAACAAAAAAAAACCAAACAACAAAAAAAAAGAAGTCCAAACCCCAAACACCTCTCCATTAAAAACAAAGAAAAGAAATCCCTCTTTTCAATTATTAACCAGTGAGAATGCAAATTCCTTTAAACTAGTAGAGTTGCTTTTATTTCCAAGCAATAAACAAGTGCATTTTCTAATCAGAATTGTCTAGTATAGAACTTCGTTGAGTTTATCTAGACACAACATAAACTCTTAGCAGTTGTTTTAGAGAAAATCTTTTGTATTTACCAGTGGCGAAGTTATGCTGTCAGCTTCTCACCTTCTGCCCACACAGAAAAATCTGTGTACCTGAAAAAAATATGTGAAAAACAGCTACTGAAAATACAAAAAAAAAAAAAAAAAAAAGAAAGAAGTCCTGAAATGCAATGATTAAACCCTGCTTTGATCCCTCTTCATTCATTTTACTGTTCCTGTTCAAATCAGATGACATTTTCTAAAGGACTGAGGTCTGACCTCACCTTTTCCCCTCAGTAGTGTTTCTCTTTGCCTTTTTGCATTTTACCTTATTTTTTTCCTTTTCCCTTTTCCTTCTCCATTCCCTCCTCTTCATATCTCAGCCTGAAGCAAGGTCACAATGAGAAGAGAAATTGTTTAGGAGCCAAATATCTGCCACCAGGTAAAAAGAACTGTTTGTCTTTGGAGATGACAGATTGATGGAGTATAAAAAGGATGCATAAGTCATGATTGTGATGAAAATAAACATGATAGAAATTAGAGAAGGAAAAAGATATTATGAGTGCTGAAAGACAAAGCAAATGTCCTACTCTAATCAAACACTTTCATTACTTCAGGCTTGTGTAATGCATTTAGTTATACATTCCTTCCTCTAGGTTTGAAAATTAAGTATCAAGTGACCACATATTGGAACAGCTTGTCCAGAGAGGGTGTGGAGTCTCCCTCCCCAGAGATATTCTAGAGCCACCTGGACACAATCCTGTGCAATACATTTTGGGATGACCCTGATTGAGCAGGGAGATTGGACCAGATCAGCCACTCTGGTCCCTTCCAACCTGACCCATTCTGGGATTCTGTGTAATGTAAACAAAAACTGTCATAATCTACTGCTGTATTCACAGTCTGTATGAAGATGTGACTCAAAGAAACAAATTGCAGTTTAATTGAAGAAACACTTAACAAATGAACCAGGTCTCCTTTGCCACAAATTCTCCATAACTTTTCATTTTATGAGTAAAAAAAAGAAACAAAAAAAAAGAAAAAAAAACAAAAAAACAAAAAAAAAACCAAAAAAACACCCCCCCCCCAAAACCAAACAAACAAAAAAAACAACCAAAAAAAAAAACAACCCACAAAAACAGCAAAACCAAACACTGAATAAAATTAAAATTCCCTATGGTTTTATTATTTTAAAATGTACACTTCAATTTATCTACTTGATTTCAGTGTTGCAATTCAGGAAACTGGTTTTAAGTGGGTTTTCTGAGATCTCAAGAGTAGTCTGAAGTCTGGAAAACTTGACAAGTGTGGAAATATACAGACATTTTTAGTCAAAGAAACAGAAGGATGAGTGAGAGATGTGAACTTTTTCAGCCATTCTGAAAACAGTGCCACAGAGGAAGAGAATTCTGCATTATGGATAAGGGCAATTCCATTCAGCAACTGAAAGAAGATGAAGCAAAAGCAACAGGAATTACTTTCTAACAGTGAAGATATGGAAACACAGGCAGGGGCTGCATGGAAATTATTTTGAAGAGTGTGGACAGTGTGTCATAGACAACAGAAAAGAAATTTCTCCCATCTTGAGGTGATTAGGTAGACTGTCTCTGTAATTTCCCCTCTAAATTTTAGGGTTATTTTTATTATGTTTTATTATTATGGTTTTTATTTCTGTATTTCTATCTATGTCTCAAAATTTGTACATAGAGCTGAACATATTTAAAGCTGCTGTACCATATCACAATCAGTTCCATGTTAGAAAACTACATTTATGCTAAACTATAGAAATATCTTCCAAAAAATGTGGACATTCCATTCCCAATGTCTAATGAAAGTGCATGTTGAAAACATTGGCTTGAATATTTAAATCTGAATTTACAGAGGATTTGAAATACTCATCTCTGTACTGCATTAACCAAAAATTATTGAAACAGTTCTAAGTAATGGGGGAGGAAGATATATATTCACAGATATTATTTTTAGTGATGAACACCTTGTCTATATGTTGAATATGTTTATTTGTGCAAGCTTCAAATCTAAAAGAATGGATGTATTTCTTAAAGGGCTCAAGAAAACTACTGTATAGAATTGACAATGGATTTAACACCAGTATTCTGGATTCAAAACAGTGAGGATTTGAAATTCAGATCAATGTCCAAATTCTTTTGAGTCCTCTCTAGTTAAAACATTCAGAAACATTTATTGTTTGATTTTTTTTGTGTGTGGCAGGAGCCATTTCCTTGAGAGAGAGATAATTATATTGCCTTACAAGGAAGTCCTTCCTTTCACCCAAGTCCAGCTTCAGAGGGGACTCTTTCATATGCTCTCTCAGATGAAGAGTTAGCCACATCCCTTACTGTGGTTTAAAAATCTTAAAAAGAAATTGTGTAAACATTTTCCAGCCCCATGCAGCTGGAGCCCTGAAGCACTGAGCTACAAGCAGTGGTGGAGTGCTGTGCTGTGTTTTTGCAAGTACAAGACAGAAAATCTATGTAATTACCTCTGAAGCAGAAGAAGCTGTGCAGCCTGACAGAACAGCATGTGTAGGAAGCACTTTGTCAGGTCTCTGCTGACTAATTTCCCACTCTACACAGGGTTTTTTTTTCCCCTTGTAGTCTTTCAGGATTAACCCTCTCTATGCCCATATTTTCTCTGTCTACCCTGGTGTGAGAGTACAGAAGTGGATTCAGAGTAGAAATTGAGGTTTTTGGACCTAGTCCGATGAGTGCCTGCCATTTAAATAAGGCAGGATATTAGAATAAGGATAAGCATGAAGACAGCTGACTGAAAAGAGAGACAGGAAAGGGTATACAATATCTAAAGGTGAGATTTGCTCTTTCAAACAGCCCATGCAGCTTTGTCTCTTCCATTGTGAGTTTTAAAATGAATGTGTTAAGGCAGTGCTTGCTCATGCAGGATGCAGCTCACCTTGAAAACAAAAAAGTTTTCTGTGTCTCAGTCGTTAAGTGACACTGGAAAATATATACTGTCATTTCCAAAGACTTAGGAACATAAGCAACAAAACTTGAACAAATCTTATCAGCTGCTTAGTCCAGTTTCCTGCTGTAGCAGATCTTGTTTTTTTTTTTTTTTTTTTTTTTTTTTGTTTGTTTTTTTTTTTGTTTTGTTTTGTTTTTTGTTTTGCACATGAACACATGAAGTTCCATCTTCAAGTGCATTCCTGTACTACTTGGTTTTTTTTAACGTTGTTCCACAAATGGTATCCCCCAGTAGTTTTAAAACCTTTCCTCATTTCCACCCTGGAGGTACTTGTGGTTATGTATACCCATTGCTCCTTTATCTGTAAAAGTTTTGAATGTCACAAGTGAGGAAGTTGTTTTGTGTGAGTAATGTGGTGGGGGACTCTATGGAAATAAAGAGGCAAAACCATCCATCAACCATAGGTTAGCTTACTCCAAAGACTCTATATCCTCACTTAGTTTCCATTGGGACCCTAGGTTCAGAACTGGATTCATAGAATTTGAGGCTGGAAAAGGTCACTTTAATCTCCATTCTGACCTCCTGCAGAACACAGGCTGTAGATCACTTGCTAGGTCCTGAATGAACCCTGTGTCGTGTAATCACTTACTGAATTCAGTGACACTAAGCACAGAGTTTTTTCCTCTTATTCAGTCCAGTCTTTTCTCTTTCTGGGTTGCTTGCTTTTTTTTTTTCCTTTCTAATGTTTGTCTCAAGACATTTTTTCTATGTAATATGATTCCTTAAAATGTATCCATCCTTTTCGATTCTTACTGAACATCTGAGTCAGATCACATTCGAAATATTTTTTTTCCTGTGTAAATATGTACTGTGTCTCTTTTTCTCATGTATTTATTTATTTATTTCTAAAATCTGGAGAAAAAGAATAACTTTAGAAGCCTGACTCAAGTGGAGAAAGGATTGCATTGTGTTAATGATTCTATGATTCAGACACCTTTATTCAATACCATTACCTTATCTGCACTAAGCAACTCAATACCCTGTCTTGTGTCTAATAAAAACAGGTTCTCTGTCCCTTCCTTCCTTCCTTCCTTCCTTCCTTCCTTCCTTCCTTCCTTCCTTCCTTCCTTCCTTCCTTCCTTCCTTCCTTCCTTCCTTCCTTCCTTCCTTCCTTCCTTCCTTCCTTCCTTCCTTCCTTCCTTCCTTCCTTCCTTCCCCCTTCCCTCCCTCCTTCCCTCTCCCCACTCCTCCCTTTCTTTTTTTCCCTTCTCTCTGAGCTCCAACAACCAGATACTTGGGACCAGTAACTTCAGCTGAAGAACATAAATACAATTTCTCCAACACTAAGCTAAACAATTTCCTGACTTTCGCAGAATTTTGGTGGGTCCTGGAGGGAATACCAGATTGGTAAAAATACATCTGTTAGAAAGAAACAAATTTGGCCTCCTCTGAAGAAACAGAGATTTTGTTGAGCTACCTGTAATCATATTTAACCCTTTTCTTGTTGTGCTACTGGCTATGCTGAAGTAATGAGATGTACTTGGCAGTTAGGTTATTTCAAACCTTAATTGTTGTGTGCTATTTTGAAATACCCTAGGTAACAATTATATTCTGATTTTCTCAACAAAAGCTGGTGTTTCTTATTATCAGTAGGGTTTCTGGAAATCTTATTCTTGCCAAATGAACACTATGCAGGAAGAAATTTAACAAAGCATAAATGAAGATTAAATTTCAAAATTTTAGAGTGTTTAAATTTGTAGTGAGAGAAATGGGATGGTTCTAGGCAGTCCAGGCACAAATACCACATTGGATTAAGCATACAAACTCATTTCCAGAAAGGACCACCAGCAATATTAGATAACTTTATTTAAATTTTGCACTAGCTTGTGCTTCTCAATTAAGCTAAAGCTGTGTTTTTGTTTTTTTTTTTTTTTTTTCTGGGGACAGCAATAAAAGACAAATTGAAAAGATGTGAGGAAATCTGATCAGAGGAAGAGGAAAAATCTCTGACTCATATCTGCAATGTGGACCTAATTCCCAAAGGAAATAAAGCATTTACAATCAGGTTTCTATGTTGGTGTATCTGCATCTGTATGACTTTCTTTCTACTGCTCCTTTACAGCAGCACTGAAAATATTTGATATTGAATATACTGAAGCAATATTTGAATTATGGTAAAATTTTAAAAAAGAGCAGTGCTTTTATATATTTTATATGCAAGATTTTTATTAGACCTCAAAAAATATCCATTTCAGGAAAATTTAGAAGTAAACATGAAATGACAAAAATTATGAGTCTTAATTCACACAAGATTAGATATTAGAGAACTTAATTTCAAGCAGAACAAACATAGGAAATGAGGTTTCATTTATTCTGCTGTTCAGGGGACAGCCTGCTTTTCCCAAAGCCCAAAAAGACATAGAATATTATGATCTTAATGTGCTCTGAGCAGTTAGAGAGCAAGGTACAATGTCTTTATAGAGTTTGCCCTCCCAAGCTACATTATTACTTTGCTTTAATCTCCCATTTTTCCTTTTAAAGTGGCTCCATAATTTTTGCTTTATTTTCTTAGCAAGAAAGCTAGTCTGTGCCACCTCGCTCCCAGAGGGAGAGGATGAGAAATCTGGAATCTGTAAGTATTTGGAATCCAGAGGACAGTTCAGCTGAAAACGTCTTTTAACATCTGTGTAATAACCACTGATGACAAATATGTATACTACTCAGGAATAAAACCTCTTCCTTTGGGTCTGATGTCTTGAACAATTTATTATTTGGACTTTTGGGGGAAAAATAAATAAATAATAAAATAAATAAAATAAAATAGACTCATAAAATGATTTGGCTTGAAAGGGGTCCTTGAAGATCACCTAGCTCCAACAATGCTGATGTAGACAGGAGCATCTTCCACTGGACCAGGTGGCTCAGAGTCCTGTCCAACCTGGCCTTGGACACTTCCAGGGTGGAGCGGCCACAGCTTCTCTGGGCAACCTGTGCCAGTGCCTCATCATCCTCACAGTAAACAATTTTTTCCAAAATTTTGATGTGAATCTACTCCATTTCAATTTAAACCCAGTCCCTCTCATCCTGTCACTATCTGCTCTTGTGCACAATCTTGCCCTATCTTGCCTATAAGTTTCCTTCAAGTACTGGAAGGCCACAATTAAGTCACCCTAAAGCCTTCTCTTTTCCGGCCTAAACAATCCCAATTCTCTCAGCTTTTCCTCATAGCAGAGGTGCTCCTTCCTTCTGATTACCTTGGTGGCCTCCTCCTCTGGACTTGCTCCAACAGATCCGTGTCCCTCCTGTGCTGGGACCCCAGAGCTGGATGCAGCACTGCAGGAGGGGCCTCACCAAAGGGAAGCAGAGGGGAACCATCCCCTCCTTTGTCTTGCTGGCCACCTTTTGGTGCACCCACATTGAGTGGTCTTTTATCGTGGCTGGGACAGCTATAGGATTAGATAAAACCTGTGCAAAAACTGTCAGTGCCAGCACACCTCAGCAAGGAATTTGTCTTCACAGAATAGTGCATGCCAGCTACCAAAAATCATAGAACGTGTTGCCATTAATTAGTCTGATGGTCAGCTAGAAGAGGGCAAACATATAAGATACCTTGCCTGAATATCACCTTACTTTAGCAGTGAGATTCACAGACATCTGCATCACAGAGATCAAAAAATGGGTGACAAGTCCCACTGTGGGTGTCCTGACCATAAATTAATTTCATGCATCTTCTTGACGGAGTCATGGGAGATTAGAAGGGAAACGAAAGGGCATTACAAAATGTTCCAGTTCTGTATGTCAGCAAAAAATCTGGAAGATCAGTGGAGATCATGGAGCTTGGAAAACTTTCCTTGCTCCCCAGATTCACAGATCACTAATGAGGGTTTCTACATCTGGAGATGAATCCCACCAAAGTTTCCATAAAGGAAACTATTTTTACAGCCATGGGTGTGTGTGGACTTGTTGAACACTGCTCATATAACCCAGCCACATGGAGGGTCACGTTACAGTCAGCTCCCCTCTGGAGCTCTACAGCCATGAATTTGTTTTTTTGTGCAAGAGCTAATGAGCCCTGTTGAACACGGATGGAGGAACTCCTGCCTTCCCTCAAGCATTTACAACAGTAAATTTAATAGTGCAACAGCACAGAGCCCAAAATCTGCATCTTCTATGCTATTACCTGGTACACTTCACCATAGTAATTTTCATCAGTTAATTTTCTCTTGAAAAAAAGTCTTTTCTTCCTTACACTTAGCTGCAAACTGCAAAGCTCAAACTTTGAATGCAGATTTTTTTTTTTAAAATCAAAACAGCAACTACTAAAAAAAAAAAAAAAAAACCAAAAAAACCCAAAAACCAAACCCTGAGAGGCTCATAAGGATTGAAGTTTGTTTGTTTCCCATTTGTCTCAGAGCTACAACTAAAATTTTCAACCATGTTTCCATAAAGCCCTGGGTAAGATGGACATTTAGCTATAAACAGGTACCTCATGCAACAGTGATGCAGTGACAGCAAAAGGACAGGAAATTGTGTGTGCTCAATTAATTTTTAAAGTATATAATTGGGACAAGGAACTTATTGTTAAATGCAGCCACTGGAGAGTAACTCACACTTGCAAAACGGGTGTAATCTTTATACTTCCCTCTATTATCAAGGAGAGTTGCTAATTTTACTGAGCTGTTTTTATCAGTCCGTAGCTTTTTTCTTCAGGTGCCTGCACTTTATTTAAATGCTCTCTTTTTATCACTATATACATTCCAGTATTTGTGGCCTTGTTCTTTCTGGTAATGTCTGCCTTGGGCAGTGAACCTCCCAAATCATGGTGCTTTACCCTTGTCCTGTGGAAGGAGCTTTACTTTTCCTCTAAAAAGAACAGGGTTTTTTTGCAAATTGAAGAGAATCCTGTGCCCAGTAGTCTTGGCTCATCCTCTTTCAGCAAGAGGAGAGGTCAAGCTGTTCCTAAAATCACTTTTATTGTCTTCACTCATAGTGCCTCGATTTCTGTCTTCTACATCAAGGATCACTAATCGTTTTTGCATAGCAGGGAATAAAATCCTGTATATTGATAACAGATTAATGGGGTTCAAGGAAACCTCTGGAATGTGATGTATTTTTAGAGATATTGACAAGTATTTGAAGTTTGAAGGTCTCAAATTCATGATAACATACTTAATTTGAATGACAGCAAAACATTTTAAAAGGCAGATCATTCATCAGCTTTGGGGTTAAAGTTTCAGGTGATGTAAGTGTTGTACTGCTTATCAGGCAAGAATTCAGGACTTGTTCTATTAAATATAACTTGAAAGCTTCTATTCATGCAGATGTAATTCTGATATTTGGTTCACCCTGAGTTTGATTAAGTAGTAAATATTATTTTGTGCTTTTTTTTTTTTTTTTTTGTTTTGAATCAAAATCAGAGAGTAGTGGGTTGACCCTGGCTGGATGCCAGGCACCCACCAAAGCTGTTCTCTCAATCCCCTCCATATCTGCTCAGGAGAGAGAAAATATAATAAAGGTTCATGATTTGAGATAAAGACAGGGAGAAATTACTTATCAAATACCATCACATGGAAAATGGACTTGTCTTGGGTTTATTAATTGAATTCATTGCTAACAAAATACAAGGAAGTAATGAGAAATAAAAAAAAAAAATCATCTTCCTCCATCCCCCTGCTCTTTTCTGCGCTCTCCCTCCTCCCCTCCAGCACTGCAGGGAGGTGGGAATGGGGGTTATGGGTAGTTCATCACTTGTTTTTTCTGCTGCTGCTCAGGAAGAGAATTCAGAACCCTTCCCCTGCTTCAGTGAGGGATCCCTCTCATGGGAGACAATACTCCATGAACTGTTCTAATATGAGTACATCCTGTGGCTACAATTCTCCACGACTTGCCCCAGTGTGGCTCACTCTTCCATGGCTGCAGTTGTTCAGGAACTGTCTGCACCGGTGTGCACCCCCATGGCATCACAATTCTATCAGCAAACTTGCTCCAGCCTGGGCTCATGTCTCCACATGTCCACAGGTCCTGCCTGGATCCTGCTCCAGCACAGGCTTCCCATGGGGTCACAGCCTCCTCTGGGCATCCCCCAGCTCCAGCCTGGGCTCCTGCAGGGGCTGCAGGTGGATCTCTGCTGCCCCGTGCCCTCCCTGCAGGGGCACAGCTGCCTCACCATGGGCTGCTCCAGGGGCTGCAGGGGAATCTGAGCTCCAGAGCCTGGAGCAGCTCCTGCCCCTCCTGCTCTGCCCTGGGTGTCTGCTGGGCTGTTCCTCTCTCATGTGCTCACTCTACTCTCCTCTGACTACAAATACGACAGCACAACATCTTTTTTTTTTTCCTTCTTAAATATGTTATCACAGAGGCATTGCTGTTGCTCTTGATTGCCTTAGTTTTGGCCAGGGTCCATCCTGGAGCTGCCTGGCCCTGGCTCTGCTGGACATAGAGGCAGCTTCTGGCAGCTTCTCACAGGAGCCATCCTTGTAGCCCCCCTGCTACCAAACCCTGGCTATAAAAACCTAATATACAGAAACATAGTTAAAAAGCTTGAATGGAAGCTGAGGGAAATAGGGGCACCAAAAATTTTAAATAAAAACTGATAGGAAAACCATTGAAAAAATGCATCAAAGTGGACTAATGCTGGTAAAATCTTTTATCTTTTCTCACTCACAAATATGTAATTTTGATTCATGTGAGAAGCATGTTTTTGCAGGTTAGGTTTATTATTTACCTTCACAGGTGTTGTTTTCATTGGATAAGACTCTTGATCTCTTTCAGTTTGAAAAGTTTTTGTGTGACTTCTTGTTTTTCCTTTTTCATTTTATTTTCCTCACTACTGATCATGTCTAGTTATATACAGATAAGTAAACTGCTTTTGCTTCCAGTGCTGTAAAACACAAAATTCTCTGTCTCCCCTTTTCACTTACATATGCTTATCACAGGCCATACTCTTTTGAGGTCAGTTTTCCTGTTAATATTTTTATACAGCATTTTAATAATTTCATAATACAACTCCCCCAGTCTATAGAACATAACATGATTTTCTTGTTCATGCAAAATTTAAGCTTAGTCTCACATAAATAGTTTCCTCAGAGTTTAAATTTGAAGTTTTGACTGGTTTAGTGACTATCTCTAATTTTAAGAATAAAAGATATGCACTTCCAAGGGCTGCTCACTGCATCCTATAAGCTCTTCTGAAGGTGTGCAGGATGAGGACATCCTAGAGGGATTTCTCTCACCTTACTGGGTAAGGACAATTCTAGCTTGGGCAGCTTGGTTAGATGTAGCATCAGATAACTAAGAATGAAGTTAAGCATCTAAAGTTTGATATCACACGCCAACTCCCTCGGCAGTGTTAAGAAGGAATTTGCTCCTGTTTGCAGGCTGGTGACATAGAGAAGAATTTCAGACCCGTTAGCAGGATAATAATCCTGAACAAAGAGGCAGAAGAGGCCTGACACAACAGATGTGGTGTGTCAAACCCTGCTCTGCACGCTTTCTCCATGGCACAGTCCATGCCAAAGTGAGGCGTTGAGGCAGTGGAGCTGCACAATATCAAATCATTTATTGGTGGACTGTTTTTTCTTTCTTCCTATTAGTGTCCTCCATGCTTAAGCCTAAAGGGACAGAGTGTCAAAATACTGAGATTATCCAAGTCAGTCCATCCTCTTTGCCTATGAGACTAGTTTTGCTTCCACCACAATCTGAATATACAAAATAGCACAGAAATATGTGGAAGAAAAGTGCAAAGTTGACGCATTGGCACAATGGAATTAATCCCATTGACTGTGGGAAGGTGAAGAGGAGTTTTGGTGGGTTTTATTTTTTTTTTTTTTTCATTTCCCCTCTTAGTAAATTTCTTCTAGATAGGTAGAAATGCATGTATAAGTGTTGGAAGAGATTATTGTTCAGTAGTAAAAGGAAATCATACTGTATATTCTTCAGGCTTATAATTTCTAAAGCTGAATAGAAAGACTAAAAGCCCAGTTAAATCTCATTTACTTAGATTTAAATACAGAGTGATTTTATTGTATCCAAACACTAATGAGCATGAAAATATATTGGGTTTTTTGCATTGTTAAAGTGAGAATCATATCTGAGAAAAACTCCTGCAACCATGTGTATTTTCTCATCATATTTCCTTTGTCCTCCTGTTAAGATTTTAAGGGGAAGAGTTCCCTGTCTATAATACCTAGCAAAGTACTCAGGGCACAGATTGATTAGAGAGAAGAAACAAATATTGATTACCTGCATGATTACTCTACTCAAACTGAGATTCAGAAAATCTGTAAGTATTTTCTCAGCACCAAATTTTTGTCAGACAAGTAACTCAGTGAAGATTGTCTTTTAGAGAGAGCAATTCAAGCTATTTTTTCAAAGAAATAATTTTGTTTAATTATGAATTATGATTCTTTTTAGAAGAAATTGGTTTCTTACATTCTTGAGATGCTTTTCTCAGTGCTTGTTGGAAGAAATGGAACAGAAATTGCATGAAGAATGTATTTCAACATGCTTTCTAAAATAAAACCTGCAGTATTTTCATGTAAGCATATTCCATTGCTTAGTAGTAAGCATGATTGTATTGTTTATTAAATATAAAAAAGAGTAAGAAAACTTTTTAAAACTGTCAGAAAGCTGCTTTAGTTGACTTGGTGATTTTTTCCCTGCACTTTTTTTTCTTTCCTCCTTTTTCCCTTTTCCTTTTCCTTTTCCTTTTCCTTTTCCTTTTCCTTTTCCTTTTCCTTTTCCTTTTCCTTTTCCTTTTCCTTTTCCTTTTCCTTTTCCTTTTCCTTTTCCTTTTCCTTTTCCTTTTCCTTTTCCTTTTTTCCTTTTCCTTTTCCTTTTCCTTTTCCTTTTCCTTTTTCCTTTTCCTTTTTTTTTCTCCTGACACTTGATGTCTTTTAAAATGTTGAAAGTTCTTACTACCCAGACAAGCCCAGTGCTCATTCAAGACTACCTACAAACCCCACTCTGGTGATCTCGCCTTGTTACATCCCCAGTGGTGAAACCCCAGGTCACCAAGAGACAAATCAGGTGTTTATCTTTGGCTGTCCCTGGTTAAATTGCTGCTGTACCAACCAAGAGGGCAGCCACCACACACTGTTCACAGGAGGCTTATTGAATGTATTAACATAGTCCTTGGGATAATGATTTTACAACAAACATGACATCATCTCATTAGCATGTTCACTTTCATGCTAAGTGTGGTGCGTATTGTTGGTTTTCCTTGAAGAAAATAAAGCATAGTGTGTTTGGCAATGCAGCTGAAACATGCCTACTTCTGCTCTTTTCTAGATGTTTCTTTATTAATTAGACAATTTTGAGAGGAAAAGGTGGTTCGAATTGTTTTTATTCAAAAATGACACTGAGAAAGTAATAGAATTCAATGAAATATTTGACACATTCTGATGATTTTTCATATTTTCTTCATTCATCTCTGTATTTAATCTATAGTCATATACAATCTGCATACTTGAGTGTCTGTGTTATGATTGAAAGATTTTGTTGGTGTGAACAAGTCACAAATCAATCATGCATCCAAGTCAGTCTTATAATTATAATTATTACAATGAATAATTAGATGGTTTTTTTTCACTTAGGCTTTGCATTTGAACAGTATACTTTGATAATTTGCTATTCATGTTGTGTAGTATTCATCTAAGTTATGTGGTGAAATATTGTTCATTAATTTGACAATTGAACCACTATTATTAAAGACAGGAATAAGAACATGTGCAGTAAGCTAGTTATGTACAAAATGTCGGACATATTAAAATTTGTCCTAAAATTTTTGTTAGTTTGTGAAATTCAGAGGTATATGAGACTTCTTCACAAAGCCACAGACAACAATTAACAGAACCCTAATGAATTTTGAGTAATTATTTGGGACTTTTTTGTTTATTTTAAGGGATTCTTGAAAGTAATCTTCCAAATTCATTAATTTAGAATTCTAAATGGTATATTTACCACAAGCCAAGAGCTGCCATAAATCTGAGTAAAAAATACACTCTTCTCAAGCCTTCAGAAGTGCAGGTCACTTATTTTAGGGTCTGAGGTGTGTCTGTGGGTTAGAAGCATGTACTTCACAGGAGGAAAGCAGCATGTGTTTCTGAAGTCACAGAAGTTCTCACAGTGATTCAGGAATTGCTTCAGTGTGACACCCTCCACTTCATAATCCCAGCGTTCTCAAGCCATGAGGTTATGCACAGAGAACTTCCATGTCACCAAATGCATGAAGAGAGTGTCCTCACACTCTGTCTGTGGTGATGATAACCCTGCTCACAGACCTGGTCTGCTCTTGTGAAGCTGGGAGATGTGGCTGCCACACCTGCCACCTGCTCTCCAGCCCCTGCTCCATGCCTCCAGTTCCCACCACACACTCAGGTTCAAGAAAACACTGAAGAAATTTGGAAATTGTAATCAGCAACTTAAATTAAATTAGTGCAGTGCCTTTATTCAAAAGTAGGAATGAATCTTTCACTGTTTGATCTCTTTTATTCAAAAATGAAACAGTGCATTATCTTTCTCACTAAGCCACCTCTTCCTTTATTCCAGCCACTGCTCATTCCCTGCCTGATAATTGGAATTTCCTCTTAAAGATGCTGAGATCACCTTAGAGAAGTAAGGTTTATCTTTTGACAAACATAACTGTGGAGAGAAGCTTTAAATGGAGCAAAATGTATTTCTTCTTTTGCTTTATTGCAGGAGTTATTTGGAGCTATACACAGTTGTTCTATCAATATAGCTGATGGTAAAGTACAAAGAAAATGAAATCAATGAAAATCTTCTTGAAGGATCAAAGTTTCAAAGGGATGACATAAAACAAATCTCATCTTAACTTTTCTACACAAAACTGAACCCAGCAATACAGATCTTTAAATATCTTGTTAGTGTTTATAATACATATAACCATTTTCAGGTCCTAATTTTCATCTCACTTCCTTCTTCTTTCCAAATAACACTTCAGTAACACATAAAAAAGAACACAACGGTCTCAAGACACACTTTTATAAAGAGTTTCACAGTTAGTTCACTGATGCCTAAGAAAAGAAGCTTTCAATGTTTTTCAAAGAAATTTACGAGATTTTTTTTATCATTTAAAATGTTTAATGTATTTAATCTAACAAGGGTCAGAAGAAGATACTTCTTCATAAAATTGGAAACAAAATTCATAGAGGAAGGAAACAGTAAATGATACTTGCAATGTCCTTCTGGAAACTGACCTAATTCCTTCTGGAAACTGATCTCTTCCTTGTCGAATTCCATACATTTTCTCCACTCCTCAAGGTCTGGATTGAGAGGTGATAAATATCCTGAATATTCCTTCTGAAAACTGACCTCCACCATTTGCAGGAAAAAACTTGACCTTTTACCTCTGCTTTTACCAACAAAAAAAAAAATGCAATTCAAGCACATCATTCAAGTAGTAAGTGGAGCTGCAACAATTTCCTGATATTTAATTGAATATTTTCAACATATGCCCACTTTGAATGTAGTATTCTGCAAACTTGCCTGAAACAAGCACGTTTTTTGAAGGAAAATGCTGCTGGTTGATATTCATATTGATGTTTTTTAGGTGTCATTCAGGGTTAGATTTAGCACCACTGAAAGGCTATTTGCAAAGTCAGACCTGATGAACTGTGATTTCCTACTCTTACGGAATTTCTGACAGACAGTTGCTACATCTCAGCACACTGTTGATCCCATACCTGAGGAAACATTATTATTAAACCTGATCAACACTGAGTAAATGTCTTGCACTCATCGTTTCAAAGAAATATAAGCCTCATGATTTAAAAATTGGAATTTAGTATTATATTGTTAAACTGGATCAAGTGCTTTTAAATACCATTTTAGACAACACAAAAGTCTGAAAAAAGAACACTTGTTCCCTAATCTCTTGCAATAGCCTAAAGACTCTTCCCTCATCAGCTACATCTATTATGAGCTAAATGTTTGCTTTTGTACTGACAAGAGTCACATAAATCTGCTTCATAACCTAACCCACATTAAAGACTTGCAAGATGCCTAAAAGTCTTGATTATATTCCACTTAATAATCTAATGATTAGAACTATATAATGGATAATGTTAAACTAAGTTCAAAACGTCACTTTTTCGAAAAAGTTTTGCCCTCCTGTCTTCCATATTTCAGAGAAGTCTTGTACAACAGGTTAAGAGGGCTTTCTGATGAAAGTCAAGGGTCTACTATTTAAGCTGTTTTATACATCTGGACATCATTGCAACAAGGTACTCTATATTCTGGTGGCCAGGGGACACCTTTGATTTTATCACCATATAAAAGGCTGTTTCTAAGCTGTGAAGCTTGGGAAAAGTCATCTTATGTGCAGCCATCTCATGTCTTAAGGAAAGTCTCTTAAATCACCAAACCAATTCAAGTTAAATTTCATTTCTCATCTGCACAAAATTCTGAATGAGGAAAAAAAAATATAGAACTGAACAGTCAAAAAAAAGGTCACATAGACTTCCGTGTGCTGTCCATTTTAATTCTGGACTGAAATTTCTCATTTTTTTAACTTTTGTCATTGCTACACAACTTTTCATTTTGGCAGATGTTCCCTTGTGTCATAAAAAATACAAACCTCTTACAAGGTAAGATATACTTCTCAGAGTCTTGTAAGAATTCTGCACCAAGTTCTAAACCATGATCCAATGTTTCAAGGAAAATTTGGAGAAACATCAAAATGTTCCAATTAATTGGCTGAAATATTATATCTAGAAAAAACACTCAAGCAAACAGGCAAAAAAGGCCTCTTCAATAATTTCACAAAACTAGCCTTAATTGTTGATTAACTGCAAATGAATCAATAAAGAATTGCATATAAATGTGTTTAAATCCCCTAGGAGACTGCAACAGGGTTTAATTATATGCCAATTTTAGGCATTAAATGCATAAAAACATTAAAGGGAGTACATATATGTGTGTATATATGTTTGCTTAACCTTAAGCATTTCCAATCTAAATTAAGCCAGTTGTGCAAGAAACCTGAGTAGACATTTGAGAGTGACTTGTTTAAGAAATTATTTATATTACTTACCCTAAGCACACAATTTTGAAGGTGATAAAATCCTCCACGGGAGGCTGGAAAAGACATAGACTGTGAACACAGAGAATGTTCTTAACTTGCAGATGTTTAAAGTTAGGTCCATATTCATTTTTTTCATTCTGCACCTGAAAGCTCTTTGTATTTGCACCATACAAAAATAAATCTTGAATCGTGTGCATAAGTATTTTTTTAGGAGAATAATCAAGAACCTAGCTATAAAAGATTTAGAGCAATTGATCTATATCTTCTCCAACAAGTTCAGAGTCTTTCAAGATTTAGCCACCATATAATTTCAATTATTCACTTTTTAAATTCATTGTCTTAAAAATCATTAATGTCCCAGGTAGACACAGATTGTTCTTTGTGATTCCTTTTATATGGAGAACCTGCTTGGTTTGGATTTTTTTTAATGGATGTATTTCTTTATATATTTTGGGGAAAGAGCAGAAGTCATTACCTTTTTTTTTTTCCTTTTTTTTTTTCCATTCTTAAACACACAGGTGGAAAAATGCATCAGAAAATATAAACAAGACTAAAAAGAGGAAATAGCCTCTTGTTCTGTCTTAGAGGTGGGAAGAGGAGGGCATATAAGAACTGATCAAGAATCTAATAAATCACAGCAGATTAACATCTCTCTGTATTTTATCTCTCTATATTATAAATATATCTATTCTCCTTCTTCCCACTCATAACCAACAAATGAATATTTTACAGTTGTAGGGTAGAATTAGAAAACAACACCTGAACATAATTATGAAAACCACAGTGTTTTTCAAAATGTCTGTTGTCTAACATATGGTCTTTAATCTAAAAATAATCTGTGCTTTATTATTTTTGACTAGAATCTAAGTAGAAACTTGTAAAGGCTTTTGGTACTGTATCAAGCTGCTTTTAGAAACTGTAGTTTATTACTTTGCCCATAAAACCAGGACAGCAAAACATATTTTATTAGGCAAACTGCACCACTAATTTAACAGCAGTGGAAACATACTTTATTAATTTTATAGGACTTAACATAGACCAAAAAGGCACTGGCCATATTTTAAAACCATTATACAAAACATGTTGTTGACATTGTGGAGATGAGATCCTCACTAACCAACAACAGTAGATTTCTTCTGACTGCTAATAACTGTTCAGAAATTGTTCTGATTAAGCTGTGGTGCAGGTCTGGACATTGGCTGGGATTAGATGAGTAGCAATGTGAATTCCACTGGCTATGAATGTGATAGTTGTGATTTAAACACTTAAGCAGAATTCACAGCCAGTCTCTTCTAGTAACAAGGTCCTGAATGCTTGCACATGGCCTCAAACATTTCCTGATGATAGTTGTGGCTCTCATCCAACTCAAGACTCTTCCATGACTCTCTGATTCTACTGAGGGACCCAGGCTCATTACAAAACAAATATTCACTGATCTTGAAAGCAACATTAACAATGTTGGATTGTGAAACCAGAAAATGTCAACTCCTGGGCTGGCAAAAACTTAATTACAAGTTAAATTATATGAGAAATCCACACATATAACTCATAAATTGTATGAAAAATCCAAACATATACACATACCATGAAGCTGCCAGGGCTGGTTCCATCTCAGCTTGAATAGGTTCTGATGGAATTTTGGTCTTGAGATTTCTGGTTGCATCTTTGAGGAAAAGAGGCAGTATACTCATTTGGAAGACAGAAGGGTCAGGAGGAGTCTGCATGACTCTGTGAAGATCATTGATCTGATACGTTTATGGTTTTGGTATAATTCCCACCACTACAGATGTTTTAAACTTTTTATCTCAACTGTTATTTGTTCTGAAGCACCATTCACTGCCCCATTTCACAACTTTTCTGATGAAGACAGAAGAGTTGACCTAACTGCACTTTGCAGCTGCTTCAAGGGAATTAATAAAGATAAAAAGGCCAATTTTTTTTTTTTTTTTTTTCAGGAGGGGGTAAACAAAAGGATAATAACTTGTTGTTTGAGATATTCAGACTGGATATTAGGAAAACCTTTGTCATCAGGCCTGGGGAGAACTAGTGGAATATGTCACCCAGAGATGCCATGGAGCTTCACCCTCGGAAACTTTCCAGCCATGATTATTCTTATTCACTTACTTGAAAAAAAATAAAATAAATTGTAGCAAACATTTGCTTTTGCACTGTCACATCTATCTTTGAGCAACTGGAATGGAGGAAAAAGGAATTTAGTTGGGATAGTTCTAAGAACTTTACATCTATATTTTCCTGCTTCAACATAAAGTTGTTCTTTGGAAATAGTAAACAAAGCACAGCTTGACAAACTTTCTACTGTGCCTGCACGGGTACTGTTGCTCATTGCACTCCCTGGGGTGGAAAGCTTTTACTAGAAGTGTGTTAAGTAGCTTGAGAAATTAATTTTCCTATAATAGAGACATCTTTAAAAGCATGAGCTTGCTGTGCAGTAAATCAATTCATGTGACAGATTTATTCTTTTATTGGGAATTTTTTCAAGGGGTTTAAGAAATGAAAAACCAGTAGAGATACATTAAGAACTGGTGAAATACCACAAAAAAACCCCAAAACAAAAACAAACAAAAAATCCCAAACAAACAAAAAAGCCAAACAAAAAATCTCCTACAAAAAGACCTCAAACGAAAAACAAAACACAAAAATATCTCAGCAAAAGACTCCCAAAAAATCCCACTAAAAACTTCAAAACAACAATAAAAACAAAATAAAACAAAACCCAAATAAAACAAAAACCAAGAAACAACAAAACAAAACAAAACAAAAAAGCCCAATTCTGAAACTACTTTGGAAACTCAAAAAGTAATTTTTTTTAAACTACTTGGCAAAGTAAATATTTTTACTTTAATGTCAGTTGAGATGACAGTATCAACCTTTATTTGTATGTATCATCTTTTTTAACTTTCAAGTGATTGCTGATTTCAGAAAGACAATAATATAAGGCCAGATTATATCATAACAAGAAGTATTTTAGGTATTTTCAGGATGTTTCCAATCCACTAGACCTTAGAAAACCTGGAGATCTCCTCATCCAGTTTCAATTAGGTGTGACCAGTCAGTGAAAATTTTACATGAATCATTGTTACAAGGGCTTGATATTTAGAAGCCCAGTCATCTTTTATCCATTTCTGCTACATCTTTTCCATATAAAGTCATGTTGTTTGTTTCATTTATCTTTACTTATCATTCTTCATTCCTTCCTGAGCTCTC
>JACBWW010000008.1:31321674-31375066 GCA_020086605.1 Lanius collurio | reverse complement strand
TTCATCTCAAATTTCAATTAAAATGAAATCCATTTTTTATCTCACAAAATAATGCTTATCTTTGCTATCCAGTACAGAAGTTGGATCTATTTACATCACATTTTAGAATAATAATAATTTTTCTTTCAATGGTAGCATTAAGTGACACACATTTTTATGACGGGCACAGAGTATTTTTCTAGAACTGTGATAAGATAGAAAAGGAAGTTGGGAATTACTGAAGTCTTGCACTCATCATAATGGAAATAAACCAGTAAGTCATTGAGAAAAAAATACTTTTTCATATTCCTCCTTGAAGAGACCTAGCACCAGCTGTGCTTTTTAAAATATATAAGGCAAAAATCTACAGAAAGAGATATTGCCTCCCAGACAAAAACACCCAGAGATCTACCACATCTGAAATCTTCAGATGTGCTCTCTCTTACCTGTTGACGAAATCTCAATAACTTTAGCTGACTTGATCCTTTCTTGGGCTGTAATACCACCAGCCTTAATGAAAAGAAGGCTACAATGTAATGATTGAATCCTTAGGATCTTCATCAAGAGAGAGAACAGAATATGTTACTTTTTCTGGCGTGCTAGGCACTACACAGTTTTTAACATATCCAATTTGGACAGAACACTGTGTGGAAATCACAGCTGCCATGAACATCAATTAAGAAGTTGTAGGTTAGTGTATGATTTGTGGTGAACTGCAGATAGAAAAAATGCCGGGAATTGCAGGTTGTATCAAGATAACTAATTAATGGAGTAATGGGAAAAAAAAAAAAAAAAAGAAAAAGAAAAAATAAAAGAGAATCATTCCTTAACCGGTTCTACATCTTTATAACCTAGTTTATTTTAACCAATAACATATTTTCAAGGGGATATTTCAAAATATGTGTATGAAGGTACATTCTGTGACATATTAAGCTCTGAACTGGACTTCCAAAACTCACATCAAGAGACTTATTAAACTTCATATAGCCTTTGGTTCTGTTATATAAATATGAAGACTTTCTTCCTTGTATTAGGCTTAGATGGTTTTCTGCTGCTTTTATGTTTCTGTTTTCAAAATTGTTAAATGGATGCCAGTACTAATAATTTCTGTGTCTGGTACACATTGATATTTTTTGGTACGTTTGCTCTAAAGATAAGCAGATGGGGGGTTATTAAATTCTATAAAACTATATGTTTTTAAGAAATAGGATATGAAGGCAGCTTGAAAAGTCATGCTGAGCTGGCCTCCTTTTTAACTGGTTCAGAACCATGATACACAAATTGTTGGTAACATATTTTAAGTTGTTAATTGGTTATGGTCTCTTATGTTCTTAATCAATAAATTAATTGAGCTGTGTCAGATGCTTTTCCTCACTTTCTTTTACCTTAGAAACAAATAACTGCCGTGCTATCTTTCTTCAACTGAAGTTAAACAATTAAATTATAAAATAAAATCATAAAAAACAAATCTGTCAGAAATTCCTTCTTGCACAAATGACAACTAGGAAAATTCACCCTGGATTGTCACTCATCTTTAATTTCACATATCAAGTCCATAACATGGCAGTCAAATTTGGTCAGTTTCTCTCTGTCTGTCTGTGAATCTCTTTGTTCATGTTATGAGTGCAGCAGCTGACAGAGAATCACAGTCATACACTTAGAAGGTGTTTCTGTTCTCTCCCCCTGAGTACAACAGCACTTTTAAGGAAGCACTTCAAGGCTCTATGAGCTTTAGGAGGAGAAGGCCTGAAGGGCATGCTGGGCAAGCAGCACCAAAAACATGCCAAAAGCCAGCAGAACCCATTGTGGTGGGTCCTTGCTTTAACACTTCCAAACACATGTTCAGGGTGATGTATTTCACAGCCATCACTGAGGTTGTTGCAAGTAGGCTCAGCACCATTCATCCATTTTGTTGCTATCACTGCACAACATACTTCTAGTAAGAGGGTAAAATTCATTGTCAAGTGAGGTGGCAGGGAGAGAGCTAAGTTATGCATCATGTGTTGGACGTGATTAATCTAGAATTATATAGGTACATAAATCTTTGACCTGGAACTCCCATTGACAGGGGGTGGAAGAATAAAAAAGAGATGATCTACTGATTTTTCACATATACATGCCATTGAGTAAGGTGACAGTGACCCTTTTGTAAAATTCTAGCTTAAAATCCCTATACAATCTTGAAAATTTTATCTAGATTCCTAAAACTCAAACTGGACAAGGCATTGATTTTGGAATTGTAGTGTAAGGAGGTTGGGCAAACTTCCCAAATTTTAATACAAAAAGCTTTTCAGGTACTCCTATTTAAAAGTTGTTTTAACTATTCTTTGAGTCCAGTTTAAGATTTCTAGTCACAGAAATAGAGAGACTGTTCCAAAGATGAAGCTTTAGTGTATTGCATATATGTGGCTTGTCCAATAATTAAAGGAAGGGTCTTACTTGTGTTACAGTATTTATGCCGTCAATAAGTCACAGCACAGAAAGTCGTTGTCTGCTTTGGTTTGGTTTGTTGTGGTTTTGGTTTCTTTTTCCCATGGCAATAACACAGCAGTGTAAACAAATTGATAAATAAAAACCAGAAAATAATCCAGCAAAAGCAAAAAGGTAACCAGGAATACACTTTATACTTCCAAGACCTTTTTTTTCACAAAACCTGTAATCTGAATCCTAATCATTAACCTACTTCACTCTGTCTTGAACTGAATATATGGGTACCTCAGTCTCTGCAGTTCATACACAAGAACTTAAAGTACAATTTTTATAGGGTATCTGTTGCTACAAGAAACTCATTGTGGCTTGAAGTACCTACACTAAGAAGCTTAAGAACTGAAGGTGAAGAGCAGTTTGCTCTGAGTTATAGGCCACTAAAAGAGTATAACATGTTTTGAGCACCTAAGCATAGTGCTGAAATCCAAATTCCCCTCTCCACTTTTGCTTCCACATGGAAATCCCAGGAAATTCTTGCTTGTTTGCAGAGTTGGACAATGACATCCTGGGAGAATTTTACCTGTCAAAAGGGTGTTAGAACACAAGCCAAACACAGAAAACAAGCAGTACTGTGTTGCAAGAGGGGAAGACGAGCAAGCAACTAAGGAATTCTGAAAATAAAAGATGTAGGGATATATTTAAATAATGTAAGAAAAAGTGTACTGTTGTGTTCATCAAGAGAGCATTTCTACTTTAGTCTATATCATTCTTTATGATAATCTTGTTTCATTGAGACCAAACTCTCATTCTTAAAATATTGATACATGGGTGAAGTGTTTTTGGTGCAAGGTAACTCATAAGATAAAATACTTATTTAAGAAAAAAAAAAAAAATATAATACTTATCATATTTATATAATTATTAAAATATTATTACACTGTTTTCTTAGATAAAATATAAATAAAATTATTATCCAACATGCCAGAAAAATTACAGCTTCTATCAACTAACTTAAACAAATTGTTATATCAATTATTAGGATTTTCTAATTCACCTTATTACCTAAAGTACATTATTAAATGGCATATTACTGAATAACAAAGGAATAATATTCTAGAGAATTAAAGAAAGGGTGTCCTTTTGTGTTAAAATTACCAGATACTTTCTAATTCCTAGCTAAAATTAGAGATTATATTCTGTTATAGTTGTGATAACTATGTTTTACGAGCACTGCATGGTTAAATTTCTCTGTATTTGGTCAAAGTTTTCCCAAAAATATAGCTGAAAATCTAAACTTGTTTGATATTCTTGGAAATTTCTTTCTGCCTCAGTTTCTGCATTTGACAAAGGAATGTCATAGCCTTTTTGTATGTGACAAGAGAAAATGATAATGTTAATGTTCTTTATGAATGCTTCTAAGATCTGTGGGTAAAAATATTCCATATATATCAGCATTTTATAGTTGTTGAAATTCTAATAGTATTAAGAGATAATTTTTCTGTGCGGTGAATGGATGAGAGGACACAGATAATGATTTGCCAATCTAGACAGAAAAAGAGCAAAATATCCCATTATCTGCATTTTCATTTGATAATAGGATGTCCAGAGAGAGCAAAGAAAATTTAATCAAGTAGGGACCGTGGCCTTTTATTTTCATGAACTTTGCTTTGAAACAAAATGGAAGCATTCATCTTATTTTGTTGGTATCAGCTCTTTCCAGGGCTACTAAGAATAGTTGAATATTGCAACCTAACGGGATAATATCAATATCACAACAAGATAAATGTTTCCTTTTCATAATGTAAACCAGCACCACAGGTCATCCAGTATCCAGAGAAGGTAGGTACAAGCTGAATTAACCTGCATTAAAACAACTCAATAAATCAAATATTCAAAGCTCTCTGAAAGTTTTTGTGAGTAGTAAATCGTGCAAAAATTACATTTAAATCATTTGCACGGAGTCAGTCAGGAAAGAGATACTGAGATGTAAGGAGAGTCTTATGAGCCTGTATTTATAACTATTTTAATTGTGAAAGAAACAATACTGGTTATATTTTTTTATAATTAAATTTTGGGTACTGACCTAATTCAAGGAAAAGGCAAGGGAAAAAAAATTCTATCCACCTGCATCTGCTGTTTCCTGGAGACAAGCCAGTCATTCAGACTTACACTAACTCTCAAAGCAACAGAGAAAGGACAAACATGCCCCCTCTCTTTGCTGATTAGAGGATGCCTCATAAATGCATTCCCTGGACAAGCTTTATAATAGACTCATCCACTTTGTGTTCAATTGTAAATTCAATACCTAGTACTATTAGCTGTTCTATCTGTTGAACTTCATCATGTTAAACATTTGGTAATAAACAGACTGGGCACAAACAATAAAAATAATTGTACATATTTCTTTAAAGTATACGTCACAACTTGGGATTTCAGGCTCAGAGGTTGTTTTTTATTTTCTTCTACAGTAATTTCTTGGTAGCAGCAGAAGATGAACAAATACATTGTGTGCAAAGGCTGAGTCAATTAGCAATAGCTGTCATGTGTATTGAAGTGCAGTTGTTTAAAGTGAGAATATTCTAAACGCAGAGAACTGTTACAGTTGGGGAGAATTTCTGAACTGTGTTTCGGCTGTTTTGCTCAGTTCTGACTTCAAGCATGGACCCTGTCAAAGCAGCAGAATGACAACTTTGTAGGAGTTCTGTGCCTTATTTATTAATCCTGACGAGCCAAAGCTACGGTGAACTCCCATTCCTCAGAGAGAGCCAGAGAGTAGTCATGGGGTCACACCAAGCCAAACTGTACAGACCAATTCCACAGAGTTTTCCAAAAGTATAACCTTACATCCTGTAAAAATCAGTTTGCCATGCTCCAGTCACCTGAGAAAACAGCTGCCACTGCCTTCTGCAGCCACACTCCTGTCTGAGGTTGAGCCATATGCATGGCACTTCAGAGCCAGGTGAAGAGCAGGGAACTCCTGGAAAAGAGACAGAGCTGGTTTATGTGCAAGCAGCCTTTGCTTACACTTTTTGCTTCAGCAACGTACCCATTTAATTTTAAAGCATGTCTCACCCCATTTCTCCATTTCGTCTTCAGACCCATGGCTCTGAACTCCTGTGTGCATTGCATCAGCTGCATCAGGACACTTCACAAGGACCCTTTAAATACCTGATGGTGCACATAGAGCTGCCCATTCACTGCTTTATCAGTGGTCCTGATTATGGGGATGAGATGAAGCAAGCAAATTAGGACTGTCAGCACAAATTTATCCTTTTCAGCATCAGTCACTGAAGTTTTCAGTGTAATAACATGTTTTCTACCCAGAAGAGCTTGCCCAGGCATCCTCTAGTGGATAAATGTGTTTATCACAGATTTTTTAAGCTGGCTGATGATGCTGTTCCAGGCTGGGAAACATATCTCCTTTTTGAGACTCTAGAAACTTCTTACATGTATGCATATGCACAAATAAAATTCATTCAGTGCACCCTTTAAACAGACAAATTAATTAAGGAATCTTTTTTTTTTCTGGAGGAATGATGGTGATAAGGACACCAAAAGCTCAGGTAATATCTGCTCCTGTGTAGAGCTCTTGAAAAGTGACTTTTGGCCTCAGTTGCTTCCCCTCTAAAATGACTGTTAATTGTAATGGCAGTCAGAAGGGATTGATTTACTGGTATTTACAGTGCTCAGCATATGTAAGTCATAAAATAAATGGTATCCTTTTGTCATTATCAGTTTTTCATTTTATTCCTCAAATATGAAATAAAGTCCGAAATAATAAAACAACTATTTCTGATGAAAAGCTTTAACTGACATATTTTTGCACCAGAGGGGATCAGGGCTAATACTGAACTTTATGTAAAATTTGAAAGGGGAAAGAAAAAGTAAATAAAGGAAAATACATTGTTTTAATTTAATACAAATGGGTTGCACCCCTTTTTATTTCCTTATATATTAAGAGAAATAGAGGCCTTGATATATATCCCCAAACCAGGTGATGCTAGGAACCCATAGAGGTTAATCAATCATCTGTGATTTCCAGTCCTGCTCCCTGGCTGAAGTGCATTGTGTTTGAGCAACCAAACTTTGCTGAAATTCACCCATTGCTGAGACTCAAGGCATCCTGTGGGAGTCAGGAAGCAGAGTGGATGGCCAGCAGCCCTCTAAGGAGACAGCAGGCCATGTGTCAGTTGTCAGGAAAACATATTCCTCTATTTTCCTACCCCTTGAGTCAGCTACATTTCACAGCTCTGGTGTCAATGGAAAAGCTTAATATCAACTGTATTGGAAATACAGCTTTCCAATTAATTCATGTCTCTGAAATATAACTTGGGTTTTTTTTCTGTTTCTTTTTCTTCTTTTACTCACTAGGAGTGGAAATTTGACCACAGGTATGACAGTGCTGCCAGCACTATATTTTATATTAGAAGTATTAAACTGAACCATTGCATCTGTTGTACACAAACAATAACCAACATGATGTCATCTATATCTCACACAGATATGCTTTTCCACAGTTCATCAACAGAGAAAGACATTATCTGATTCATTTTCCTAGTTAGGTTTTTGTTGTTAATCCCAATATTGCTAGCACCAGTACCATTGGTGATATGAGAGCTTATTAATATTTTTCTTTAGTCATATATAGATAGAGGCTACAGGGGATCCTAACAGAGATGCCTGGAGTGTGTTTTCATGGGAAAGAGGGAATTTGAACACTTTGCAGCTTGTTCTGAGCTGTTTCTCAATATACATGTGGGGCTCTTTCCCATTAAAGTCAATATTTCAAGTAAGGGAGCTGAAGTAATTTAAATTTCTTCTAGATTAATTTCTTTCTTTTGTACCATTGTGGATAGAAACTGTACTTAAATCCATTTTAATGAGCCATATGGGTATCAACAAGTCCTTGGCTTATGTCAATACTTCATAAATGCATCTATTTAATGCAGATAGCCGTTTTTGTGTTAAGCATCCAAGGCATATTTTGCTGCCAAAAGGAAGACACGAGATCATTTCATTGGCTATTTACCTAATTCTAATTCAGTCATTGAAATTAGATCATGTGATAATTTCCTTACACCTTCCTATTTCTCTTTACTTACAATAAAGGAAACCTATATGCAATAGTTTATGTCCTGAACTCATCTGCTACCTTGATGGAGCCTGAGAAAATTTCGTGGCAAAAGTGTTTCTGTGAACTATGGTTTAGCCAGTGACCACCCAGCCAGTTTGTGTTCCCTCCCTTCTAAGGGAAAAGATCTTGGCAAGAGATCTTCTCTTTCCTAAATATAGATATAAAAATACTGTAAGCAAAATTTAAGATTATCAGCAAAATAGACATAATTTTACACCCCAAAGCAAAACCTTTTGCATTTTTACATGTTCATCTTTATGGCTGTAGTGGAATGGGATGGAATGAGTGGCTATTTCAGCAGGAAGGAACCTACAATGATGTCTGAAAAATTCAGGGCTGACCAAGTAAAAGTGTATTGTTAAGTGTGTTCTCCAAATGCCTCTCAAATACTAGCAAGCTTGGGAACTGCCTGCCTCTCTAGGAAGTCTGTCCTGGTGTTTGACCACCTCCTCACCAAGGAAATGCTCCCTTATATCCAGTCTGCACCAATCCTTGGTGCAGATTTGAATCATTCCCACATGTCCTGTCTCTGGATAACACAGAGATGAGATCAACTTGCTCACAGTGTATTTTAAGACAGTTATAAATGTGTATACAACGAGTCCCTCTGCAGAAATAAGAATTATACCAGCAGATGTTTTGCACCATGAGTTCTGTGAGAAGATATTAAGCTGCTGTTTCTTATCTTTGGAAGACCAATATTGTCTTAAGTGTGATGGAACATTTTGCCTTGGAAGTGTTTATATCTTCAGTGATGTGTGTGTGTGCATGTGCATGTGTGTGTGTGTGTCTCTATGGGTGTGTGTCCTTGAATTACTTTTTACATTGCACTTCAAGATTTGATGACTCCAAGTGATCCTGCTATTGATTCAATATTAGGGAAACAAAGAGTTATTAAGTGATAACCTGTTGGTGTATATTTTTTGCTCTGTTCATATAAACCAGTGGAGCAAGATCAATTTACTCTCCAGTTGAATTGCTTTTCTTGTGGGCACCTAAAGCATACGTTAGAGATCAGCTTCCAAGAAACAAATTTATTTTCCTGAAATGATGGTCTTTATTGGCAACATCTAGTTCTTTTAATTTTACAGTTGGTTTACCAGTTATTATCTCTGTTTTCATGAAGCATGAGAAAAATGCTAGAACAGTTAAATGTGCTTACCATATAGTTTGTGAATTAGTGACTCCTTAAAATTGGCAGCAGATGTGGAGTGAAACTGCACTGTCAGTTCTCCTTTCTTCCCCCCCCCCCCCCTGTTCTTTTCCTCCCTGCAAACCCTGGGAAATCATTTGCCTGGCAGAGATTACCAAGGTGCCATCAGCATGTCACACTGAGCTCACACAGTGGTATCAATATTTGTTCTTATTCCTGACCCCTTCGTTTGGCTGTGACAAATCTGAGAAATCTGAATGTTGTGGAGGCTGGGGAGGGGGGAAAGAAGCAAAAATTCCTCTGATGCTTTTGTTGCCCATTATGCATTTGACGGAATGTGCCTTTTAAATGACTTGTACATCTCTTCTCAGGTGTGCTATGGGCAGAGTGGCAGCAATTGCCAACGGTGACTAAGTGAGAAGTGACACTCTCTGTCTCTCTGAGGGTTTCTTCAAGTCCAGTTTGGAACCTTTCATTACATTGCAAGAATCCATTAAGACAGAAACAAGGTTATTCCATGAAATGTTTTTGTGACTAAAGAGGACATCCAGCTCTTTAATCAGTGACAGAACATCTACTCTGACAAGACTGAATGATACAATGCGCTTGGCTAGCACCTTTGCAACTGAAGGGGAATATAACTTACAAGGACAGACAGTATTCTCATTAAATTGCCATTGGTTGATTCATCAATGCTCCAGTGGAAATAATTATTCTGTATATGTTTGATGTAAATGTCTATGTCAAATGAAACCTCATTTTGTATTTTGCGGATGTCTGATCCATGATAATTTGGCTAATGCCTTCAGGTCATGAGATAACTGTCTTCTCCCTTCAGTTATGACAGGGGCTGCAGTGAGAGTCTAAGTGTGATTTGGAGGAGATAAATACACACATACACACACAGACATGCACATATTTATGTGTAAACAAATAAAGAAACAAACAAACAAAATCACCACCGTAATGTCAGTGTAACCCATGTGGATTTTATTTGCCCCCATGTGGGTGTGTCAGTTTTTGTCTAGAACAAACTGAGAGTAATTTCTTTGACCTTTACAAAGTCACCCCAGAATAACTGGCAGGCAAAATCTTGTCCCAAAAATATCTTTTGCAGCAAGATGCTGGAAGTCTCCATGGGGGGAAAGAGGTGCTGTTGTGTTCTTAGATGTGCCAATGCCATGCTATATAAACACATAAAAGGCTACAGATTGATTTTGGAATGAGCCCTAAGCACAGTGAAAGTAAGAAGCACAGTGAAGTACTGCAGAAATATCCCAGAAATGTTGAAGCTTCTCTGAATAGGTGTGATTTAATTTCCTTCTGTCTGTTCCAGGGAGAAAGGAGTTATGCTTCATATACGTAGCAAAATTACTACCCATATAATATTGTCTGATGAAAAATGGGGGAATAGCCAAATAATGTTCACTTATTCTCACTAAGAAGGTAAAAAGGCACTGATTAGACCCCTTCAGTACTAAGTGAATGATTTAAATAGATTAGGTTTGGGAGTTCTTACAATGTTGTTGGCTTCTTCATAAGCATATAATCTTAAAACAATCTAATCTTTTTTATGTAAAATCAAGATCCTTAGTCATTTAGATAATTGTTAGTGATTAATATATCCTTGATAATACCTAGTTGTATCTTACTTTATGAGCAAGACCATTGAAATCAAAAGGACCAATTACTAGATAAGGAAAAAGCAACTGTTCATTAAAATCTTAGGAGTTTAGCCTTTTTTCGTGTGTCAGAAAGTCATTAGGAGGAGAGTGTGAAAAGAGAAGACTAAAGACAATGAGGAGTATCAACTGAGATAATGCTTTTTAGTATTTTTCATCTTTTTTATTCTCTTAAATAGTGAAAACAACTGGTATTTATTTTTAAAAATCATAATAAGGAAATTGAGAGAAAATAAAGATGTCATAGAAGTCAGTGATTACCAAGAAGCTTTTTTCCTCTCTAAGAGATGTAAGATAAACAAATGTTTTTAAAATGAAAGAATTCTGACTAGTTTTGGTTTCTCAGAAATGATGTTACAATTTCAAACACTAACCTGTAATAAGCAGGAAAATAAAAGAAATTTAAAAAGAAGAGAAATATCAAGAAAATGGGTTTGTATTAAATTTTTCAGCAGTAGCTGTTATATGGGAGAAGAGAAAAAAATAGGCAAAGGTTCTCTAAGACAGTTCTGAGGCAGTTTGCTACTTGCAGTGGGAATTCTCAGTCTGTAAACAGTTGGCTTGGAAGAAAAGCAACATACATATTTTTTTAAATCAGAGTTTAGATTGTAATTTTACTCCAGATTTAAATTTCCCAGCCTCCTTCTAAAGATGGTTGATAGGGGAAAAAACCCAGATCCCACCTTCTCTAAGCATGGGAACTAGATAATGCCAGGCCAAGGTCCAGTAGCCCACTTGCCCTGTTAGTCCTGGGAGACGAAGTACACTAATTTGGGAAGGCCTCTGTGCTAATTACTAAATGTCTCAGAGGCAGTTTTGGAGCTCTGTAATGCTCTGGATGCATCCCCTTTGCAGCATGGTGGTGTGCTGCCCTCTCTTCCCTGTTAGTTCTCTGCTGTGGGGCAACCCGCAAGGCTGTGGCCCATTTCTTGCAAGCAGAGATGTGTCTTGGCTCAGAGGGACAAACAAAGACACAGAGTTTAGGGCTTGATCTTCCTAAGGGCAACCACAGCAGCACACTACAAAAACTGAGGGTTTTTTCCTTTATGATATCTCAAGAAAGGCAATTTCTATGAATGAGAGGCATAAAAATTGAAATACTGCAACTTTGCCTTGACAAAGACATGGCAATGGAAAACAGTCAGAGTCAAAAATCTGTCATAAAGCAGCTTTCTTCTTTATGTTTCTATAATCAATAGAGAAGTCTACAATTCAGCACTTTGTAAATAACATATGTGTTAGCCAGGAAAAACATAGGGATAGATCCTTGGGAATGCTTTTCTTTCTTCATCGTAAGAATTAAATTGTATTGTATACCAAAAATAGGAGTATTGCATACTTCATTTAAAGAAATTCACCCTGAAAAGATTATTTAGTTTGTTTATCAGCTCGAAAGCTATATCTAGACACATAGAGACAATAAAAATGCACTCTATCGAAATTCCAGTAAACTTTAAAATACTTTTAATATGTTCCACTATTTTTTGTTCCTTATAAATCATGTGGCATATAATGAGTAAAAGTGGTGTATCTGAGGGTGAAGAGCTGGCATTTATTGAACAACTCTGATAATGCCAGTAAAAAATAAGGTGGCAAGGAAGCACAACATTTTTATCATTATGGAACCAATTATCTCTCTATGCTATATATGTGCAATGTATAAAAATAAGGAAAATCCTTGCCTCAAAGAATTTATTGCCAAATTAACTATTGATAAAATTAATTGCTAAGTCTTCGTGTATTATTGAATAAAACAAACATGAATGTTTATGAATGTACATGTATTGGTGATGGATAGATACTGGGATAGATAAGTGGCAGTATTTATACATGCATACACACCAACACACATATCAGACTGTGGCTTATATCTTTTTCTCAACTCCTAATATCATCTCTGTGCACGAGACAGGGATCTTTGTCAGAGATTTATTCTGCAAATTAAATGAGCTATAGCCTCTTCCCTTATTTTAATGTACACTTTATTCTCAGAGCCATTGCTATTTAAATTTGTTCCTTAACACATGCGGTTCACTTTATTTTACTTTTACTGTGTCTGGACTATTCAAAACTGACACATATAAAAAATAGTGCCGTTTCCCTGAAATAGCAGTGCCTTTGTATGTGTGAAGCTATAAATAAACACTGGCAGTTAAACTTCTGTGCTTTTAAACTTTAGCCTCTTTATCTCTGTCACTGTTAGAGGCCCCTATCTGGTCTGCCTTCCTTTTTTGCTTATGACAAAATGCTTATGCAGCAGTAATCAGTCTTGGGGGCCTACCCTCCTTTCCATTTCTTTCTTTCTCTTTTAATTTCTGAATTGCAGGCACTAGTTTCTTTGGTGTCTGCTGCAGCTTGGACAACAAATGAAAACAGTACATGTTTCTCTTCTTGGAGAGAAGAGAGCCAGCCTCTCTTCTCTCCAAGCCCTCTGAGGTTATCAATCACAGCCAATTAGTGAATACACTGGCTTGTTCCACTCATTTCCCCATTTGCTACAGCCAGACCATGGTTAAAACTAGGCCACATCCTGTCCTTCAGGTGTGTCAACCACACCAGTCATCTGAAAACTTGATGAGGTTGCACTCCATCCCACCATCCCTGTCATTAATGAAAACATTAAAAAGTATTGGTGTCAATATGGACCCCTGAGGAACACCACTGTTGCTGATCTCCAGCTGGTTATTGAGTCACTGACCACTACCCTCTCTAGGCCACTGTCCAACAATTTACAATCCACTGAACAGTCCACCCTTCAAAATCCATCTCCCTTTAATTTAGAGAGAAGGATTTTGGTGGGGACCATGTCAAAGGCCATACAGAAGTCCAGATAGATTACACCCTTAACTCTTCTGTCATCTACTGATAAACTCACCCCATCACAGAAGGTCACAGGGTTGGGCAGGCAGGACTCAGCCTTGGTGAAGCCATGATGGCTGTCTCAAGTCACCTCCCTGTCGTCCATGTGCCTTATGTCAGCTTCTAGGAGGACGTGGTCCATGACCATACTAGGCACAAGGGTGAGAATGATGGGCTGGTAGTTCCCAGGGTCCTCCTCTCTATCCTTTTTAGAGATGGGTACAATTTTTCCAGTCGCCCTGTACTTCTCAAGACTACCATGATATTCAGGCATCACAGACAGTTGGCTTGGCAACTGCAAATTGTCTTGGCAAATGAGAAAATTCCCTCAGGACTCTGGGATGCATCTCACTGTGTCCCATTAATTTATGTGCATTCATGATCCTTAGGCGGTCATGAACTTGATCTTCCCTTACAGTAGGAGGGACTTTGCTCCTCTATTCTCTCTTTTTTGATTCAACCACTTAAGAGGTGTGAGGAGACTGTTACTGAAGACTGAAGTAAAACTTTATTGAGTACCACAGCCTTTTTCTCACACATTTTTACCAGTTTGTGAGACTTGATCATCAGGGAGGATGTTCTTTCTTTTCCTTTCTTTTTCTGGCTGACATACCTGTAGAACCATTTCTTACTGGTCTTCCCTTGCCACAAAAACCTCCAGCCACACTTTTACCTTCCTGACCCCATCCTTATACAGCTGGCAGCATCCTTATACTATTCCCAGGATACCTGCCTCTGCTTCCACGGCCTGTGCATTTCCTTCTTGCCCTTTAGGATAAGAACGTGTTGAGTCATCCATGTTTCTCTCTTGCCTTCCTTTCCTGATTTCTTACACCTGTGGAGCAAGAAGTCTTGCACCTTAAGAAAAGATTAGCCAGCCCTGTTCTGGTCATTAAAAAATGGAGGTTGTTCGCGGGGTGATGTCATGTAAAAAAACAGCTCATTGTCCTATTTCTGGATGGGACAAAGAGATGGTGCTCAAGGAAAATGTATACCAAGCAGGAAAATTATTGGCTTTTATGTCTTCTTCATGTACATTTAGCAGCATAGAGACTTCTTGAGCTAACAATAGTGTGTGGATTGCAGAAGTAAGTCTTGTTTAGAACATTACCCATTAAATCAAAGTTTTGAAAACTTCTGGTAATACTGCCACTGTTTGTATGTAGGAATGCCTTCAGAATTTGGAAAACTGTGTGTGAATTCAAGGTCCCAGGTAAAGTTCTAGAACCCCAGTGTTACTGGGTTTACATCTGGCTTGTTACATTCGATTCAATTGCTTCAGATTTAATTGACTGAAATTACTTTTCTTCAAATTCTTCAGAAGTTTGCTGCAGCTCAGATTCAATTAAAGTTCCTCCTACTACCATTCCCCCGTGTACCAGCTTTATAGACATATCTGTCAATATCAAACACTGCAGAGGAACATCTTTTTTTACATGTATGCAAAATACTTTCTGCTTTGCCTTTCAACTTGCTGTTTAATAATATTAATAATAACATTAATATGAGCTTCTCCTTAGGTTTTCAAACTGACCCTGGCGGGTTTTTTAACTCCAACGTTATTAGCAACCCAAACAAGTTGAGTCATGACTGAATTTTCTCATGCATAAATAATAACTTACTAGTTGCCGTTGCAAACACACTGCTTTTCAAATAATTAAAACACTTTTCAGACAATTCAAGATTACAGATGAGGAGACATTGTAGACTAAGCATATGGCTTCAATTTCAAGGAAATACTTCAGTATGTACATGAAACATGGTTCATGTATCATATTTATCAATATGATAGACTTGCCAGCCCTCCTGGTTTTCTTTGGAGAAACATAATTTTAAACTCAGTTGACATTCTTTATGTAACAAATCAATTCTCAAACTCACACTTTCTTTACAATATAATGTACCCCATACCACACTGGGCCCTACATACAAATATATATTTACAGAAAGAGAGCTATGCTCATAATGAAAAATCTAAAACTGAAATTTACTCCCTCGATTTGGCTTTATAGTATCTAAAGCAACAGTACTCTGAAACATCAAGTTGTAATTGATTCACTATTTCTTGGGTTTCCCTTAAAGAGGTTCTCAATCTCCCTAGTTCTTTTTTTACACTTCTTTTTTTGTGGAAGATGTAAACAGTTCAGATGTACATGTGAAAAATAAATAATTATAGTGTATCTTTTGAGCAGGTAATTATCACCTAAGCAGAGACTGAGCCAAAGGACGTGTCTCCTCTGGTTATAGAAGGGTACTAAGACATTATTCTCCCACTGGGAAGATCTGAATTTGGTGGGATTTAGTTTGCCTCAGTTGAGGTCCTGAGAAGTCAACAGGGACCGCTGAGCTCAGGACAGTGCTGCAGGTGATGAAGAGGTCAAGGGGAGAAGAGATGAGATCAGGTGAGGTAGGACAGGGTAAAGCCAGGGAGCAAAAATATAGAAATGAGAAAAAAGTACTGTTGGGAAGAAAGTAAAATGTGGGTTTTTAAAAAAGTTTGGAAGCAGAGTCAAACAGGGCAAGCAATCAGCTTTTAGAAGTATTTTGATTGGATTAATGGAGGCAAAGATAATAGGAAAAATCTGAGTGGGAGGAGATGACAAATAAGTATTGTACGAAATAAGAAGAATACAGAGAAATGTAGACAAGTGTAATTCAAAATGCAATTTATAAATTTATTTATCTGTGTTTCCATTAAGAACAGAATAAATGTACAACTAATGTCTCTAATAAAAGACAGTTCAAGCTAAATGAATGTTTTCTATTTCCCACTCCCAAAAAGTTATTGAGTGATTTCATAGAATATGTCTAAGTGATTTTTGTAAGCAAATCAAAAATTGGTATTTATATTTCCATTTCAATGAAATTTTTTGTGCTGAGAAAAAAGGTTGTTTCTATTTGTCTTTGAATGAAAATATTTAGTAGAATTAATTTTCCCCTTATGTTTCTTGCCATTTAGTCATATAATTTAGCAATATAATTGGCAACAGCAAAATTTCCCCCTCTCCAGAGCACCACCAGCTCTTGCAATTATTTCACAACCACTGCAGTTCCCCTGCCGTGTGTCATTCTTGACTTAAAGTTATTCAGAAAAGCTATTAAGCACCACATAATTGTGAGCAAATTGATGGTAATAAAGACAAGATCAACCAACATGACTGAGAGGCTGGAGGGATTGATTTATGAGGGAAGATGAAAAGAGAGACAGTAAATATGTATAGCTTGGCCAAATGATAGCTGGGGGTGGAGAGCAGGATAAACATCTACAAGGACTCTCTTTGAAGAATGTTGTCATCAGCAGGGGCCAGAAACATCTGTGGTGTAACTTGACTCAAGTCAGCTTCAGCAGTGTTACCTCAGGGATGAATTTGACCATGAGAGAGTGAGTGTGAATGAAGAGCTGTTAAGGTAAGTCTGAGGGAACATAACTGAAAGGCATGAGAAGAATTGGAGCAAAAAGAAAACGTAACCTGTGTTATTATCAGGAAAAGCTTACCAGGGAGATCTAGAAGCCTAATGAATTAGTTAATGAATGAAGAGCACTTTGAAGATGAAAAATGCTGTTCAGCTCCAGCTAAGCATCATTATTAAGAGTAGAGCTGAGCAAATAATTTGTACTGAATTAAACATTTAGCTAGTTAAGAGTTAGATTATTAAAGGCACCTGTGGGAATTAGATGCCCAATACAGGGGTGATTCACATAAGTCCAGGTGCTACATTTCTCTAGACTCCCTTGCATCTCCCATCAGTATTTCATTAGATAAAAACCGCACATGATGTGTATGTGTTCAGGAACATATGAACAAGCACACACAAAGAAAGAAGATTAAAAAATGCAAGCACAACTGTGCAGGTTTCTTCGACATGGAAGCTGGTATTAGAGATTCAAGGGATGCCCAGTTCTGCCCCTTCACTTCATGCTCTGCCTCACTTTCTTTTACTGACTCAGAGTTTTCAAGGACTCATGTGTTACCTAGCAGAATTAATGGTCACAAAAATCTATCCTTTGCTAATCCTTATTTAAAATGTGTAAATTCAAAAGGTGGGTTCAGCTGGTGTTAATACATTCCTTTGCTAGAATTGAATTGTATCAATTCTAAATATGGTAATTATCATAGACATCAAAGTCAGAACAACAAAAAAACAAGAGTAACCATTATACTTATTTACCTCTTCAGAGCTCTCATCAGCTCCACTCTAACTCTTTTGGAATGTTCCAGCTTGGACAGATCTAAGTCTTCACCCTTGGGTGAAGTTTTTTCCAAATCTAAGGAGAAATCTTAAATCCTTTCTGAACTACTGGTATAGGAAAAAAACCCTGATCATTTTTTCCAGAGATTTGAGCAGTTTCATCTTTATATTTTGTAACTTTTCTGAAGCAGGGTCAATCTTGTAGTGTGACATGTTACAGATAATAGCTGTCATCTCATTTGCCATCATAATTTGGGTAAAAACAGTAATATGTATGTGATATCCGTAATAAAAACACAAGGTCAAAGCTATGACATAATTCCTCACCAAATGATTTGCCTAATGCTGGACAAACACGAAAAAAGAAGTAGTATACAAATTACTAAACAAGTATTGCTACCAGATGTCACTTCAGGCACATAAACAGGTGAAGAAGACAGGCAAAGTGCTTCTAGCAGTAAAGCAGACAAACACTTCAGATCAAGTATTATTGAGAGGTAAGGTTCAATGGTAATGTGTATGTGTATACATATTTGCACATAAATATTCATGTGAGACAGAAAAAAAAAAAAAAAAAAGGAAGAGAGGTATTTGTCAGGAATAGTGTGTTTTGTTGTGGTTCTGTGACCCAATGGGGAAGTTTTACTAATTTAGTTATTTAGAAATACTATTTCTAACAAGGGATTTACTTAAAGATTGTGAAACAAGTTTTTTTAGAATTGTATTCCTGACCAATGAAACAAACTAAAATACTACAACTAAATTAATATAACAGAAATGGAAAATAATCTAAAAATATATAAAGCATTTACTGCTTACAATCAGCATTACAGTTGATATAAGTAAACCAAACATATGGCCATATATGACCTTATATTCAAATGTAAGTGTTTACATGCTCTGGATATAGTAAAATTTATAACAAAGTAACCAAAATATGCCCTCGAAAAGTCATTTTTGTACTATGAACAAGCCAAGCTTAGCAAAAAGAAAACCTGTCCTTTAGGTTAACATAGGAAAATATTTTATTATTTATTTTTCTGAAAAAACTGATACTGTATGGTGGAAATGTACTAAATTCTAAGCACCTTCTCCCCCACAAAAAATATCCAAACAGTTTATATGGCATATAAGTGCAGCTGACCCTTGCTCCACAGTTCACTGTGGAAGTGACAGTCCATAGCTCAGAAGAAATGAAGAGAAATTAGTTTCTTTATTTGTTCAATGCTTTTCATTTTTTTTCCTTTAACAGATGGAAAAATCCATCTAAGCAAGATTTTATGCATGTATTAATAATAATACATTAGTAAAAATATTAATACATTAATAATTATTAAGAACAATATATTATCAATGATGGTTGCTAAGCAGGTAATACTACATACTTTTAGCATCTTGACTGGGCACTGTTTAGCTAAATCATATTTTATGTTACTAAACAGTAAAAATATATATCATAGTATAGTATTAATTCAGGACAACCTTTCTCCCCCTTGAAGGGATCTTAATGACCCAAATGACAGAGAGCTTCAGAAATTCCCATTTGCTCATGTCCTACATTACGAGTTCCCTGCCAGCTCACATGCATGAGAACACAGACACAGGGATGGCTCCAGCAATATTAAGCAGACAGCAAGGAGCCAAGAAGGGTCCCTGCTTAGAGTTCCACAGAAAGCAGTTTATTGCTACAACTCGTGAAGGGTTCTAAAGGCAAATGAGCCCGAGTACATGACAGGTCAAGTTTAAGTACAGGGGCTAACTCCAGGAGCCAGCTTGGGAAGCTGAACTGGGGTGCATTGCCATAACCAAACACGGCATCCTGGGAGAGGCTCCTTTCCCTCACCGTAACAGCAACCAGAGACTGTCCCACCAAGACTCTCTCTGTCTCTTGTACCACAGGCTAACTGGCCACCACAGTCCTAGATTGTAATTTCCCCTTCCTCGCAGCCCAGATCATTTAGAGATAATAATTTTTTTGGTTTGAACAGAGTGTCAGCATCTTCAAATAATCTATCCATTTCTATTGATTGCACTGATCAGCTTTATAGCAGTGTCTACACATTTATTAAGTACAAGTGTCATTAAGCACATTGGTGCGTATCATGCAGTGTAATTAAGATACCAAATTACACTAAACAGATGTCCTCTTCTGAGCCTGCTTTCCTCAGCCTCTTTCAACACCCAGGCACAGATTCAGCTGCTCCATGATGTACACCCTGCCTGTGCTGTACCTGTTTCTGACACCTCCTGCTTTTCTTCTCAGGCCCCTATTCTGAGGAAGCCTCCAAACTGGCCACTTGTCAGAGTGATACGAATGCATTTTGACATCAGCAGGACACAGAGACTGGGGTCATTTCCCTTGGCTTTTCCAATTACACAGCTTGCTGCAAGGAGCTGAATCAACCATGAATGTCATCCTGCTCGTACTGGCCGGGAGGGTGCTCTCTGTTCGGCCCTTGGCATTTAACCATGTTGAATTATGAATGTGCTACCAATATCACTGTTTGCCTTGGAGCTGGAAAGGATGAATCATAGGGAACATTTTTGAATTAGATTTTAAAATGGACCATGCCATTTCTATCCCCACCAATGTCTTTTTTTCCCCCTCTTTTTCTTTTTTTTTTTTTTTTTTCCGCTTCAAAAAAGTGTATTCATGAAACCCTAGTCATCTGAAGATTGGCTTGATAATAAGAAGTAACATTTGTTCACTGTAAATACCTGCCATAACATGCTGTGCATTGTCTGAACATGTCCTGTGTTTTATCTACTATTAGACAAAAGCTGGAAGATAAGCCAGAGAAAGTTCTGTATAATCAAATGGCTGATATTTCACTATTCCTATCTTTAAAAAAGGAACTGTAGCAAAACTTGTGTAACATCATCGTATAACATAAGACATCTCAGACAATGATAAAGGGGATAAAGAAGATATTAAAACTGTCTGCATCTATATAAAGAGTTAAAATCTGAATTATTTTTTCTTTTTTTTTCATTTTATTCTAGCAGATTATTACTCTCTCCAAAAAAACCAAACCCAAACCAAAACAAACAACTGCCTCCCCACAGCAATTATTTATTTATTTATTTATTTTTTAAAAAAGGAAAAATCCTGATACATGGTTATTTACCTGCAAACAGAGAAAGCTTCTTGAAATATCTTCCCATCCAACACCTTCTTGACCAGCTGGGTGAATTGTAGAAATTAAACCACATTCACTCTATCTAACTTTAGGCAGCCAACAGAAGTTTAAGTTAAGAGCATGATTTCTGTACATCTCCTTGGTGGTGAACATGGAGAGCAAAACTCTTTCAAGATGACATTTTAGGTGACAGGTAAGAGAAATCAATATTAAGACTTCCCATTCTCTCTCCATTGATTATGCAGTAAGTCTAGGGAAAAAAAAAAAAAACTTATATATTTAACTTACACAACTCAGTAATGTGGCTAAAAGTCATCTGAGGTGACTCTAAATTTCTCTTTATTTTTCTTTTTTTCAATTTCCATCTTTTCAACTACCAAAAGACTTGTTATTGTCCCAAATTGTGATAATTTCTTCAACTGACTGAGATTCCTGTGAGTTAATTCTATAAACACATGTAACTGAAATCAACAGTTTTTCAATGAATAAAAACAACCACTGAGCATTTAAAACAATTTGGGGATTAAAGCACTTCAAAGTGAAGGGATTTCTAGTTTGTTACTAGCATTAGCCCAAAAATTACCTTTTTTTTTTTTCATATATATCTCTGGTGTACTAGTATCCTGTAAATCTTTTATTTTTAATGAAGAGATAAAAATTATTTTCGTGTATAATATAAAAAGTCACCTTAATGAGATTCTGCTCCTCTGAACTTTTGTTCCAACTTGCTTGTCCCATTTGCAAGCCCCAAGAGTAATTTGTTTGTTTGTTGTTTCTCCTTAATGCTTCTGATGAACCTAATCCAGTAAAGACTTAACTTCTGAAGGCTTTCTACCTTTCATTGGATTAAGATTAATTAAGATTAAGATTAATGCCTACAAGAGTGTTCTAGAGATTTGGAAAGTGACTTTGTATAGTACAGTCAAGAACAACATATTGGATGGAGGTCTAAAAACTGTGAGATGGGAGTAAAAAAGCAGAAAATGGACAGACATGTCACCTGACTTTTGCAAGATGAAGTCCACTTGCTGCTTCTTGAAAAGATTGAACATTTTACTGAGTAGAAATAAAGGTTCTCATTATTTCCTACCCCTTCTCATCTCCAACTCACACACATATTCTTCTTGTGTGATAAAACAGAAGGCTATAAAAATCTGTGCAGTTTAACTCCATAAAAGACCATAACTATACACAAGCACACCAAGTATTAGACCACGAATGGGGAATGTGGATGGGGAAATGGGGAAACAGGATGGGGAAAAGACAGATGTATATTTTCCAGGTTTTCAAACAAGAATCAAATCTCTATCACATTTTGAGGTTTTTAGGTTTTTTGTTTGGGTTTTTTTTAGGATATTATAAGCTTACTTAGGCAGAATTTGAAAATAATTAAATATATAAAAAAACATTAAAAGTCTACTTTTACAATTGCCAAAAGTTTTCATATGTGATAAAAAAACACCTTGCCCTGAAATATTTTTCACAAAATGTCTCTACTATAGCATAGAATAATTGTTATTTTGTAGAAATGCATTTTGAAAAAAAAAAAAAAAAGCAACCCACCATGTTTAAATTAAGAAACACTCCAAATTAAAGTCATGACTACAAACACTTTGAAAAAAGGACTAGAAATAGATATTAAAAAATTTATGAGTGAATTACCAATACCTAGTGATTTTTTTTTTGCTTTTCCCCAGCAGAAGAAAGGTTACTCAGCTGTCATTTGGCTCTCTACTGTCAGAAAATCATGTCAAAACCTTCTGAAGATTAACCAGCTTCTTGGAAGTAAACATGTTAAATGTATGCACCTCCTTCCAAACACAAGGTTATGTTTTAAGCAGTACTTTATACACAAAAAATGGGGAGTGGAAAACACTTCTGATTTCTGACCAACCACATAGGAGTTTTTTTTCCACATAGGTGAGACTGTCTGGGAGCTAAGGACCAGGAGAGCATCCATGACGCCGAACTCACAGCAGTTAATCATTCCCACTGTGTCATTCCTGGCGTGGTCACTAAGTACAGCCTGAAGTCACCACACTGGAAAAGCAGGACATATTCCAGCTACTCTCTGATAGGAGGAAAGATACACAATCCATTTGTTTCCCTTGAGGACACAAATGAAATTAGCTTCTACTCTTCCTCCCCAAAGCATGTTTTACTCAGCACACTATGAAATACAAAATGAAACCTCTACTCAGAGCTGAAAAAAATTTCTGCATGGAGGTGGAAAAATGCCATTAATGTAAAATTTGTCAGGTGTTGACTGAAATGAAGTGAATTCTGAGAATTTGAGTGTTAGTCCCAAATATCTTTCATGATTTCAACACTTACTACTGTTGCTGAATTTTAAGCAGAGGCTTAAAAGTGCAGCTTTGCTGTTTTGCTCATTTGGGCCATTGTATATATAACTTATAATTAATGTGAGGAATAATATCTAACACTCAGAGGTAATAATTCTAATAAACAGCCTCTGGGCCAAACTTTGAATCCCTTATTTGCACTGAAATCCACTTATTCACACTTATTCAATTTTTCTGTTTTGGGGTATCTAACTTGCCTGGGAACTGACTCTAAGTGTGATTAAGCATTTCATAACCTACTTTTCAAGAACATAAAAGTAGCCACGGTTCTGGATGTCATTTTCTTTTTTTTATTGTTGTTTTGGTTTGGTTTGGCTTGTTTGGTTTCAGGGTTTTGTTTGTTTGCTTTTTCCTTTCTCTTTAAATTTTTAATGTGTCATTAACTGGATTGTGTTACTGTTAGTGGTCAGTGAGGGCAACTTCTTGTTAATGTGTTTCTGTCAGCTGCCCTTACTGTGAAAATAAGTTCCTCATGTTTTACCATCAAAATAATGAAGTAGCAAAAATGTTCTCACTTCTACTTTGTGACACACCACATTCACCTTCTGAGACTATGCAGAAAAATTTGACATTCACACCCACCAAAGCTTGGTCTAGAGCTTACTGAAATCTTTAAAACTTTTGTTTTACTTGAAAGACTTGAAAAAAAAAGAGTGTGGATACAGAAATATCTTACATTAAAAAAAAAGAGAAATAAATAGAACTAGAAATGCAAAACACTTTTGATTACACTTTCTGTTTATGTAACTGCAGTACTATGGAAAAGATGTCTTGCCATTGTACACCTTGGCTTTCACTCAGGTTATATAACTGATGTTATGTTTAATTATCCCAGTGTCAGACATTCAGTGGTAAGGACTGCTACTTAAATGTCAGTCTTTGTATCATCAGTTTGTTGGTAATATTATTATAATTTGTGTTTCCTTTAAAATTCTTACTTTGTTCACAGTTTCTTTGTGACTAATTCTAATTAATTATAGCTTAAATTTCTTCAGGAAGATCACCTAAATTATAAAGACTTTGTAATTTTTATAGATTTGACTGAAATTGATCCTCCTGATTGCTTACAATTGTTAAGAGGTCATTCGTATCGAATCATTTAAGCATAATATTCTCTCACCTTGTGCGAATCTGAACTTGTTTTAGAAATCTGTAAATGAATGCTTCTGAGTCATACAAGGAATAATTAGGTCTGCTTACAGCCACAAATGTGAATTACACAGTATGCCATATATTAAGTACTATCTTGAAAAGGAAGTATTCAACATATCAAAAAACTGTGAAAATTCTACAGGCTAGAATAGACTTCAGTGATGATGTTACACAAATCTTTCCAAAGAGATTTGAACTAATTTTGAAAAGTTATGTTATACAAAAATATATTTATGAAAAGGTAATTAAAAATACATTATTTTTGCAAATAATCAATACAAGCACAAATAACTTGCTGGATCAGGGTGGTTTGATTTGTTTCTTTATCTCATGTCCCACAACAGCCATTCTCTTTGGATTCTGAATAAGGTGACAACTTCTCGGCTTCCTCTATCTGTATCAGTTGTATCAGGAGCTCTGTCCTGGGAGTTGGAAACAAAGCACAGTTGGACTTCTTTCACAAAATGTGATGCAGCAACCAACGACCCTAGGACCAGCACCCAGTCTGAGCCTCTCCCTTTCACCACTGACCTCTTTTCAGATGTTAGTTAGGACTAAATCATAGATTCATAGAACATCCTGAGTTGAAGGGACCCCATCAGGTTCCTCAAAATCCAACCCTGGCCCTGCAGCCTTGGCCTCAACAATCACACCCTGTGCCTGAGGGCACTGTCCAAATTCTTCTTGAGCTTTGTCAGGCTTGGTGCTGTGACCAGGCCCTGAGGAGCCTACTCCAGTGCCCAAACACCCTCTGGGTGAAGAATCTTTTGCTGATATCCAACCTAAACCTCCCCTGACATAACTTCAGGCCATTCCCTCAGGTCCTGTCACCTATCACAGTGCCTGCCCCCCCTCTGACCCTCACGAGGAAGTTGTAACTGTGATGAGGTCTCCTCTCAGTCTCCTGTTCTCAGGCTGAACAGACCAAGTGCCATCAGCTACTCCTCACACGGCTTCCCCTCAAGGCCCTTCATCACCCTTGTTGCCCTCCTTTGGACACTCTCTGGCAGCTTTATATCCTTCCTGTACTGTGGCACCCAAATCTGCCCCCAGCACTGGAGGTGAGGCTGCCCCAGCCCAGCCCAGAGCAGGACAATCCCCTCCCTTGCCCGGCTGGCGATGCTGGGCCTGATACCCCCCAGGACAGGGTTGGCCCTCCTGGCTACCAGGGCATGGCTGAGTCATGTTCAACTTGCCACTGACCAGGGTCCCCATGGCACTGCTCTCCAGCCTCTCATTCCCCTCTCTGGCTGCACATCCAGGGTTGCCCCATCCCCAGTGCAGAATCTGGTACTTGTCTTCATTTAAATGAATACTTTGTTAAAATGAAATTCCTGCTAGTCAAAACAGCTGCAGGAATCAGTGGATGACTGTAGTGACATCTTTTTTGGAAAAGACTCTCATGCATATCAGCCAACTAGTCCATAAACTGGTTAATCTCTGCTTCAACTAATTAATATATATTCTGTGCCTTGGAATGTCTTGAATAGGTCAGGACACCTGAGTATCTCAGTGCCTAAATATACTACACCTGAAAGGCAGAGGGATTTTTTGAACAACCAGATGCCATGACTGTACCGCCTGAGACAGTCATGAATGTCTTGCACATTAATTGTAGTCTGAGAAAATATCACAAACGGTGTTTAGCTGAAATTCTCATTTTTTAGGAATTCCAGCTGAGTTCAGGCATAACATAAGTCTTAAACTGTTCAGAAATGTTAAAGCAGCCTCAAAAATTAATTTTAGAAGTTTTAGATAATTTTGTCATGACAGTTTGGCACTACTCATGTAACAAATCTGCATGCGTATCTTAATTTTGGATTTGGACAACCTATTTTGGACAAGTCTGCATAGGCTTTAGTTATGTGGGGTTTTTTTCTTTCTTTCTTCCTTTTTTTTCCTTTCTTCTTTTCTTTCTTTCTTCCTTTTTTCATTTTTTTTTTTCCCCAGAATATCACTGACTGCCTGTTCTTTTATTTCAGCATCTAATTATTTCTGAATTTATGACTCAAAGTCTCACTGACATTCAGTAAAAGTCAAGGGGAATTAGGGTTTCAAATTTACCTTTTAGAAATTTCCCCTAACAGCTACTTATCCCAAAAAGTTTGATAAAAGACTTTACCAATATTCACCAGGAGCTTTCAAGAGTACTATCGACTGGATGTCAGCTCTATACCTGAAGAAAAATTATTTCAATGAAGCTACACTGACTTCTGTCATTTAAGGATCAACGCCTTAAAAGTAATACAGCAGGGGCTATATTACTAGGAACAAGACATGTCTGAAATTGCCATAAAGATGTATTTGAAAGGCCCTTGAATTCAAGCAGAAATTCATACTGGACTTGTTCACAGAAATAATCTAGTTTACATGGAGTGAATTAAACGCTACCAAAATTTTATGCGAGTTGCAGCATCAACACCAAACATTTCACGGTTTCAGTTACTACCATGAAATATGCATTCCTGTCAGACTTGCCTTGTATAAGCTTTCATTTAAACTCACAACTCTGTTTTTGTAGCATCCTCTGTGGCACCCTCTTGTGTGAAAGAACATTGTGTGATGATGCTTTTAATAGGTTTGCCAGTGCTTCACTGAGGAAGAAAACATTACTAAACACTCTGAATGAAGAAGTGCATGGTGCTTGGGGGGACTCTACATGCACGTGGAAGGGGAATAGAAATCCTTTGGGGACATCCAGATTCTTTAGGAAAAAAAAAAAAATTAAAAACCCCCCAAAATTACTGGGACTGTTATAAGACAAATTGGAGTGCAATTTCATTGGAGATGTTCCAAAATAGTTCTGGAAGAAATAATTTAGGAGCTGTCATTAATGAGAATATTTTAAAAATGTCTTGTCTTTTATTATGTTTAAAAATATATATATATGTACCTTATAACCAGGATAAAGCATATAAGGACTGTAAATATATTTTTCCAAAAATATAATTTATGAACAGAGAATGATGGGGTTTTGTGAATTATGAGCCTCTGAGGAATCTCTGCTCCTGCTGATCTTACTCATGTTGGGGGACAAGAAATTAATTTTAGTTTTGTAGATGGTTCCCCTAGAGGTACAGGTAACATAAATATGAAATCAGTTAAAATCAGTTAAAGTCTTGCTTGCTTCAGTTCTGTTCCTTAATTACCACTACCATTGCACCTGCTGGGGATGCAGAGAGGCACTATTATTTTACTTATTTATATTAAGTAATTAATGGGAGATTAGGAATCGGGTCTGTCCTACCTAACTTTTAAGGAGTTAATTTGGTCCCCACTCACCATAGATTCCTTCTGTAATTAATGGAGAGATTCTCTTCATGGAGGTGACTATGAGGGTTTAAATCTTAAAAAAAAAAGCAGCAGATAGACAAAGTCTGTCCATTGCTCTTTCCAGCAACAGACTGGAGACACACCAGCAAATCTACGTGAGACATATTGTACATACACCCCAACCTGCCCTAACCTCCAAAAAGAGAAAAAGTCCTTCACCTTGAAGTGAGTTTGAGATGCTCTGGACCAGAAGAAGCACTAATAACACACTAAGATGAAAAAACAAAACAAGCAAATAAATAATGAATTCCAGGGAAAATAAAATGCAGCTTTGAGGGTTAGTTTGGTAGCATTTCTATGTTTTCAGATTATTATTTTACAGTAAGACTCAAAATAACCTTCATCTGTTTGCATTTGAATTCTGAAGCACAGATGATTTTTTTTATGGTATTTACTGAATAAACGAGCTCCACTAGCCATTGACTGCCAGAACAATTAATACTGTTCTTTTTAAGAGATCTTGCTGGGAAAGGCCTTGGGTGCACTACATACAGCTCAGCTTGACTGCACTCACTTATAAATCCAAGCTGAACACACTTCCCCTGTTGCAAGGGTAACAGGGTAAAATTCTATACTTCATTTTATCCGGGAGGTGAAAGCAGACCGTTTAACTATCCCTTCTGGTTTTCAAAGTAATGCGTTCCTTCTCTTATTTAAATCAATAGGCACTTTATGGACTTCAGCTTAATTACCTGGTACATGCGTATTTCACCCATCAACAGTACACTTCAAACACATTCAAGACTTTTTTCTTCTGTCTGCAAGTCTTTATGGCTTGCTTTTTGTTTCAATACCCCATTAACAGACTGTACAATGCATGTGTGGAATGGGTTGAACAGGCTTATTCCCCCCTCGGTCACTTTACAAGGAACCAAACAAAAAATAAATGAGTCCTTATCAAGAGAAGTCACAAACATACTCAGTAAATTAACATACATCAGATGCTCAAAAAAACCCCAACTCCAGCACATCAGCAATCCAGATCAAACAAGGATAAAGAAAGAGGATTGACAGGCTCTTTGTTATCTTTTAGAGAGGTAATTGCAGGTTTCCATATTGATAATATAATGGAACAGATTCCACTTTCAATAACTCTCTTAAAATCCAAGGTAACACTGTTGACTCCAGTGAAGTCATTATGGATTTACACAGGCAGAAGGGAAGTAAATATATATTTTGACCTGATTGCAGTTTTTATCCTTTCATCCACTCTAAAATATCTGCAGTATTTTCTCTCCTACAAATACTCTCTCCATTTTTAAATTATCAGTACTGAAAAAGCCAAAAGGTCATGTGAGTGCCCTGTTCAGTATGACTGCATCTTTTCACATTCATGAGGAATATCTCCACATGCTGCAAAATTACTTATTTACATTTATGTCATAGTAAAACCGGGATGTATTTCAATGACAAAGGATTTGGTCTTGTAAAAACTTTATCTGGCAGTAAGATCACAAGTAAACTCTCTTCCAAACATCAACAGGATTGCTTGATAGCACCCTATTCCATCAGAAGCATTCATTATATTGGGCTCCCTATATTAGCCCAGAGGCACATGCTGTTAAAAAGCAAAAAATGCACCTGAATACCAACATAAGATTTTCCGTTAAACTGTGTCTGTTTAACTGTACTCAGCAAATGGAGTACTTTTGTCAAGAAACAAAACTCATTTATGGAAGCTGAAAGGAAAGATCAAAGAAAACAAAACAAACAAATATGATTTAGAAGGTGCTCTTTTATGGTTCAAGGAAAATGATCACGGCAGCTGCTAAAGCAAAACAGCAGGAACAGCACTTCCACTGGAAATGGAGTGCTCATTAACGCAAGGGAATACTGGGACCCAAAAAGAAAGGGCAAATCCCTGCTACTAATCCAGGAAAAAGGTAAAATGCTATTCCACTGGGCTTGTTTTTCTCCTTTTAGCAAACTCCCACATACAAATTTGTGCCAATTTCAATAGCCTATGAGTTTTAAATATTTTACAGATCTCATTTTTTTCCTCGTCAACTTCAGGGACTCATCTTGTACTTTTAAAATGTGCTTTTTATTCATATGGGATTTGTTTTGTTTCTTTCGTTTTGTTTTCTAACCATTAAAGGAGGTAACTGAAAGTAAGGACACTTGACTTTTATTCCCAAATCTATTCCTGTTTCAATCTGGCAATGGCTCTGTCGTTGTTTACCAGACTGTAGGTAAAAACCCTAGTAGTTACCCACCTCAAAGGTGTTCTGTGTACTGTAAGACTTAATTAATGATTGCAAAGCAATTTGAGTACAATGGATAAAAGGCTTTTCTGCAAGTATACATTAACTGTTTTACAAGCAGTATCTTCTTTACCTGTGGTAGATTTTTTGCAAATTCTGTGTCTATAGGGTGTAAGTAATCTCAATCCTGTAAATCCTATTAAAAAAAAAAAAAAAAAAAAAAAAAAAAATCACTCAAAGTCTTCAAATTAGGTTTTATCCAAGAACAAATGTGGAATAAATATGGACTCCATAAAATAGGAGTGAGGCAAATCACACACTGTATGTCCTGAGGAATCAGATAGAGTGTAGTCAGCTCACTGATCTGTATCAACACATTAATGATTTATGTAGCTTTTACTTTACAACACACACATATCTAAAATAATCAGGTAGAGCCAGGCATTAAAAATTCACTGCATGGGTCATAAAATTATTAGTTATTCAAGTGACTTCAGATTTGTATTTCATTAAGGAATAATTTTAATTTACTTTTAAACAGTTTATATACAGAGATTTAAGAACTCTTGGAGACTGATTATGCAGAACTCCCACTTTTATGTATTCAATATATTTAAGTCCTTTTTTTTCAAGCTGTTTTAATTTGTTTGAAAGCACATAGAAAAAAATATGGCTGGATAATCTGAGTGGGGAAAAAAGCTCTTTTAATTTACAGAAAATGGTGGATCTATTTTATTTACATTTTTTATACATGCATGAAAGCTGAAAGAAGATCAAAGGGGAGTCTGCTCTCCCTACTGATCCAGCCTGATTGTATCCCCCTCCCTCCACTATAACAAGCTCTCAACTTGGAGCTGATTGTAGCTTGGCTGTATTTAAGCAGCTGCATTCCACTCAGCTGCTGGAGATCTGGTATCCTGCTTCATTGCAAGTGTTTATTTTCTACTGTCCTTCTTGATCACGTGCAGCAAAAATCTGTGAAACAATAGCAAGACTGAGGGTAGGTTTTTCTTCTTCTTTCTTCCTTTTATTTTCTATTGTTATTCTTTCTTTTTTTTTCCTCCTTTTTTTTTTTTTTTTTTTGGTACCCTTTTGCAATAAGCATTTTCAAACATCTCCAGCAACTAAAAAAACTAACACAATAATGTCAAAAACATTGCTGTTACCAGCCTTGCCCAGGCATCAGTCTAGCTGATCATGAAGGTAGCCTTTGTGTTCTGTTTTTTAACTATTTCTTTATTCACTTCCATGTCTTATCCTGGATCCCTGTAGCTTTTAACTTAAACAGATGCCTGTCATGTGGAACTTTATTGAAGGCTTTCTGAAAGTCCAGATAAATCATCCTGTATGCATTGACACTGTCAACCTTGTCTGTAACCTTCTCAAAGTCAGAAGAAGTTAGGCAGATTCCTGCTTTTCCATATTCACAGTTTGACTTTATTTTTTTGTTGAGGAGATTGTGGGCCACACTCCAGGCTGATGTAAATTTCTGCATCTCCATGGAAATCAATGGAATTGTGCCATTTTACACCCTGCCTTGCAAACCTTTGCCTTCTCTGACTGAACTAAGTTTCTATTTTTGATGCATGCTGTAAATGCCCAAGTTTAATGATGCAGTGAACATTTACTTAAAATATGGACCCTGACATACATAAGTTATTCATAGTAGATTAATACCCCTGCATCTGTGTTTTTCCCTTTTACTCCCAGACCTGCTTAAAATGAGCTTTCCATTTCTTTCCAAAAAAATGTACAACAGCACATCACAGTCAAAAATTTTTCAGGAGATGTTGGGCCATTCAGAAGGACCTGAATCATGTCACTTCCAAGTCTGTTATGACTCACATTGCATAATGGAGGGATATAAATTGCTTATAATCCTCTGCCAAATACATTGAATATCTTTCATGAGAGACTTCACAGAATTTATTTTCACAGAAAGGACACAGAGAATCACAGATTTTTTCAGGTCTCATTGCTTTTGTGATCCTATTTCTGTTTTCATCAGTGGAATTCCCAGGAAAGAAAATTCACCTTCAGTAACACTTTAAATATTAAACATATTGTTTTGGGTTTTTTTAGTAATGCAGCAAAAGTATTTACACCATTATTGAGCAAAACGTAACAGGTTATAATATTAAAATAATAAAAGAAAATTAAAATCAGTTTCTGGAAATTTTCTACTTTACTCCTTCTAAAACACCAGTTTGAAAAGCATTACTGGCAGGTTTTCTTCCTTTTCAAATTAGCAAGGATACTAAATTTCTCCTGAAGACATTCACACTTTTTCACAAGCAAATGTAGTAACCAGGCACAATTCTTCATCTCCTTTGTTGAGCTGGGTCCAAGACAGTCCCATCCTCGGTCTTCCTGTGAGCTACATCTGCATTGCCAAGCTTCTGTTCTGCCCTGCATCAGCATGACATCTGACGTTCCATTCTGCCTTTGGCTGAGACATGGGTGTAGTAACCCACTGTACTGGTCATTGCCCAGCAGAGTTGTGATCCTCTCTGATCCGTTCAGAGGTCTTTCCTCATTTCTAACATCCGATTTTGGAACAAAGAAAGCGGGAGTTGGAAGCAGGCTGGAAGGAGGAAAGGATTAGTGTAGGGAGGCAGAGGAAGCATGTTTTATCCATGCCTTAGAGATTACTACAACTGTCTATGCTTTAGTGAGCCCTTCTGATACTTCTTGTCTTTAGAGACTCATGTAATCTATGACAGACATTCCCATTGTTCTTATATGAAAGAAAATAAACATTTCTCATTATATTAGCTGCCCTTATTCTTACCCAGACTATTTATTGACTCATGTGAGAAAGTGATATTAGGCCCCTTTGCATTATCAATAATATTTGAAGGCATATTGTTGCTGTGCTAGGTTTGGTTTAGCAAGCTGCAACCTTCCCTGAGAGCTCAGCTGAGCTGCTCAGGGCATTTCATCCTCCCTCAGTCCTTTTTGGATGGCCCCACACTCTTGCTCCAGCCAGCTGTCAGCTCAGCAGCACAGGGATGGCAAAAGAGGCAGAGAAGGGTCCCTCCATGAGGGTTTCAGAGGACCTTTAATGGTTACATCCCATCCCAAAGATCCCCAGAGGCAGAGACCTCCTGATCTGGGCACAGGGGGATTTTGTCACATCACAGGGACGGAGTTGGGGTACAGGAACCAGTAGGGAGAACCCAAGGAGGAGGCCAGGGCTAGGGGCAAGGGAAAGTGGGGGGGAACAATATGGAATAGGAAAAGCAATGGGTAAACAGATCACCACAGCATATCCTCAAGCACCCCAAGAACTCAGATGGCAAGGGAAACTCTCTCATGGATTTTGTTTTGTTTTCACTTAGATCTGTGGTGAAAAAGAAGGAAGTTTTCCACTGGTGAATTTTACAGAGTATGCTGAGTATGATCCCCTAACCCTCAGTGTTCCTTGACTGTCATGTCAAGGAGCTGGATTTTTGGAAGGTATCAGGTGCAGAGTGCTGTGCCTCTGGCTATCAAGATCCATTGATCTTGACTGTAGCCTTCACAGACTTGGAACAAGTCAACACAGCAAACTGTGTCCTTTTAACAGAAAAAAAAAAAAAAAAACCAAACCAAAACAAAAAAAACAACCCCAAACCAAACTTGCTAAAAAATTGTTGCAAATATGGATACCCATTTTGAGCCACAGCCCAGACCACCTCCAAACCCTGAAAGACTTTGAGAAGCATAGCACCATTCTGGTCACCAAAAAGGAGAAACATAAGCATCCTGGAATTGTCATATCTATTTGTGAAATGCTTTGAAAGCACTCAAACATTGGTGATGACCAATAGTCATGAGCAACAATATTAAATTCAGTGCTGGACAAAGCCATAGCTTTTCCAATATCTTTTTTCTCTGTGTAAATTCAGTTTCAGAAGATCTGCTTACTGAAAGCAATAGCCAAAAATACCGAGGGCTGCTTTTACTTCAGAAGTGAGACTGTCTACCTGCTTTACTGGCATCCTGCAGGGGAAGACAGATGCTGTCTGAAAAGGTGTCTGCAGTGTATTAAACAGCATCCAGCTCAGACATTAACTATTGCCAGTGCTTTTTCCACAAGAAAATTAACTCAAATGTACAAAATTACACATCCATGCTCATAACAATTGACCACTCCCCATGGTTAGCTACACCTTCAGGCTTTTTCACCTTCTAGGTGAAATGCTGCTCTGCATTGCTTCTGTTTTAACTGAAATATCTTATAGGAACACACCTATTTAGAAAGATAATCAAGCAAAATTTTCAATCTGTATCTTCTCTCTGTTGCTAATTCAAGGACAAATAAAATAAATGAGAGCTGGAACAAAATGAAGAACTTAAATGAAGATAAAGCTAGCAGAAATTGAATGAAATCCTAGCCTTTGCTTCCTAAAAGTGAGAAAGATCAAATTTTGATATCAGTAGAAATCAGGACAGTAAAGAAATGTGCATGACAATCCCGAGTATATGTCAATTCAAACCTTAAAAGACAAAATCATGAGTACAGCACAGAAGTACCCTCTCTGGGTTTTTTACTAATACATGTGACATTTTAATGTCAGATAATATTCTTAATGTGATTATGGCATGCAGTTTCTCCTTGAGTGCTGAAAAGCTTATGCTGTTTTGTCCTTCACATACATATTTTCGGATCACCATGAATTCCAATTTTGGTGTCTTCTCCATATTGATGAAGAGTATATCAAGGATCAGGCTTTGAAAATAAATATCAAATATTCACAGATTACTATAAAAAAAAATTACCTTAGGAAGTTATAGAGAGGTCTTTCAATCTCTGGCTCAAGCTTTGGAGATTTCTAAATGCTCACAAAAAAAATAAAGCCCCCCTCCCAACCCAAAATCAAAACCCACAAACTCTACAAAATAAATCCAAAAAAAGCTCACCAAACTGAAAACACTCCACCAAAGAAAACCCTAACAGATATACCTCTTTATCAATGGCCTTCATACTTTTGTGTTAGATACTCTGATGAAAATCATAAAGTGTATGGAAGTGCTAAAAATCAAAGAAGCATTATAGTAGTAAGGCATTCTTCTCTTGTTTACACCAGGGATCAATAGGAAGAAGACCAAAAGTCATACAGAACTTGGGAAAGGAGGGGGATTAAATTTAAAATAAATAAATTTTTAGAAGGACTAAAATCTGGCTTGGATGCTGCAAACAGATTCATCACCTGGAAGGATATTTTTCCTCAGGAAAAAAAAAGAAAAAACAAAGAATGGTCAGGAAGATGGATAGATAAGTGCACATGCTGATAGAGATGTTACAGTAGAAGTCTCGTTGCAAAATACCTTGTGCATTGGTAAGAAATGTAGTTTTATTTGGGAAACTTGGTCTCCCATGAACCTAACTCTACTTAAGCACCTTCTGTAGAAGCTGAATGGAATAATTCATCTTTCCTAGCTGACACAGTATTGGCAGTTTCAGGCCAGATGATAAAAAAATGGCAATTTTTCGTTCATGCTGCTCTCTGCAGAAATGTCATTGCAGAAACGCTAAACTAAATATTCACAGACAGATTTTCAATGAGGTTAAGTCTCATTGATAGTTGGGGGTCTAGCCCTAAGTTTTTAATTTCTTCAGGCCTCAGTATGGTTTCTTTTTATTTACTTTTTCCTAGCTCTTTCTCTTGCTTTTTTTTTCCTTCCCCCCTTTTTTTTTTTTTTTATTCTTTGTCTCTAAGGAGGAAATAAGGGATCATATTTTTTTATTAATAAAAAGAGGAAGAGGAAAAATATCAAAAGAGCAGAATTTGTCTTTATGAAAGAAAATACTGTAGATATTTTGCCAAAAAGGACACATAGTGAAAATAGATTAGTTCATTTGAGCAGTATGTGGAAAATATATATTTCCTGAAGCAGGTGCTGCGAATGAAGAGGATAGGAAGAAAAATGTCTTGCGTGGAAAGTATTCTTCAAAATGTGATTTCTCTCATCACGTGAAGAGGCAGCAAAACATTGCAGTGCTGAGGGCTGTAGTGTTTCCTAACAGGCTCTCCTTGAAATCTTCATTTGTTTAGTTATAAGCACAAATCTCTTGCTTGGCAATGTTCTCTGACTTTTTTAGCCTTTCAAGGAAGAGGTGGATAGAAAGATAAGATGATATATTAGGTAATGAGGTGAATAGTAACAGAAAAAAACAAGGATTCTGGGGGTGAAGAAAGGGCATAACTCTGTAGCAGAAAAGATGCATCTTTTGAAGAACAGTTTCTATTCAGCAGCCAATACTTCTTTGTTTATTTCATTGTTTTTGTCATCCACCATGAATAGCAAAGTAAAAGCAGGTACTGAGTTCATCTGGCAAAAGAAGAGTCACATATTTCTCTAATTAATAACTGATTTGCCAGAACAAAAAAATATGGGTCAGCCAAACCAGTTCATAATTATGTGATGAACTAACAAATCAACAGATTTTGGCTTAATTTTCTTTGGAGTGAGAAGGTGAAATATTATGGAAAGAAATTAATGACCGTTTTTAGACAAAATAAAAGTCTGATGCCATCACCTGGTAATTGGACCTGGGATGTTCCTCCCCTTTTCACTGTCAGTAAGAACTGTCTTCTGTCAGTCCCTTAGTAGGCACTAACAGACTTTTGTAAACTGTTTGAATATCTTTCAGTATCTAGGGAGAGCTAAAACCAATCCATCTGTTGCTGCACTTACACAGACCTGGAGAGAAATAGGCAAGAGCATTGAAACTCATCTCTCAAGATTAAGATGAACAGAACCAACATTTCACGTGGAGAATCATAGTTTTGTTAACATGTTTTAATAGTTCATTAGAGTCAAAATATAAGGCAAGAGACTCCTAGTAGTTAGCACACTCATTTGGAAAGGAGGGTCATAGACTCCAGTCCACATTTCAGTCACTAACAGATTTTTTTCACAATGACTGCTTTATGCAAATTTCAAATATTTCTTTAGTTCAGGAATCAGGAATTTTCCCCTCTCAGATGAGTGATCTAATGTTTGGGAGTTATGTTGTCATAGTTTTCTTACTCATAATCCCTTTCTCTGAATAAACCACACAGAACAACTTCAGTCTCTCCTCATTAAGTTAAATAAATTTAAGTGAATGCTTAATTTTAGTTCGACAAAGTTTTTGATGGCTCTAGGGTTTTGATGGCTTTTCTATCTTATCTTAGGATCGGAAAGACATTCTGGAACACCTGAATAATGAAGGAATATGCTGGCGGATGGCAATTGAAATATTGTTAACACTTGACTGCACACAGACACCCAGAATTACAACTTAAGGTGCCAGAAAAATCCAAATTTTTATTAGTTAGAAATCTGTATGATCTAAGGGGCTTCAGGGCTATGCAACAGGAGAACAAAGATTTTAAGAATGAAAAGGTAGTTAAATCTAATTATAGTGACAGGCATTAATTTAAGGATTTGAATTAAAGTGATTGGGAACTTTCATGACGCCTTAAAGGACTGAAGAGAAATCCACCAACTCCTAAAGGCTTAGCTCTTTTTTGCCTGAAAAAAGGCTCACAGGACAGCAGCAGATCAAGGAAGATGTGTTGATCAGAAGCCTTGGGTTTAGTAGATGCCTTCCCTAGACTCCCTTTGTTAGGTATTTAAACATGAATAATTAAACACTCTCTAACAATGAATGCAAAACTCAAGTTGCTCCAGGGGAGTTTAGATCAGATATTAGGAAAAATTTTTTTACTGAAAGAATTGTCAAGCATTGGGTCAAGATGCCCAGGGAAATGGTGAAGTCAGCATTGTTGGAGGCATGTAAAAAACAGGTAGTTGTGGTACTTAGGGGCATGGTTTTGTGGTGGACCTGGCAGTGGTGGGTTAATAGCTGGACTCAATGACCCTAGAGGTGTTTTCCAATTTTAATTAATTTATGATACTGCATAATTTCCAAACAGTTTAAAGAGGTAGCAACAGTAAGAAAAGTGTAAGGAAATATTTTCCAGATGAAGGTGGAATTGTCAGCAGAATGCTCTTCAACGCCCAAAGAATCCCTCTTCACTGCTGTGCAGGGCTTGATGATTTCCACATCAGCTGCAGAAAGTTTCTCTCTATATGAAAATGTCAGCAAATCTAAAATGTATGCAGAATTACAAACCAGGTTGATGAGAACTGAAAATGTGGTTGGGCGTGGCGACAGCTTCCAAATCCACTCTGTGCTCGTAAATTTTACATTGCTATTTTTAAAGGTTGTTTATGCTAACACATTTTTTTTAATTGGAACTTGACCAGATTGTGCATATTTTACGATGCCGTCACTTTCCAGAATATCATTCATAGTTTCTTTTTTTCTAACATTTACAAAATTTAATGACTTTCTTCCTATAAAAGATATAGGCATATGCATTTTTTTTGAAATACAATCAGTTTAAGCTGTTTAAAAACAGGAGGGGGGAACATCCTGCTTGATAGTTTACCAATAAAAATGAGGAAAGTTATAAAAAACAACAACAGGAAAAGACACCCCCTACTTCTAGCCTAAGATTTCTGCAAAACAGAATGCAGTGTTTTTCTGCTTGAAATGAAAATGCAGATAAAAGAATAAAAGGATAGAGAAGGCTAGAAGTTTTTCAGAAATTGCATTTATTTAAAAAATGAGATTTCATTGATCCCCATTGTTCAAAAACTCTTGGGGCAAAAGGGCTGCAATACAATTGTGAGAGAAAGTTAAAATTCCTGGAGGAGTAGGATCTCCAGGTTTTTCAGAACTCTGATACTTCAGCTGTGGGGGAAATATTACTGTAGTTTTCTTCCAGCAATTAGAGGAACACACTTTTACTCACTCGTTGGGCTGATATTATACTGAATTGGTTTGGCTGACCTAGATTTTTCTTAATTAATTTATTTATTTGCATAGGGCTGAATATGAAAACTGATCATACAGCTCAACTTCAATCCATCATGAGTTTGACCTCCCTAAGGAGAGGAGAAATCACATGATCCAGTGCTCTGAGCACTGATTTGGTATAAATACACTTCCCCGCAACCTTGAGTGGATAACTCACATGACTCTCTCAGTGCAAAATGTGAAATGGAGGTACTACATTATTATACCCTATGTGGAAATTCAGCCTAATTTACAGGGTAAAAAAGACTCAATTTATTACTTACTGTGAATTCCTCTTTAAAATCCCACTTGCACTCATATTCAAAACCAGTCACTGAACAGCATGAGACCTTGTCTTGTTTTACTCCTTCAAGAGCATAAGATAATTTCTTTAGAAGAGTAATAGGTACTGATACTGATTTATTATACTTAAAACTTTTCAGTAAATTATTTTCTCTGCCTTCATTTAAATGAGAGTCTGAGTTATCAATTTTTCTTGTATATTTTTACTACTTCTGAAGCTTAGATCAATGTGTCTTTCTTTTATACCGCTGTCCCTTTACCCAGTTGACCTTCCTACAAAGACTTTCTTTGTTCAGATGAATTTCTTATTTTTTTTTTCTTTTTCTTTTCTTCATCATTTTTTTAATGAACCTAAAGGTAATTGTGTTCATCACTGTAAGCTGAATTACTACAACCATTTTTGAAAATAGTGCTTTGTAAAATGGAGACTACTTGATGATGATCTGATATAAAAATAAACCTAGGAGAACAGATTGACTGAGGAGCAGTATCCCAGAATATACACTATAACACTCGTGAGAGAAATGGGACAATTATAATATGAGAGACAGAAGAACTCCTTTGACCTGCTGAAGTTCTACCGTGCTACAGCATAACACAGGCAACCTTATAATTGTCCATCTTTTCATAGTACAAGGTGTCCGAAAACTGTAAATAGAGGGAGCCAACCTGACTAAGAAGATCTGCAATGCAGAAGGGAAATCAGATTTTTTTGCCTCAAGTTGGAGAAAGAGATATTATCTATTTTCTTACCTTTTGTCCCTATTTAGGAAAAGTTTAGAGGCTGTGCATCTTCAAAGTACGGACTCTGATTTTGTTGGTTTGTTTGTTGGAATCCAGCAGGAAATGATTCCTATACTGATTTTCCTATTTCAGTCCCAGGTATTAAAGAAGACTATACTTTCAACTTAGGAAGATTTCAGAAAATCACTGCTGTTTTAGAAAAACTTTTCACAGGGCTATGCTTTGCTTTGATATGTTTCTTAATAGCTAGGGATCTTATCCACACATCTTCCCTTTAAAAAATTCAGAAACTTCTCTACTGGGTACTCCTCTTAGCTGCATGGTACAAATATGACCCTGCTGAAGAGAGTTGGAGAAGTCCTTCCAGTACCCTTCATGGTAACTCTTGCTGTCATTAGGGGTACGCAGTGGCTGCACTCTTTAACATTATGGACTCTGAGACCCTGGGCAGGTCATTGATTTAAATCCAGACTGCACAGGCAAAGGCAGGTGCAGCCACAATGTCCGTGTCAAGCAGTGGGAGGCAAAGGGGGAAGTTACAGTCACTGTGAATCTGCCTTTGGATACAACTAAAAGACAGAAAGAATAGGATCATAAGGATAACCAGTTATCTGTTCTGTGATGTTTGCTGTTGCTGCTGTCCTTTCAGCAGTGGGGCAAAATACTGGGGACTCTGTAGATTTATCCTTTCCCCTCTCTTTTCTATCAGAGTATTTAGAAACTATTTCCTATAGTTTGGAGAATTTTCTGCCATTGGTCACAATTTAGTCATAAAGAATTTTCCCCTTACGTATAGGGATGGTCATAACAAGCACAGGAGTTATTTGTAGTATCTGTAAGGTACCATTGGAAAATAATTTCCTTACAGATACCTTTAAATATTTGGAGTGGTTTTGTGGCTTTTTTTTTTTTTTTTTTTTTTTGGTTGGTTGGTTTTTTGTTTGTTTGTTTGTTTGGGTTTTTTGGGTTTTTTTTTGGTTTTTTTTTTATTATTTCAGTAAAATCTGATGACTTAACATACCTTAGAGTCTTGGCCTGAGAGATTTTCAACATGTTAAGACCACACAGGCCCTGCAAGCCCACTGGACCCCCAGGTGGTGACCCTGTAATAGCATTCCTTATTGAAAGGAATGTGATCCCCAGGGCATAAGGCAGCCTGTTTCCTTGGGCGCAAGTACAGGTACACCTGTGACATCTCTCTGCACAGGCAATAAGGAAGGGTTGAAAAGCAGGCCATGCTCATAGGAAATATATCTCAGACTCCTTTCTGAGAGAAGTGTCTCAAAGTTCAGACAGTCATTCTGTGTTTAAGCAGAGCTTCATGTTGTTAGATGTCAGACTCTTGAACATGATCTCAAGTCTGCGTATGATTTGCAAAGGCAGCTGGAAGAAGGCATCAGAAAGCAGAAGAAAAGTCTACCCCGTAACAGAAGAGTGTCCTTAAGTCATGTGTCCTTGGAAATGCAACTTCTCTGCTCTTCTGTGAGAGTTTATACGTTCCCAGACACTGCACCACGTCACCTCTGCAGAGGGTATAGCGGCAATAGAATCGGCCTTTCATATTCTCAAAGGTCAACATATGCTTTTATAAACCTTGAAAACATCCCTTTTGCACTTTCTAATAATCAAATGTGTTGAAAGAACCAATCAATTCAACGTAAACATTTCATGTGCAGCAGTGTATAGTCATGCAGGACGATGCATAATGAAAAGCTCCAAAATAAAGAATGGACAAAAGTACATCCCTATTAAAAGCATAGATTTATTGACCAATCAATGTGTTTAAAAGGTCTCTGCTCTGAAACTAGGCTATATGTAAATAAGAACAATTGAAAGCAAAGGACAAATTCACAGGAAGAATTGAAACAATATGAATCATTCAGGCTTTCTGTAGCTGGACTTACAAATTATTTTTAACCTGTGTTTGTCTCTAATCTTGAATTCTTTTCATATGATAAAAAAAGTGTATTTCCACAAAAAGAATTCTTACCTAAATTAAAAGGCTGTGTCTTAACACTGCTGACTGGCTTATTTTTAAGTCATAAACGTTTTAAAAGACAGGAATATAAGAATTTATGGCAGCCATTTTTTAAACAATAGGAATAAGAAACAATGCAGCATTAATATTTAAAGTGAATATTGAATATAACTATACTCATTCCTTAAAAAAAAAAATACTGTCAAACCAAACTAAACAATATCATAGTACTCTTATTTTTAAACTCTTTTTATTCATTCAAGACTATAAATTTTGTTTTTCTTACAAATTGTACATTCCACTCAACCCTGTAGACATAAAAATAATTCCTCAAGTGTACTGTTATGATTTCTATCTCTATTCAGGAAATAATTTGAAGAAAATATTTCTTTATATACACACATAAGTGTACATACCTATTTATAACAGACACCAACTCTTCTGTGGACATCATTGCCTCACGATACCTTGAGAAGCAAAACTTCAGGAAAATCATAGGATGATGACAAATTTTCTACGGGAAATCTCTCAGTGCTTGTGGTTCTGCCCTACTTGGAAGTTCATCTTGCACCCACTAAGCAACAACAGCACCCTGCTACACTCAGTAAAAGAAAAATTCACTCTTCTATGATTCCTTACAGACTGAAAGTGTTTCTTCTAATATGAATGAAGAGGCTAGCCTTCCAATTGTACAGCTGAGGTTTAATCCCACCCAGCCTTTTGCCAGTCTTTCCCCAGGTCTGGGAGAAGGGAAGACATCTTGAGGGGCAGACAGCATTTGAAACTACTGAAGCAAGGACTTGCAGATCTCATCTCACAGAGTCTTCAGACATTGCATATACAAAAATACTATACAAAATTAAATTAAATGGGGCAGGAAGGTGGTGGAAGTAGAGGTTCCTCAATGGATTTCACACACATAACCTTTGTGTTTTGTTACTAAATTTTCCATTGAAACTAATGGAGGCTTAGACAGCTAAATATATCTCCAAATCTGATACATAGACTAAGATGCTTCAGTGCATAAAGCAGTGGGATTAGGAAGAAATAGAAACACACACATCATTAAAGAGTCACTGATGCTGGTGAAAAGATAGAAAGTTTTAAACTGTATCCACTGAAAATGAGCAACGACTTCGTGGTCCAAAACATGTGCTTTGGGAAAAGACTGATAGTTTGGGAAAGCCAGCTTGAAAGTAATATATTTGGGGAGTACCAATTTATCCTGATGTTTCACTTAGAGTATCTTTCCAGTGCCTTGATTTCACCAAACAAAATTTTCAGCATTCTAAGTTGACAGAAGACAAACTTGTTGGGTCATTAAAGTTCTCATATCAGCCCAAGAGAAAATGTAGAGAGAGAATGTCAAAAGACATCATGCTGAGTTATTATTAAAGTTGTTCAGGTGAATTAGCAAGGTACTTCAAATGCAAGGAGGAATGTATCAAACATTGTTCAACTTCCAGATAGACCATTCTGGCTGAAATTAGAAAATGTGGAACAGCATTAGGCTGGGGAATTTTTTTTTTTTTTTTTTTTTTTTTTTATGTACTATTAGCTATGGGTTTTAGCAATTTTAATTTGCTTGTCTGTTGACATCCACTTACTTGCTCTCAGTCAGACACATTCAAATGAAACATAAATGTCAGATGCCATCACTAACATCACTGGAGTTATACCATCTTAATCAGATACCCATAAAGTCCTTCCAATTTAGGCAAAGCAAGAACCCTTGGAAAGGGAGGAATCACATTTTTCTTTCCAACCAGTTTTAAAAATAAAAAGCTTTCATGACTTAATTCCTTGTTAACTATCAAAGTCTTTTCTTCAGCAATCACTTGCAGGTCAAGTAAGTGTCCCTATCCTGATATCACACACAATATCCTTACAAATTTAGATAAATGTAAAATTGTTAATAGCTCAATGAGCTTCGAATGCATCAAATTAATCTGTTAATGAATGAGTAAAATCAGAATCAGGTGACCACTGCTTACAAGGGGAATCTCTTTTGGGCTTCTCTTTTTGGAATCCCTTTTTGCAATATCTAATAAAGTAAGGCATAAAGTCAAAGGTACCGGAAATTTTAAAGTCAATTGGAAAAGAAAGCTGAACAAATATTTTGTTAACAAAAACTGAGAAAAGAGAAGGAGGAGCAAGCCTTTGAGCACATGAGATCTGGAGAAGAAGGATGCTAGTTGGTGTTGATTTCTTTTGATACAACTCTTTATCTTTGACTACCACGAGCACAAAGATACCATTACTCCTAAACGTTACCACACATTTCATGCTGATAGCCACGATGATAGTCCCCTGTTATTTTTAAAGAAAATGAGAAAGAAAGTAACTTAGGAAAGCTGAATTTTAGAAATGGCTTTTCACAAAGCAATTAAGGGAAAATCACCTTCAAAAGCCAGACATATCACCCTGTTTTATGAGCTAACTCATCTGAAAAGAAGACAAATTTTTCCCAGAAATGCTACGAACATAAAACTGAAGAAGACAGCCCTAGATCCAAAGGCATTTCCATCTCTAGAACAGCTGGTAAAGGTGCTCTGATCAAGTAATCACTTTCTGACGATTCCACTTGAAAGATAGACTGAATGCTGAGACAGAAAACAGTGTTTCAGCACACTCATTTATTTTTTTTTCTGGAGTACAGGTTCAGCTGCCCTTCGTCCATTCAAGTTACTCATGCTTAGCTTTTGTGTGTTACACTGCTATGCAGGAATCTGCTGTGCTATGTAAGTATTAAAGAAACTTCCACTAAAATCAGTTAATGTTGTTCCTCTTAGAAATGAACACATCAGACTCTGGCCCATATGATCAAGGAAAATGCTTCTTCAAAGAGCCTTGATGGTCCTGTTTTATTATGCAAAGCATGACCCCCAAATCTATGTTTATGTGATAGAAGGGAATGGCTCTCAAGGTAATAGATTTTGCCTTTTTAAAGAATTTGTGTTACAAAAAAATGCATTTAAGTGGAAATAGACCTAACATAATACACATCTTAAAAAGCTGTCTCAAAATATATTTACCTGGCAGAACAGCTGTTCTGGTCTCCTGAGTAAATAATTAAATGTTTTAAAACAACTGCACATATACATATTTACCTGACAGAGTGGAACAAATACAGCCAATATTTTTTATCATACTTGGAATACATAAAAATTATTTCTGCAAAGATATGAGTCAATATGGTCCTCATGATTTTGTAAACTTGTCCTGAGGGACTTTTCTGACAAAAAAATACCAACCACCCCTCAAAAAAATTCCACAACAAAATCAAAAGCAAGCAAGCAACCAACTTAACAAAACACACCATTAAAAAAAAAAAAATAAAAACAAAAACAAACCACCACCAGCACCAAAAAAACCCAAACACAAAATTCCCCCACAAAAACACCAAGGGGAAAAAAACCCCACAAACAAACAACCCAAAAACTACCAAAGCAACCCCAAAAGCATTATGAAGACAGAATTATTTTTTATGGCAATTTTGATATCTTGGATTTTGAGATAATGATTGTTGCAAGGCACTCGAACCCTGACAGTATGTCCAAGCCAAACTATCTTCAGTTACCCTTATCAGAGCCCTCAGGAATTCTTCAAGGCTACCAGAAAGTAAGCAGCGCTGAATTGGGAACGAGACACTGAGAAATGGAAAAACAAGACAGCAAGAAAGTAGAAAAAGAAGGACTGTATCATCCTGGAGTAGAACCAATGATGTTTTCTGAAAGGTGCATGCAGAGAGTGTGGACAAGATAGGGGGACCAATCAAGTAGTGTGCGATCACATCAGTGGCATCTGCACGGTGCATAAGTACAGTGTAAACAATAAATGGCTTGTGTGAAATCACATTGATTTGTTGTCCAAGGGTCCTGAGCACCTGCATGTTGGAGACCTTGTAACATGATGAAGGCTGTGATAAAGAAGCAGAACAGATCCCTTTAGATTCTTAAGGGGTTCTGTGGAGTGAAAAGGTGGGAGGCTCCAGTTGGAGCTCAGTGGGGCTGGACCAGGGCAGGGGAGAGTCAGAGGGCGACTCCATTGGAGTTCAGGGAGCTGAAGAATTCTCCTGGGAATGGCTCCAGAGAACGTATGCTGCAGTGGGTACACCCAAAGAGATGAGCAACTGGGAGCTGAAGGATGGGAAAGAGATTGTCAGAAGAGGAATACGCTACTTTCCAGGTCCTCCAGCATATTCTCTTCATAAGAGATATTAAGTATGACCCGGAGGTCTTGAAAAGACTGTTAAGATGGGGATGGGAGAGAGGATTTTTTGCCACCCCCGAAAGTGCTCTCTGCATTCTACAGTGGGAAAGGCTGGGAATTGCTCTTTGGAATGCTGTAAGGGATGGATTAAAAGAGGGTAAGGGACTTAGCACGTTATGGAGGTCAATAATAACGGCAATAAGGCAAATAAAGGGGGCAAATACAGCCGGGGCAGCTGTAGTGGCTCTGTCTGAGCAGAGTGCCCAAGAACAGCAGCAAATGATGGGAAATTCAGAACTGTGATAATATTCTGGTTTAACACTCTGAAATTAATACTCCAATTTTCATCACTGACATGCATTTTCCACTCCATACAGATATTTTCTCAGTTTGATCTAGTGATCTAGTTGCTTTTCAATCCAAGGGAGGAGGGAACACAAGCTGGAAAAATAATATGGAAAGCCTTTGTGCAGCCTGTGAGGCTTCTGGATAGTTTGGAAATGAGGAACATAATTCCAGCCTCACAGCCACAGCATTGGGGAGACTGGCCCAGATCTCCAGGTTGAGCCTGCAGAGGCAGTAACAAAAACAGAGCTGTGTGTGTGCCATGCATGGGAGCTGTCTGCACAACAGCAGGAGCTGGGAACAATGCTCAGCTCGCTGGCTGCTGGTGTTCATAGACAGCTGGTTTCTGTAGGACAATGAGCTAGAAAATGTCATGTTTTATGAATCTACCTCCTTCATTCTGAAGATTCTGGTGAAAGACAGAAGCAGAGCAAATCTCTGGAGTTAGCAAAATAGAAGGCATTTTCAGTACTGATGACTTGTCCTGAGGTCTGGTATCACACCTAATTTTTCAGCATCCAGTATCAAGTGTAGGAAGATGGAAGAATAGAATCAATTTCAATCAGTATCAATTCAGTCTGTTTTGTTTCCTGCACTTGTTTCAGTCTTGTAATATTTTTTTCCCTCCATAAAAATGGTCCTCCTTACATATAAAAGGATTTCTCTGTTGCATTATCAGGGAAGGCTTTATTTCTTAGAGAGTAGCAGGGTTACAGTGACTTTAACATAAGGAATAGAAAGGGACTTCCAATATTAACTTTGGTTTTCCACCATCTTTAAACCTATACAGAAATGATTAATTGTAGATGTCTACAATGCTGATATCACCTTAGAAGCTCTGCATAGTCAGTGAGCATTTCTAGGATGCAATTCATCTTATACCAAAGTAGAGATTTAAAAGACATCAGATGAATTGTGACCTGGAAGAGTCTATTGTTCTTCTCCAAGTATAATGGCAGATGAGTGAGTAGGTAAGATACTGATTTCTGTACCTCTGATGTCTAGATTTAGCTTCAAGCATGCCTGTCTCTTTCCTGGCCTGTGCAGGAGCAGACTCTATAGCTGCAACTCAATCCATCAGACTGCTGTGACTCATGTTGAACTGGAATTTGGCTTGAATTAAGGTCATAAAAAAGTCACAGGAAATGACATTTTCAGTCTAGCCACTTTTTCATTTTACAGGTTTCCACACTGTTCTAAGTAGTGTATGTGAGTAAGAGAGCCTCTTTGTTTACTTAGGGAAGCATCAAGTCATTAAATCTGAAAAAGATGACAAACAGATGCAAGGGATTAATTCCAAACACGTCTGAAAGCCATTAACAATGCTATCTGAGTTTCTCTCTCAAACCTGAGGAGAAGATGGTTATTTCTGCTATATGTAACTTTTTTGTTGCTTAAGCAGTCACTGACTTTTTGAAAACACAAAACTGAATTACATATTTTCTCAGGTAAGTTTTCTGAAGAGTCCTTTTCACAAAATAGGGGCTGATGCAATATTTTACTGTATGTGAATTAAATATCTGTCTTTCTGTATTGAAAATTCATAAGAGAAAGTTTCACGAAGGATATTGGACTCCAGGCTCTCCACAAAGCTTTTGGGAATGAGACACTGAGGCATAGGCGAAGTTACAGCAGTCCAGGGAGTGGGTGGTCAGAGCCCGCCTCACAGCTGTCAGCCACAGCTTGTTGGCATACCTGAAGTCACTTTCTGTTCAAGTTACAAAATGTTGTATACTCTTTTTGCTGAGTATGTTAACACAAGACAACCAATAAGCAACATACACAATACCCTTACATTTGGTAATGGCCTCTCCTATCTACTACTATTACCATACATTATCATCTAATCACAGGAATAAATATGTTACAATTTAAGCTTATAGTGGAGAATTCTCAGACTTTTCTTCTACCTGACACATGACATTTCTTGTTTACTTGCAGTATCTCTCTTTTAAGTAGAAACAAGTTCTCTATTTGCTTATGCTCTTCTTGAGACTTATTTACTTAGTAAAAAAACATCTTTTGTTTGTAGTCACCTACATTTGCTTTAGTCCTTTTAACTTATCACTAACTTTTGCCTTCTCAGTTACTCAGTGATCACTAGTTAAGTAAAAACATCTCTTATTCTCTATCAAAACTGGCTTTCATTTCTATCTCATTCTCAGTTTCTACATTCAGAGATCTTTCTTGAAACCTTCTTACCAAATTGTCACCCTCCCCAACAGAAAAGCCCAAACTGTCTTTGGCAATGACATTTCTGTGAGCCCAGTAAGGGTACCAGAACACATGTATAGCTGTAATTGTGGCACCAGATTCCATTTGTTTCATCCATCCAGAATAGCATGCCAGGATCTTCTCAGTCCTAAGGAGGAAATGTGACTGCAGAAACCATCACATTGAAAAAAAAAAAAAAAAAATACTTCTGAGTGACCTTATCCTCCCTGAACATTTTCATTCCATAGACAGCTGGGATATATGAAGTATGTGCTGATAAGGTCTGGTGATAGAGAGCTCATATGAAAATAATAATTAAAATGCTTGAAAGAAGGGTTTCTCACTTGGTTATCTGCTTTACCCTTTATGTTCCAACCATTAAACAGAATCTCTTATATGCAGATGGTTTCTTAGATGTTCAGAGGAAAAGGAGGCTTGAATCATGAGCAGACATGGACTATAAGAGTCCTTTAGCCTTATGAACTTTTCCTTGTAGATATGAGAAAGAACTGACCTGGTTTGTTTAATTATGTGAGAGAATTTGAAGCTGAGAGAAGCCTCCAGCAGCTGAGAGTGAGATTCCGTCTCCAAAATGGATTTGAAGAGCTTTCTGGTCTGTTACCAACTGCTGTTTTAGGTGTCTCACTCTTACCCATCAGTGTCTGCAAGAGCCTGTGACCATCTCAGGTGTCTAGATGCCTCCAGACATTGCAGCAATGAGTTGGACATTGCCACCCCAAGAATAGACTTATTTTATAGTTTGGACAATTCCTCTTCCCATGCTTCAGTCAGCATCTGGAAAATGTGGACAGTAGCTCTTGCATTTCTTTCCCAGGAGTGGTGAAAATAAGTTTAAAAAAACTGCAGCTACAATATCTTCCTAATTAAGCTGTTATGGAATAAGTTCTTCTTCCACTTACCCTGGTGTAAACCAAAAATAAATTACAGCTTCCTTAGTTTGTATCTATATATGTTGTCACAAGAAAATTAGTTTGGGAATCTTTATTTTAAATGCTAGCATGTTATTTGTTTGTTTGTTTGTTTTTATAGGATTATGGTGAAACTGTTGATTAGAGGGGAGAGACTTTATTCAAACTGTTTGAAAGACAAGGAGGAAAGGCTATTGCACTGATGAAGAATAATCACATTAATACTTTATTGCTATATTTGTCAATATATTAGTGCAATATTTTATTGTATACATTATTAAATGTTGCTGTTAAATGTTTTATGCTGGTTTGTTCCTTTTTTTTTTTATTTTGACTGTGATAAATTTTGATAAGAAAGATCTTTTTTTTTTCCTTTAGAACAAGAAAAAATGATATCATTACATTAAAGAGAATTTATGAGATCTAAGTCAAACCCACTAAATACAAAAGGTGGCATTTTTCTGCCTCATCTTAATCTTTCCCCTTCCCACTTGCTCTCTTTGTGTGAGTTCTCCATTATTTTCTCAGAAACTGGAGGGTTTATGACTTTAAAATCTGTATTGTTGGAGGCTGAGAACCCTTTGCCTTTTACAGTATCTCTACAAAACATCTGTAAGTCCTAAGCAACAAGCAGGGATTGGTTCAAGAAGGAACTATAGATGAATCACTAAATAATACTGCCTACAGTTTGACTTCCCAGGGGAGTGAAAAAAAAGGAATAAAAAGCAACGTACCAACCAAACTACTGAAAATAACATTGTAACTATAAACTATTAAATGAAAAGTTAGGAGAAAAAGGAAAGAATACAGAAAGCAGGGTGATGCTAGCTCCAGAAGCCAGAAAATTGAATGCAAAACTTTTGAAGGCTCTTGGTACACATAGATCCTTAATAGGAATACTGGGCCTGCCTGCCACTTGAACTTTTGAAAACACCTTCCTGAAATCCTTTATCTCCTTTTCATGCAGATATGCCACATAACAGTCATGGAAGCTCTGCACAACCTTTAACAGGGAAGGAAGGATGAAGGCAAAATGTAGATTGTGGTATAGAAAGCCTAGTAAGACACTGCTTCAGAAATGAAAATCCTGAGGAATCATGGCAAGGGGTCTAAATTCTTAGAAAAAACTTTGAGTCATTTCATGTGGGGCTGAAAAAGAGCAAGTTAAAAGAGGAGACTGAGGGGAGGCATCATCACAGTCACAACTTCCTTGTGAGGGCAAGAGGAAGGGCAGGCACTGATTTCTTCTGTCCGGTGACCACTGACAGGACCCAAGGGAATGCAGTTGTGTCAGGGGAGATTGGGGGTGGGTAACAGGAAAAGGTTCTTCTGCAGAGGGTGGCTGGGCACTGAACAGGCTCCCCAGGGCACAACACCAAGCCTGACACAGTTCAGAAAGTGTTTGGACAATGCTCTCAGGCTCAGGTTGTGACTCTTGGGAAATGTCCTGTACAGAGCTAAGAGTTGGACTTGACGATCTTTGTGTGTCCCTTCTACCTCAGGTTGTTCTGTGATTCTGTGATTTTGCTTCTGTCTTTTCTCGCTGTTCTGTTACTGTTAGAACACAAAGCCTCCACCCTGTGCAGGCAGTCTTTGCTGCTGCCTAAGCATCCTGCTTAAGGGGGTTTGAGAAAAACTCCCCAAGGAACATCTCCTGAGGCATCCATGTCTTCTGTCATTATTACTGTGAGGTGACTGCCTGGAAACTGAACAAACTGCTGCTTGAACAGTGGTTGTTCAATAATCACTGAATAAATGTTTAATAAATTTTGTAAGACCACAGACCTTAAATATACTTTCCCATCTTATAGGTGTTATTTTTCTCTCAGAGGAGCCACCCACCCCACCTATTTCCTCCAGGCTGTTTCCTGATGTTATCTAATGAAGAATTTGAGGTAATTTGCTTAGAATTTCCTTTCAGTCATATGTGTGGACCATGGATTCTTTTGAAGCTATGTTGATAATTAGTCTTAAAGCAAAAGACTAAATTTCTTCCTTTTGCAAATACCAGCTGTCCCATCTCATCAATCTGCAGCATAACTTACCCATTTTTTTCCTATAAGTCCAGAGCATTTCCTCAAATCCCAGTGGAGAGCTGTTTATGAGTGTGGTTTTAAATTGTATTCATGTTAGGAGATTGAACTGAGCTCTTGGTCATCCTTGACTGATCTTTTCTTCATCATCCAGAAAATCCTTTTTCATCTTCCACCATAATTATAATATGGTAACCCTATCTAACTTAGTTCATTTTACAATTAACTACTAATTATTGAATTCTCTCTGACACCAATCTTTACCACAGCTCCATGCCTATATGTAAATTATTTTATTATTGACAGACTGACTGTAAAGCGCAACAGGATTTTTTTTTTAGATTTTTGAATGGAAGACAATTCATGTGAATTTTTTCTTTGTCAATGCCTAGATTCATATAAATATGTGTAGCTATTATTTGTGTGCATACATAGTTACATGCACTGCCATATACATGCAGGACAAAATGCTTTGTTTGCTGATTGTTGTGTGATATTATTTAAATTTTTGTTTTGTTTTGTTTTGTTGCTGTGACATTTTTGCATTCCATAATATCTTGGAAGAGTGGAAGGGTGGGATGTTTGTTTTTTTCTCTCAAGGGAGACAAAATTTTCCACATGAAAGTTTAATGTTTTAGCTTAAATGAATGTAGGTGTTGTAAACAGTCGTTAATGTCATGGTAATTTTTGTTAAAGTTATGTCAATGCTATTCTTTGGCAGCTATATGTGCAAAGAAGAAAGCTTGGTTTTCAAGACTGCATTAAGGGAGAGAGGACAGGGCAGCCACTTTCTAGATGCACACAATGATACCTGCTCTGCTCTGGAACAGACAGACCAGACACAAGAAAAGACAATATCATACTGCTCTAGGGGACTTCTACATGTGAGAAATGGTGGCTGCCACCTCTGCATCAGAGCCAGGTAACTCTTACCACTCACCTCACGTTTACATTTCCCTGTGTAAGTAGAGCAATGAGGTCGTGCTCCAAGTTTTTGTCTCTGATTCCTGGACTAGATATAATGCTCACCATCCTAAGTGAGGGACAGGACACTCAGCTGCAGTTATCAGTGACTCACCTTCCTTTGGCTTTGGCAGCAGAGGCTTGTAATTTTGGGGCTGGACAGTCTGAGCTCTGTTTCTGCTGAGATATTAATGGCTGAGGATAGTACAAAGTGTATTGGCAGCTGCAGCATCGCTGAAGATCATCAGTTAGTTAATCACAGTGTATGCAGTGTAACAACTCCATCCTATTAGCAGCATGTTGTGGGATTTTTTTGCAAGAAGATTTAGAGTTTCTAAATGACATTTGGTCCTGCATGCCAAGTGCTGTATTTTCCCAAACCAATAGGCAATCCCTGCCCCAAAAAGCTTAGACCTTGATCCACAGAGGTAATTCAGCTCTTACTTTCTAGTCCATCAAGATAAATTACCTTGATTTACCTTTGTGAATCTGGGCCCCAGAGTTGAAAGAAACAAAGCATAATAGGAGAGAAAGTGTGACTGTCCCCATGTTGCACAAAAGCACAGAGAAATGGATTTGCCCAAGGTCATGTAGGGCACAACAGGAACAGAATTCAGGTCTCTGAGTCCCAATCTAACATATTAACTACAGATTCTGCTTTCTTCCCCTCTGTGCTTTTATACTTTCATGCATGGCACAGAAAAGACCAAGTGCCATGTATTATTGAACCACTCTCTCCTTTTTTAAGCTCCTGACTTTCTGTTGCAAAGGTGCTTAGCAGGAAATTAATCAAGGGTAAAAGAAAAAAAAAAAAAAAAAGAAAGAAATTAAAGGAATCTATAAATGTATTTCCAGCAATTTGCAACTAGAAAGTTAGATCAATACAATATGAATCAGAAAATACAATAGGAAAACAAACAAAAAAGCCTCTAAGTTAAAGAATGTCATACTTACATTCCCACTGTGTTAAGCCCTTTAGAAAAATTCACCTCATCTGTATTATTTCCACTCTATTTCACTTTAAAGACAAATCTCATAATTTCCACTTTTACATATGCCAACACCCAAACCAATTTCAATAAGGTTAACTCTGCCTGGACCATGCCCTTGTAAGACCCTTCCCCTCACCTTTGAAAGGTGTTCTGGAATTTGCTTCCCATATTTCATTTTATTATTATTATTATTATTATTATTATTATTATTATTATTATTATT